>OY982578.1:12557602-12934458 GCA_963859945.1 Euplagia quadripunctaria
GATTTTTTTTATTTGAAAACTGGTGCTTCCCGTGTCCTCCCATTTCAATTTGGTCCAGTTCTGAAGTCGGTTTGTTTTTTGTTAAAAATTTCAGTATTGTAAGTTGCTCATGATAATATTTTGTTAATTTTTTCTTTCCTTTTTTGGGGTGTATTTCGTGCACATCAGAGGTGTCTTTTTATACCTCACCCCACTCTCTATCTTAGGTTTTTTCTTTGTTGGATTACTGTTTATAATCAATCACAGCGGGTACACATTAGGCGTTTTGCGCGCACTTAATTCCATCCCCTAATTTAGTAGGTGGGGGTTGATTTACTAAAAATCTTGAAATATGTATTTTATTATTTATAACGCAGAGTCCCTATATCATCAATTTCAGACCTCTAGTATCAAATTTTGCGGAAGTCTCATACAAACTTCCATCTCCTAATTTAAGGGGTTGGAGGGTAAAAGTTCCAAGTTTTAGATTTTTTGTTGTTGTTTGTGTACTACTACTACTATACTAGCTTACGTAGCAAATTCCAGCTTTCTAGGACTTCAGAAAGTACCCTAAGAATTTTGATGATCATCAGTGAATCAGTGACGAAACCGGAGTTTTTTTTAGATATCAATAAAATCTAAAGTATAAGAGCTATGCAATTGAAACTTTATATGTTTAATAAGTTTACTATTGATATCTTATCCCGAGAATTTTGTTTATCTGGTATAATTCAAACCCAAGTTATGAGGGTTAAAAAAAACGACGAAGCGCTTCGAAAAAAGGTAGGTGGTGCCCTTGCGCTTCACTTGGCTCGTCTTGGCGGGGTCACTACCGTCACAGTATATATATACATTATACTGTGCTACCGTGCCCCCAGATTGCAAGTATTTATGTTTTTGTTTTTATGAAAAAGAATAAATCACAAAGTAAGTAATTTAAACGAAGATTTTTGTTATGATTTTAAAATATAAGTAACCTAGTTTTAAGAACAATCTGTGATGATTATTGTAAATACCTAGTTTATTTGAAATATTGTAGACAATTAATAAACATCAAATCAAAATATACTTACATGGATTTCATTTGGAACTGTACATACTGACACGTTATTACACACTGCACCAGGGGTGGACAAAGCGAATGTTTGATTTTAATAGTGACGTTGTCACGAGACGTGGCCATTGTAAATGTTCGAAAAAGTTGTAGCCGTATCCACCAGCGGTGGCTACAGTCAATTATTTTAATAATAATTCTCACTGGCCACCCCCCCCCCCGGGGACAGTGGGAATTATTTTTAAAAGTTGTGACACTGTCCACCCGGGGTAGACAAGCAGGGGGTGGACAGTGGGAATAAACCCTACACACTACACTATTATTTTCCTGATTTTTCCAGTTCTACGAGACAGCCGGTTGTGGTTCTAACGTTGGTGAGCAAGCGCTGTGCTCACTCGTGGGCGAACTGCTGCGAGTGCTGGGCGCGGGCGGGGCCACGGGCCCGGACGGGGAGAGACTCGTGCGGATACTCAACAATGTGTGCGTTAGAGTGCTTGAACGGTCACCGAGGACACCTCTGCTGTGGTAAGTATCCCATACTGATTCTAGTTTAAGTCGCTTTAAAGTAAATTAATTGTTTTACGAAAGGATCAGATGTAAAAATATTAGATTTTAAAATCACGTGTGTTAGAACTTACAAATTGAAATTTTAGACACTTCACTTCCGTAAATGGATAAGCGAACGCACGTTTTGCCTTTTAAAAGATAATCAATAAATAACCAAGGAGAGCTCTATTATCCGCGTATCTTTTTTTTTTGCTAATAATATCGCATTACTTTCTACGAAGTTGTCCAATTTTGATTAATCTTTTTTCAGACAGAAAATTTATTGTTTATCAATTATTCGAAAACTTGAATTAAAAAAAAAGAATTATAATAAAAAATTAGTGTAACACATACAGAGTCACCGCAACAATAGGTGGCTTTGTTAAAAGTAAAATAAATAAAAATGAACAAAATTGATAACAGATAATACCGTATCTGAGAAGAAATCGAGCAAACTCACGAAAAAAAAAAATTACCCAAATGATATATTTTTTTGTTAATGTAGTTTGTATGTAGCCTAAAAAAGGAAGAAAGAGATATTGACGAGTGAATAATAATTAACTTGTAATAACTAAGCTACCAAATTAATTAAAAAAAAATTTTGAGTCGTCCCCAAACTGCTACACTTAGAAACTTTTTAACGTCCTCGCGAAATGTCCTTTAAATAAACTAAATACAATTTTAATCAACTTTTTTTTCCACAGTGCAATAGTATCCCTGTTACACGAATCCATCGGCGTGTCGGACCCAGCTTGTCCACGCTACCAGGACCTACTTCTCAAATGCTTCTGGAAAACGCTCAAGATGATAGCCTCGTGGGATGTGAACTCCATAGATTACGACGCGGTGCTGTACAGAATACATCAGTTCTATAAGGCTTATCCAAATAGTTATTGGAAAAAGAATCCAGATATCAATGATACTCCTTACAGGTATATATTATGTGGATACGTTTCATTTACGTTGCATTTTTAAAAATAAAAGAGAAAAAAATGGAGATTGTGTCTCATGAATCCAAAATGCTCCAATGTAACAGCAAACCTAGGCGTTATCATGATATATTTTATTGTTATTACAGAACTGTGAAAACATTGGTGCACACTCTAGTCAAAATGAAGGGCGGTACAATCACAAATCATCTCACACAAATACCGGACGTCAACGAATCAGATCTTTACCCGTATCTACTCAAAGTATTAAAGGTAATTATTGTGAAAATCTTGACGTGAAAATGTCTTCTTTGTTATAAAAAAAAAATAATTGACGTTAGAACCTTCGGCTCTCTTCTACCTTAACTTGTTAAGAGTATTCTTCAAGGAATATCGATATATTTCTTAACTTAGCTGTGTGTTTTTGTGGGATTAACTCCAGGCGATACAATGCATTCAAGCTTCAGGTGATACATTTAGGTTAGGCATTAGTGTAAAGTTACATAGTTTATAATATGATATATCTAATTTTATTGCTAGTTCCTGAGAACAGTGATATATAAGATTAAATTATATTATATTCTTACATAAATAATAACGATTAAATTTAATTATGTCTTTCTCTACAGCCAATATGTAGGTTAGGTTAGGTCTAATAGGGAATTTGACCGAAGGGGAGAGGCACTATGTGTTTCGGGTCCATGACGCACATCTCGAATCTATCTTCTAGCCAATTCGTCCGCTGCATCGTTGCCTTTAGAGCTGCTGTGACCCTTTATCTATTGGAGGGTTACTTTGTTGAGTTCGCATACCTCATTAAGACGCTGGTAGCACTCGGCCCGAACTGATGTCATTGTCATTGTAATACTGCCATGCTGTCGGATAGATCCTTGACCTTCCTTGCAGTGACAGCTGAAGCAGCCATTATGTAATAGAAAGTTCTGTAAATTATCGAACCCATTAAGGTTTTTTAAACAGCCTAATATGTCATATGACGGCCTATGCCCCAGGTCTCCTAGTCTATTCATGTTTGTCTCATTATTCTGTCAAAAAAATATCATATCTCCCACAGCAATTAAAACTAGACGAGAAAAAAGAGAACACATCGGACGCACTAAACGGTGGTTCAGTGCTCGCGTCAGTGCCGCCCAACAACGCGGCGCTGGCGGCCGGGCGCCTGCCGCGCGCGCTGCACGAGGAGCTCGCGCTCATACTCAAGAGGATCGGCACCAAGGAACACAACAAGCAGGCTTTGACGCAACTCTACGATCTCAGGGTGAGTCAGTTGTTACTTGTTGTGAACGCTCTTTTTTCTGTTTGGAACTAGCACGTACAGTTCAGCTGAGGTCACTACGATGTGGATATCTCATTGTATAATCGTCAGAAACCGCTAGAAGCCTCTCAGAAAGAGCACGGTCATATTTTTTAAAATGCTATCTGAGAAACTGTTCAATTCCTGAGCTTCAGAATTTTAGTCGGCTGTAATGCACTGGGTGGGGTTCGAACCGCCAACCACTCGATCGTAAGTCCGACGCCTTAGCCATTACGCTACCGCCGCTTTTCTCGACCGTAATCTCTTACAAATAATCAAATGTCAGTTAAAGAAACTCAACTGCAATACAGAATGAGTGTATCTTGCACGCGAGACCCAAATGAAAGGTTCCCAAAAAATAAATAGCATATTGTAATATCTTGTGTTGTTGTACAGGAGCGTCACCCCGAAGTGGATATCTGGACGTTTATGCAGGGCTCGTCGTTCTACTTCCGCAACTACGTGGAGCGTGGACTGCGCGAGGTGGCCGACCAGAGGAAGCTCTCCTCCATGCCCATCTATAAACACGACTTTAAGGCTGATAATATCGGTCAGTACAAAAGTATGTACCCAACACTTACACTAAATCGACACTTCAGCCCTGGTACAACGACCACGATATTTTGAAAAAATAAACTTAGTAACATCAGCGCAGTAGAATGAAAATACTAAAACTCTCGCATCTGCCATATGAGTTTGATTACGTTACTAACCGATAACCTAACAGTGTTCCATAGAGTAATGTTACAAGTACTGTAATATTATGATACCAACTGACAGCTGTCAGCATATTCATCGTTTAATGACGTAATGGATCTGGTTGGTTTTTGCAGTCACGTGAAAAAATTAATTATAAATTTATTAAGTCTTAATCAGTCACTAATAGTGACTGATTAAGACTTAATAAATTTTAATAAATTTATTATATTTTTTTAAATAAAATCAATGTGGTTTAAGGTTTTAAAACACAACAATCATTTAGTTACAACGTAATATAAATTCATGATTAGTGTCAACATCCCTATTATCGTGCAATACTCTGGCGACCAAATAGCGATCGCGTGGTATTTACGGTGGGTGCTGTATTACCAATTAATTTCTTTGGAACTATAATCTATGGTTCACGAAATCATGATCGTATTTTGTTGCAGATATAACCAACGAAAACGATGAGAAATCACATGTTATATTCTTGGAAAGGCTTCGAGCTTTACAGGTATGTACTTGAAATAATAAGCTAGCCAGCTAGCTAAGAACAAAGCCAACTTCTTGACATTTTTTTGAATTGATTTAGTGATTTCCACTCCATAGAGAAAAAAAATTATCTGCTAATATCACCCGTCTAGTATAGTAGCGGTTGCCCCGCCCCGCAACTTCAGCGGCATTTATGATTTCTGTTCTGCTCCTATAAGTCGAAGCGTGATGTTAAATAATAACTTGACACATCTCACACACGGCGGTCTGATCCCAAACTAGGCAGAGCCTGTACCATGGTAACCTGACTGCTGATCAACATACTTATATATTTCTAAATACATACATATTATAGATAAATTACACCTAGGCAGAACAAATGATCGTGCTCATCACACAAATATTTGGCCTGGGTGGGAATCGAAGCGGCGGTAGCGTAATGACTAAGGCGTCGGGGACTTACGATCAAGTGGTTGTGGGTTCGAACCCCACCCAGTGCACTACCGACGTGAACCCACTCCTAGCACAAGCACATAGCTTAGCTGGAGGGGTTAACAAGAATACTAGTAATGTGTGACCCACGTTATTACTATTCTGTCTAAAAAAACAAAACCTGACCTTCCTCAAGAAATGGGCTATTAAATGTAAAAACTTTTTTAAACCCGACTCGTACTTTTTTAGATTAGCGCGTTAAAACTAAAAGACAAACTCTAGCTTTATTATATTAGTGAAGATATATGTAGTAGTTTGCATTTATAGATAATTATATGCCTGCACCTCACATACGGTCAGGCTAGCAGATATTATAACAGGCGTAAGAGACGGCCTGCCGAATCCTGAAATAGTGGATTTAAATCATCATTCTGAGTCGAAAATCATTGGAATTTGCTGCCGGAAAACACATTTTTATTTTATAATTTTTCATTTTTTTTTTGTTAAAAGTGAGTAAACAGAACATTTTACCGAAAAATAATCAATAAATAACCTATACGGTCAAAAACTGCAATGTAATCAATAAAACAACACTTATGCAATCAGTTGTTTTGACGGCACCGAACGTTTAAGGTCATTCACCGCACCGCACCAAAATGATACCTACGTTTGTTACATTTACATTGCGTTGCGCAAAATCAAACTAATCACTGTAAATCTCAATCTTAATTTCGCAATTTTATGATGAACTGACTTGCATTGTAATAAGTCTCTACAGAAAGACGTTTTTGTTAGTTCTTCACTACGCCGAAATTACACTATTTATTTTACCTATACTAATAGTATAAAGCTAAAAAGTTTGTTTGGTTGAACGCGCTAATCTTAGGAACTACTGGTTCGAATTGAAAAATTCTTATAGTATTGGATAGCCCATTTATCTCGAAAGGCTATATAACATCACGCTGTGACCAGTAGGAGTGGAGCATTAATGAAATATTTTGCAAAAACGAGAAAAAATTACGTGAAGTTGCGCGGGTTAGCTAGATTTATATATTTTCGCAAAACTTACGGCTAGAATACAAAGGTAAAATATTATTAATAAGCTGGCCATTTAAAAGTTTTCACAATTATAAATAATGCCATTAAAATAAAGAAAAGAAAGTGGAAGACAGCATAAACAAATATTTTATGAGTAGGTTTATGATTAAATATCAATAAAGAAATTATTGTACAAAGTCCTTTACAACACTTTTCGCTCGCGTCGTTGTATAGCGAGAAGCCCTCGGCAAGTATGAGTTCTATCTGTAAGTGGTCTTATGCCACCAATTTTGCTAAAATGCTAATTGTAGTTCACTATCACTTCCTATATACATATATTTCTTATTTTAGAGAGTCCTTTATGAATAAAATATTAATGACGTAGAATTGATTTCCCTGGTAGAAGTTCAGTGGCACAATAAATGTCATAACCTTATCCTTAATACTTGTATAATGATTCATATTATAATTACGAAAATATTCATATATTTTTTTATTAATATAGCTTATCTTACATTTGACATAATATGTATATTTCATTTATAATTTCGAATACCTATATCTTATCGGTATCATAAGTAGTTTTTTTTAGACTGATTTTAGGAAATTTGAACAAAAGTAACATTAGATAGTATCGGTAAATATGTACTATATATTTACAGGCCAAAGCGGGATTAAAAACGGAGTCATCACCGTCATCCCAGCCCCGCACACCGGTAGGCGACAATAGGACACTCGCCGACTCCATCAACGACAACACATTGCCCCGCGCACACAGCATTGATCCTCAACTCGATGTGAGTATTACTTGCAAGCTAGTAGAAAGGGACTGACCATCACTTCGTAAAATATCAGTATCTTTTTTAAAAGCCAAAACGTTAGGTGTGGCACAATTTTGTGTGAAATTCTAAGGTAATATGACGTCGCGACTTAGTGTTGTGAGAGTGGCGTAACTATCTATGCCATCTGAGGCCCGTGGCTAATTCATCGGACGGGGCACAACTTCACTCTTGGTGCCGTTTGCTTAGGGCCTTGGGGTCGGGGCCGGGGGCCCCCTAGGGCCATGGGCCCGTGGCATTGTGCCCGCTCTGCCAGCCTATTGTTACGCAACTGTGTTGTGAAATGTTGAATTGATGATTTAAAAATAAAATAAAGCGAAGGACCATTTTCATAACTTTTTAGACCAGATGCCTGATTTATGTGAAAAAATAAAATCGATCATAGAAATCTCCCCAATTAATGACAAATTTCAAATGTTGTTCACAACCTCCTCCTTCAACTGTCCCCCATCTCGTGGAACTTTGGCGAACCTACCACCAACCAACAGAAAAACCACATTAGGCTGTTAGTGCTGTCCGAGTCCTTTCTTGATTGGACGTGTACAGTCGTCCAACGGTGACAGGTTGGGCCAATTCTTTTCTCAGGCCTCATTCAGGGAGACGCAGGGCGCTGGCGTCGTATTGCGCGGTATAATCAAACATGCTTATTATATGAGAGCGTTCTTGTAGACAAGCGTTTTCACGGGCGTTTTGTTTGATATCTACAAGTACATGTGAGCTGCAGCTAATAGCTAACAGCTGCTGTAAATATAGGTTGTCTTCGAGGAGTAAAAAAAAACTATTGATGTAATCTCTTCTAACAGTATATCAATAAAATCGTACTCCATTGCAAAACACGAAGGAGCCATAGGATGTCCGAAGAAGACTGCCTACAAGTACCGTTGATCTTCACGCTCCAAAAAACGCTTTTCCATAAGTGAAACCATGTTAATAATGTTTTATTACATCTGGCGTACATCAGCTTCTTACAAGCTCGTTTCCGGAGAGAAATTTCCCGAGTGTCGCGAGTTCGTAGCTTTGATCCGCACTCGTTAGGCACTGGTTACACACGTACAGATCGCCTGTGTCTAACACCGCCATTTTTTTTCCGTTTTAGATAAAATGTTACTGCTAAATGTAGTAACTAATTACTGTTTTTTTTTCAGTTGCATACAACGCAATCGGTAGCACAAAGGAACGAAGCTGAAGTAGATGCTTTACGCCTCAAATTACAACAAATTAAGAGTTCATCGAAGAGATAAGATTGCTCTTGCGCACGCTCTCACGGATCTGGTAGCTCTCTCATCGTCACGTTACATCTTATACAATACTTTAGCGTTGCACATACGTTGTACATTTGGCGAATATCACAATAACCAAGAAGGAAGGAGACCTGCTCCCCCCCTATAGTCACCAGTGCGAATATGTCTACTTAAATCTAAATTAGTGAGTTTTAATTATCCCTACGCGTCTGTTCTAATTTTAACGAGTGTGGTAGTAAGTCTACGTTCAAAATAAGGGAAAATTAAAAAAAATTAAAATATTCATGAGAAATTATACAATTTTCTTTGGTTAAATAAATATACATATTAATATACGAGTTAATGAATTAACAATAGTTCAGTTTATATAAGTAAAAGGTTATAGATAGGTTCTATGTTAAAGTGGAACACAGAAAGGCCCAATTGGCTTTGTTCGTTTTAACACTACTTCTATGACGACATTGTGACGTTCTACATTTGCCACGCTCATGTAATCTGTCTATCCCTTTATACTTAACAAAACAACTACAATATTCTCTAGTAAATATTCAGCTTGCCTGAAATAACTCGAAATTTGAAATCTCGTATGTCACAAATAGAAAAAAAAACATCTCATTTAGTACCTAAGTAATGTTTGGCCTATGGGTGAACCGATGTAGCGTCCTTGTTATGATGTCCTTACTAAGAGTTGACATGACAATATGAATAAACAGTATCGCCTTACACAGGGTATAAATCGCTTCATAAACATGTGAAATTGTGTCTTGGTAAGGCATCATTTTGTTGACACCCTAGGCTGTAAAAAAAATAATTTTGCACAGAATAGGGTGTACATCTAATTAAAAATTGAGAGAGTTGTCTGTGTATACATAGAAGTAATTGGATATAATAATCTTGGTCAGCGACAATAGCAGATGTGATATGTCGTTGTTAATGTGTTAGCTATATCATCAATGCTTTTTCTAAATCAGAAATTTTCTACCATTGTTGCTGACCTTATGTGTCCTTGCTATGGGACATAGATATTGTTTGTTGTAAAAAAGAATGATTTTTCTATGTAAAGTGTCGTGTGTTGATTAAAAGTTACCCCGTTATGGAAAATACTTTCTGGTATATATACTAGAAAAGCGACGCGTTTTAGTGTTTGTTCTGAGAAACAAAATTTGCTTTATCAACGGCAAACTCATTTACAAGTTGTCGCAACTCGGCTTGCCCACTTGTTGTTTCTTAAACCGAACAATGCGCGATAAATACTGTAGCGGAGTGTCACTTATTCTATAAGTTGCACCAAGATTTGTTAGAAAGAGATAGATAAAGTACATGGAAAGGTTGTCGCTCTTCCTTATTAATTAAACGTTTAGATGAGGATAAAACTGACAATACATTGCCCGATGTAAAAAATAATTCGAACAACTTGTGTCGTCTTATACTCGACCATCTAGACCGATAATAAGAAAATTATATATGTTACACAAATGTGTTTGCACCATCTCACATTATAGCACTCGAAAATATCACGAATTTGGTATCGTATGCATTTGTGCCCCATATTCACTCTTAAGGGACGGCGCTGCGCTGACCCACAGCTGGAGCTAGTTTCATATCACTTCCAAATTCGATGTATTTGAAATTAACTTCGGCAACTTTCATGGTCCATATATCTATATTTCTAAATGATGCGTCTCTATAGTAACTTTTATGTGGCTTTATTCAAGGTTTGAAACGAAAAAGTATACAACAAATATATTTAAGTAGTTTTGTTTGCTTGCATAATTGGCACTGGCAGGATTGAATAATGAGCATTCGAATAATAGTAAGTTAATAAAGAAAGTCAGGAAATGTATTTGATTAAACTTAGAAAAATATATGGTACTAATTTGTATAATTAATTCTCAATATTATCTGACATATTTAAAATATTACCCCCGTGAATCATGTCTTGTAGAGAGAGAAAGAGTGAGTGATACGTGAAAATTTATTGTGTAAGGAACTATTAGGGCCCAGTTATCTTTATGTACGTTTGGTCAATGTAATTTTCATTAAGTGAAAATTATTATTGACGTGTAATAATCCAATTAAACTATTAACATTTTATGTAAGTTAATTTTGTATGTATTTTATTACAACCGTGTTGTTTTTAATATGTGTTCAAAGACTGTTTTTTTTATTGGGATTTAGTAGACCAATATTCACTTCAATGTGGATCATATGCGTCGAAATTTAAAGTTAACTATAGAAAAAAATATTAAGTATCACCTATCCCCGTTGAATAATTGCGTGATGTTATTAGTCGACTATTGTGTGTTTTACCAATTATTTATTGTTTTTACTCTATGATTGATGTTTAAAAGGTAGTGTTCAGAGTGTTGAGTTTAGTTGAAGATGCGCGACCAGTCGTCATCCAGTAGGTTTGTAAGAAAACTTTGTGAGCTGAGATGAGGCCATATGTTAATATATTTTATTAGCCACACATCCACATAACTTGCTAATATGTAAATGAAACATTCCCTTCAGTATTGGTATTGTATGTACAAATTTTTGTCCATTTTCATCATCATATTTATCAACCATTGTATACATTTGTGGTTTCATAATTACGACTCGATATTTACGAAACGCTCATAATAATAATACTAAAATATCAATATGGAATCTGAACAGACATCGCATATACTTGTATGACTTCGATTCATGCAAAGTAGAGAATATACATTTAGATACCTTCAATCCACTTTCGTCCTGATATAATTAGAACAATCAAATGTTTGGTTCATTTTTCATATATAAAATAAATATTTTCGTGGTTACTTTACATAATAGTTTTGCTATCATCATTTACATTGACACATGTAAAACTCGATTTAATTTTATAAAAACTTTGCAAAAGGAGAAGTCGCATGTCTTATATAATTTGTTAATTTTAACTGATTTTAGGCCAGTGATGTTAAAGCGTGATCTCTATGATAACTTTCGTATCTTTTTTCTTGACACTCGTTATTATTTTGCGGTAAGTAGGTGCTGTATGTTTATATTTGAAATAACCAAAAATGTGAAGCCTTATCTAAAAGTTGGCACTAATCGAAAATGTTTGTGATATCTGTCTAAATAACAAACTTACTAAGTACGGCAGAGCAAAACTGTTATACACAAGTAAAAGTAACCACAAATATATTTTGCAGCTCAATTGTCAATCCATTGTTAGGTATATAGCCTAACGATGGATTGACAATCATCAGTTTTTGTCAATCCGATTTTTTTTAATTGAAGTAAAGGCCTTATTTCACAATTCAATTTTAAAAGCAAATAATAATTACTACAGCTAGGCATTGTGGTCATGTCTTTTGTGATTTTGTAATGTTTTTGTGCTTTCAAAAGTACGAAATTCACACCTTGACATTTAGCCTGAAAATATTTAATCATCACTAGTATTGTTATGTCATGTTTAAATTTGATTTATTCGAAGAGATTATTCTGGATTCCATTTTAATGTATCAAATGTTAGTTTAGTTACGTTTTTATTGTCTTTGGTAAAAATATTCGCTTGATAGACATGAATTCATATTGATTATTGTGAGCATTTATTTATTATATTATGTAAATTAATGTTTAAAAATCATGATGTAATATTAATGATAAATAAAGTTCATACAACACTGGATTTTTCTTTATTAATCCTCACCAAGTCTCCAACACAACGAAAACTTTTTAAAGGGTTTTCTCTTAGCCATCAAGAGACCCAAGTGTACCTACTCTTTAAGGTGAGTGTTAGGGCCCTTTTCCTGTCCTGCGGGTTTCCGCCCGGACCACTGACCTCTATAATACAAGTACGCTGGACTGCATACGTCTATTATCATACTGAAGCCATTTGATTTTCGCCATTTTGGCGCTGATAGCAGACTGGTCGTCCGTCGAACTAATATTAGGTATGGACATAACGCGATAAAAAATATTGCATCACTTTATCGATATAAATGCTTGGTGTAATTTCCTACTTTATAATATGTATACTTACGAAACTACTTATAAAAAGAACTTTACGAAGCTATTTGTACTTTATTAGCATTTAATTAAGAAAACAACTTTACAAACAATTTTTAAGTTCATTAAAATGGAACCCTCTGCGAACTTCAAATGAATAGGCTGTTTTCATAGTGAATAAGAGGTAGCTTTCATAGTAAGACGCGGCTTTCATAGTGAATAAGAGTTGGCTTAAATATCTCGACAACTATTTGATCAATTTGGCTAACTTACGATCTTAAAAAAATTTTTGCTCTAAAAATCTATTTGCGAAATTTTGTAAAGATGGGATCAACGATACGGTCTTGATACGGAGGTCTCGCTTCGCTCGATGAATAAGCAACCTGACTCAATTTTCCTGTTGAAAGGGTAAATGCATGGGGTACGAAAACAAAAACAAAATCAAAATCAAAATTATATATTTCTAGTAAACAAATTGTAGGTATTTTTGATTGTCAGGAGGAGTCAGTCAGTATAAGTCGGTCGTGAAGCTAGTTGCCTGTTCCAAAACGTAGATCCTATAGAGAAGAACAGGCAAGAAACTCCAAGGACACTCTTTTTCAAAACGTTTTTTTTTTACAAAGTTGCTTGTTACACTGCTTATCAGCGCAATTTAATGTGAGGACAATGTAACATAATATTGTTCTAAAATGAAAAAGAAAATCACAGAGCTGATAGGCAACATAGAAAATTTACTTAATACTTAAGTGACTATACAGTTCTCACATGTACAATTCAAATTTTTCTAATTAACAAGAAATAAAAAGCCTATCATAACTACAATGTCAACAGTGTATAAAATAACATCAATGTTCTATAAAATTAACAATGTCAATAATAATAATCAAATATCAATAAATCTATACGTCAGATAAGAAACAAGACTATTACCTACTCATTGACTGTGTGACTGTGGAGCAAGACCGGCATTTTGCCAAGCATTTTTTATCATCTAAATAATTATCTACTTTATGAAATGCTCGTTTACATAGCGTGCGTTTTATACAAGTTTTAAAGTTCTTCTCACTTAGTTGAAGAATATTATCAGGTATTTTATTATAGAATTTAACGCAGTACCCCATAAAAGATGTTTGCACTTTTGCTAGCCTAAATTTTGGTTGAACTAATTTATGTCCATCTCTAGTAACATAATTATGTCTTTCACGCCGTTTTGTAAAGAGATGCAGATTTTTTTTAACATACATGATGTTTTTATAAATATATTGACAAGGCACCGTCAGGATATTAATTTCCTTAAATAGATTCTTAAGGAATTCGTGACTACGTAGATTATAAACGGCTCTGATAGCTCTTTTTCTCAGAATGAATATCGATTCTTTATCTGCAGCACGCCCCCATAATAAAATACCGTAAGACATGACACTGTGGAAATAACTAAAGTATACTAGTCGCACAGTATCTATGTCTGTGAATTGGCGGACTTTCCTTACAGTATATGCTGCAGAACTTAGCCGCTTCGAAAGAGGTGTTAAGTGAGAGCCCCATTGTAATCTCGAATCTAGCGAGAGTTATAGCAAACGATCTTAAAGCTGGGGGATACTGCGAACGGTTAATATTTTCACCAGTGTTTTTTAACATTCTTTTAAATAATTGTGGTCTAAAATCTTCATACTGATTCAACATATTTAAACTGTCTTCATCAAGCACCTCCTATTTTTCCAAATCAGTAACTACAGTTTTCAAAGAAGACACAGTTACCTTCAACCTTTTAACATTTTGCGATAAAACTTTTAAACGAGCACGTGACATGTTGAGCGATTTTTTTATTCGCAGCATGATTTTATTTGTAGACGATTCTATTTGTGGACTATTTTCATAGCGGTGGTCGTGGTTAATACTGTCACAAATTTCAGTAATAGTCTTAGATTTCTTTTGAGGTTTGCTTGGGCCTGCCTCTGTAACAGTAAAATATTATGCTGTAGGAACCTTCTTAATTACATAACTTATTACTAAAGTAAAATTAAGAATTGAGTAGTAACCATCATGAAAAGTACTCTCATGATAGACATTAACAGACCTCGATTTTCTTTTTATCCCAGCAGCTTCAGAAACATAAGGTGTTGGGGTAACCATGTCATCACGTACAGAAGATGTACTCCCTGGAAAAATAAACTTATTTTTATCCTTACATCCAAAAAATACAATCCTTACATTCCTTACATAGTATAAAACAAAGTCGCTTACTAGTCGTCTATCCCTATGTACGTTTAGATCTTTTAAATTACGCAACGGATTTTAATGCGGTTTTCAGCAACAGATAGTGATTCAAGAGTTTAATATTGTTTTGTAATAATTTGTTGAAATGTGACGATAATTGTTCACCACATTAGTATCTACATTGCACCAGTGCGAAGCCCGGGAGTGTCGCTAATAAACCGAATATTTGTAGAATCAGAATGAGACATAATCTCTACAAACTCACCAAAAAACAATGTAGGTACACTGCCATAGTTTAAATTTGTACGTGAAACATGCTTCATAAAACAGTCATCGGTGAAATGTTTACTACACAAATGGTCATTATATTTAGGAGTCCAATTTTCTTTTGTCATGTTTTCCACCCATGACTGCTTAGTGAGTGTGTCGGTGGGAAATCTGAAAGTATAAAGGAAACAAGTAAAATATACAGAATACCGTTGTAAATAGCAAGTTAGAGGCTAGGGTTTATTTTTACGATTTAGAAAATATAATACTGAAGAGAATAATGAGAAATAATTATGAAGAAATTTATCGACACATTATCGATATGGAATAATCGCAACCCTATTCAGTAACTGTTTATTTTTTGAATTAATTAAAAAATGAAATCTCAATCCTATTTACATTTAAATGTGATGAAATTTAATAAAATAAGTATATAATAGTGTTAAAAAGCTTCAGACATACAATTGAAACATTTGTAGCCAAGAAATTCACTTACTTGTGAAACGTTATTCCGCTGCCTTCTTGGTACCGAATTTTACAAAACACACAAACTCTCATTATATAAACGTTTTCTATAATATTTAGCAAATATCAAACACAAAAAGTGAAGTCGTATTTCACGATAAATAAATAAAGCAATATAGACGCGCCAACAGAACACAACGGTCATTTGCAACAGATGTCAATTTTAGTACCCGAGACGGCCTGGGGGGCGTATCAAAACGGCACAAAAAAATCTGTCTTTTCCTATAGAATATTTAGTCCAGCGTACTTGTATAATAGAGGTCAGTGGCCCGGACTAACTGACATTTTGATCAAAATAACCTGTTTATATGTAAGTAAATTGAAAAAATGCCAAATAGACTGCCACAGATGATTTCTTTAAATCTGGAAAATTGCAACTTACGTTGCATAGACACATTTAAACCTTAAGAAATCCAGAACTCATATTTTTCATAAAAGAACGTAGGAAACTTATACTTGATTGCCAAATACAAAATGTAAAGCCGAGTTTTTAATCAAAATAATATCATTTATGAGACGAAACGTTCAACGACAAGTCATGATTCCCAATACGCACCCATAACTTGAAGTCAAAAATAAGCCACCAACATCAGAGTCTGTGCGGAAATGGAACCGGCGTGGCTGTCTTAAGTTGGCGGGAAGAAGTATTTTTTTTTAATATTTCAACTATTCGTTAACTGTTCTTCATTGTTCGATCAATTTTTTTTTGTGCGTTCTTATTTTTTTTTGAATAAAATAAATTACCCTCAAGTTGGCGGGGACAAGTCGTTCTTTTCCTTTTTTTTTTGCTATTTCAATAGTTCGATCAACTGTTCTTCATTGTTCGATCATAATTTTGTTTTGTTTGTTATTAGTTTAAAAAAAAACTATCGGCCGTAGGACGTCAGAAGTGACAACACATTTTTTAAAGATTAATTAATAAGGAGCTGACAAAACTCAATGTTTAGATCAGCACCCTCTAGTGCATCTATACCATATAATACTTAAGTATATATCAAATTATTTTTTTAAAAATATTTTTTTAAATATAAGAAACTCGGCTCCGTCTTACGAATTTTCGATCAGATCACGTGTCCTGACGCGAGTTTAAATTTGATGTTTAGTGACGCAACTATAAAATACATATGTATTTCATTTTAATTCTTATCTTTGCGAATTTAAATAATTAGCATTTAAAATGATTTTTTCACTGTAAATCAAAATGAATAAATATATATATGTGAAATATATTTTTTAAATGAGTTGTCCTTAACAGAGCGCCATCTATTGACATAATGGACATACTAATGTTTATTCGTTTTCTGGCTCATTGAGAGATGTCGTTATCGGTAACTTAAAATCAGGATGTTCTACAATGACATACCCATAAAGGCTAGGCATAGAGGTATTATAGTTAGAGGCGGGAAGGTATTGGATTCTCTGTATGTGGGTTGGCGACGTCGGTAGAAAGAGAAAGAAGATAGCGATTTACACTAAGAGCAATAATTACTATAGAGGGAATATTTTGAGCAAAAACAAAAAATCTACAGTTATCTCTCTTTACGTATACAAAACGTCATAAGAGTGACAGAGATGATGTATTTCATCGGTTAGCTCTTAGCGTAGCCATGACCTCATTTTTACTATTGAAACTCATGTATACAAATAGGTGTCAATAGTAATGGATGTCATAAATATCGATAAATCACGATACTACCTTAGCTAGTATCAGCTTCTTGAGTGGAGGAAAGCTTACAATTTCAAGAAATACTTTAGATTATGTACAATGCATATCTACAGAATTGTAGTAATTCGCTCATAACCTCGAAGTGTTAATATTGTAGAAGATTTTCAATTACAAACACAAAATCTCTTCTTCTTCCTATCCTTGACTATGGGGATGTCAGCTATTTAGATCTCACCGAAGACCAACTGAGCAAACTTGAGCGGCTCCGAGTCGATTCATATTTGGATTACGCAAATATGATCACGTCGCAGAGTATAGTTCTAAGCTCAAGTGGCCACCTATACGCTTTCGCCGGTATGTTCATATTCTTTCTCTTTTGTATAGTACTCTGTTCCATCCACACACGCCCTCTTATCTCAAAGGACGATTTAAGTTCCTACACAGCACACATTGCCGGGACCTGAGATCGTCAGAGAATTTGAAGTTAGAAAAGCCTAGACATACCACACAATTTACAGACAAGTCCTTTTCGGTGCAAGCGGTTAGGCCATGGAATAACTTACCTGTGTCAATTCGACAAGCCAAAACCTTGCAGGCATTCAAAAAACTGGTCAAAATGTATGTATGTAGTATGTTTATGGTAAAATAAGTATAGTATTCTAAGTATATATTATAATCAACATTAACAAATCTCAGTACACCACAGACTACCCTGAAATATATTTGTTATTATCCGTACAAAGGTTGTCTGGAAGAGACCGCCTTGAGCGATAAGACCGCCAATTAATATACCTAAATGTTTACATTGTTTTTGTATTGTATCTCATTTAAAAGGTGTACAATAAAGAGATAAATAAATAAAAACATTCAGACGTTCCCTTTGACTTATTTTAGTTCCATTAATTGCTACCTCATTGTTATTGGCCCTGTTGCAAATATATAATCATACATATTGATAAGTAAGTACCCTTTCAGAAATCGATATATTAACGTGATCTAAGTTACAACACTATACGGGTACATAAAACGTCAGTCGTGATTTCTTTTTATTTAAATTCTTCTCAAAGTAATTTTCATTAATAATTAACAGAATTAATAGGTGTGTCATTGTTGAACATAGCGATCAGTTACAGTTTGGCAAACTTTACAAATCCTAATAAAACGTAATTTGGCTGATAATTATCAATTTACTGAGTATGACTTACCGATAGAATGATATTTTTTGACCGCATTCGGTTAAAACGCACATCCGGCTTCTGCAGCCGGTAGTCGCACAAAATATAGTTATTTTTTTTCATCTTGAGCACAAACTATAAACTTAGGCTTATATTTCAAATTTGTGACATACAGCACTCTGTGCTACATCTTTTTAAGATAAATTTTGCCTAAATAAAAATACTTTACGGTAGAATTTTCGTATTTGGGATAGTTTCTAAGTAATCTATAAAAAACGCCATTGCCCCAAAGACACAATTTCCCCAGGTGACCTTATATTATGCTGGTAAATTTAAACTGAATGAGTGAATTTGCTATGTAAATATAAATAAATAAAATATTATCAACAAAATCGGTACAACACTTTGTTTTCCGCCATATTAGAGAAATATTTGGCTTCAGGCCACATGACTATATTTCCTATCTAATGTTCTTCTTATATCTATGCCTTTAACCTAATCATTCTAATAAGTGCATGACGACACTGACATCTGTATCTATTGTTTTGAATTTTGAATTATTTAAATCGAGCAAAAGATTTATATGAAGGCAGAATTTGACTAACTTTTTGAACGTAAAAGAAAGTTTAGTGGAAGTTCCATTCAAAGTTTCTGTAGTATCAAGTGAAGGCAGTAAATCTGCTTCTTTGTACCTATTCTAATTAATTAGGGTGGCAAACAAGGCCCGCGTGATGATAATCTGTTACCGGTGTCTTTCAGGTCTATTTAACTCGTAACGGTGTATTCCTACGCTGAGGCGTCCGAAACTCAGCTGCTCACTCAAGCTGCCAAAATAGTCATAAATATGCAACACAGTGAAATTTATCTCAATGAATTAAAATATTTTTTTTTTAACTGGGGGACTTGGCACAAGCGTCCACTTGTAGACGATGTCTTCTTAGAATTCTACACATTTTATGAGGGAGAAATAGAAAAACACTGCGTGATGTACCTACATGTAGGTACTTACCTACCTGTAATCCTCGACACTATGTTTAATTGATTATATATTAACTAAAATGGAAAACATAAAACTTTTTAAGTAGGTAATAATAAAAAGCAATAAAATTATTTTTTTTCCAGTTCCATTACTTACGACCTATGGAAATATAATAATGTAAAATTTAATTGAGGGACAATGTAATCAAAACCTACTGGTATATCTCCCATCAGCTGTAATGACTTCGGAGAGACGTTGTTGCATAGAACGTATAGCGTTGGAACAAAATGCCTTGCCCCATAGCGACTTTCAGATCTGGGCAACATGCCTCCGTAAATTATCGATATTTCTGACGCGGATCTTATAGTTTTACTATTTTCCCTCACAATTTTTTAGCATTTAAACGGGACCATTATTATTATTCGTTTGAGTGCCTAATGTTGCTTCGATCATTTCTGGGTTTTTGTAGAACACTCTTACTCTAGTTCAACTAGCAACCCGCCCGACTTCGCATGGGTAGCAGAGACATCTTCAACAATCATCAATATTTATTTCAATCAATTTACACAAAATCTTAACAAATTATACACCTAAACCTTCCTCATGAATTAGTTTATTAGTGAAAACCGCATGAAAATTCGTTCAGTAGTTTTTCAGTTTATCGCGAATAGACAGACAGACAGACAGACAAGGCGGGGGACTTTTTTTTAAATATATGTAGTGATCAAGAGGAACCTCCAGAATATATTCTGAGCAGTGATTGTTTGTATTTCCTGCGGTTGCATGATTTGCAACAACCCATATTTCGGTAAAGCATTAATGGGCAACAAATGCATAGAATATGCATAGCAGTTTCTTCTGCCTTACAGCAGAATCTGTATGTTGTGCCTTCGCCCAACTTTAGGTCGTATATGTGTTTTTGAAGTGAAAACTTCTATAGGCACGTTTGTGTACTTTTGCTATGGAGAATAAGCACTGAACTCGTAACCGTCACGCTAATAATATATATATAGATCCACTGGAGGGCGCTACTCTAAACATTGAGTTCTAGCAGCTCCTCATTAATTAATGTCACCAACCTGCTAATGTGACGTTTAAGTTCGTCGTTTCGTTTAATTTCAGTTTGCAGTGTTGGCTAACGATCCGTACTATGTTTTGTTTTGTATCTTTGGGCTCCAGAAATTCTTTTGATATTTGGTTTTATAGCCCTTTATGAAGCTTTTGAGTGCTTTATGGTAAATAAGAGACGGTGTCGGTTCCCTCGTTTATTGTAAACTAACGCTCATCGCTTTGCGTACCGTTACATAGTCTTACTCACACGTACACAACCATATGCCACACCTCCACCTTTATTTACTACATACAATAAAAAAAGAAAATAGGTACATAACCTGTGTAGTACAACTACACTTAAATGCTAACGACATTATAATATTATTATAATTAATCTTATCTACTTACGCTACATGTATTATATACAACTAGAGGACTAACCACAGTTATAAGTAAGTATAAATGGTTATAAACTTATAAATACATGTAGTCTATCTCTTCGAACCCATAACGAACTGGTGGTCTACGATTTCGTAGAGGATGATTACTCGTTGGGATCGATTCTCCCTCTTTATTACAACTACGTGTCGTCTCTGAGGGTGGTTCCCAAAGAGAGTCTCTCGAGGGACTACCAGGCTCTCGCGGCGCCACCACTGCCGTTAACACTGCTCCTGATTGCCTCCGATTCGGTGAAGGTGGACTACCAGCCTCTACGGCAGGTTTATCTAAAAATTTCGCACCCTGTGCTGGCTCCTCGTCTTGGTTCGTGGGAAATGCTATAGATTTACGTGTATGTTTATTATCCAGCCTATGTGATACACTAGCGAGGTCTGGTTTAACATTATTCGTAAATCTTGGTCTTAATTGGTCAATGTCTCGGTGTATTTCGGTTCCAAAACTAGACCCTATACAGTAATCGCTGCTTCCTAAGCGTTTAATTACCGAACCCGCTACCCATTTGTTTGGGCTCCTATAATCGCGATACCACACTAGGGATCCCGGCTCAATATGTCATTGCGCTCCGCTTGCCCCCTGCTCGATGCGGCCCTGACGCGCTGCCACGCGAGACTCTCTTTCCGGTTTTAAATTATCCAATCTCATACGCAGACTTCTACCTTGTAGTACATGGGCTGGACTATCGCCCGTAGTAGGATGCTCTGTATTCCTATAGGCTAAAAGGAACCTACACAGTGCTACATCTACATCTAATTTTTGTTTGAATGCCTTTCTAATAACGCGTTTACAGATTTTTACGACATTTTCAGCGGCACCGTTCGACGCCGGGTGGTAGGGTGCCGAGAAGATGTGTTCTATACTATTATACGTCAAAAAATTCTGAAATTCTGTACTAGAGAATGGTGGGCCGTTATCACTGACCGTTTGTTTAGGAAGTCCGAATTTTTACCATAGATCTCGGAGCACTGATATAACTGCTTGCGCTGTGGTTTTTTTCATCCTAACCGCTTCTATCCATTTCGAACAGGAATCGACAATCACTAAATAAGTTATACCAGCTATTGGCCCTAAAAAATCTAAATGAAGGCGCGATCAAGGCCTCGAGGGCCTGGGCCAAGAGCGCGGTGCCTGTGCGGATGGTGCGTCTGCCACGGCAGCGCACACCGCACACGCGCGGCACTCCGCTTCCACAGCCTCGTCGATTCCCGGAAACCACACATAGCTACGGGCTAGCGCTTTAGTCTTCACTATGCCCATATGTGAATCGTGAAGTTCAACAATTACCTTTTTCCTACATGTAGACGGTATAACTACGCGATGGCGCCATAATATACAGCCCAGTTCACAGTATAATTCGTTCTTTCTAGTTAAATATGGCTTCAATTCGTTAATTTCAACATCCAAAGGCCAATTGTCGGCTATATAACTAAGAACGCGACTCAAGATTGGATCACACCGAGTTTCTCTTTTTAATACGTTATAATCTAATAATAAGACTTCTGATGCGAAATGTAAATAGGTTTGTTCTGGCAAGTCCCGCTCCTCAACAGATGAGCTCGTTCCTGGCCCCTCCGCCACGCACCGCGCTCCCCGCGCCCCGCTCCGCTTCCCCGGCCGCTCGCTCCGCGGCCGATCATGCGCCCTCCGCGTGATGATCTAGCATCGCCCGAGTCGCCACGCATCAAGTATCGATCGCCCATCAAGTACCCCCAAATTCCGACGATCGTTTTGAATAATTGTATTTCATTTTTTTTTATTCCTTTTTCGGACACATCCTCCTTAAGTGACCCATCTCACAACACCAACTGCACACGTAATTTTTGTAGGAACAGTTAGCTGCTTGGTGACTCTTGTCTCCGCATTTTGCACACTCGGTGAACGTTAACTTATGAACTCCTTCACTCAGTTCCATGCCGCTCCGCTCTACTGCACTAGCATCCTTCTCAGCAGCCTCTAATTACAATGTCAGTGTTATAGCTCGGCTGTACAGTAGATTCTGTTCGGCGAATAATCTTTGCCTGATAACTTCACTTTTTAAGCCACACACCAGCTGATCGCAGAGAGTTTCATCTAGTAGATTAGAGTCAAACTCACAATATTTTGACAGCTTCTTAAGCTCTGTTAAGTAATCTGCTATTGTTTCGTTTTGGAGTTGCCGCCGTTGACGAAATTTGTACCTTTCCGCTAACACTGAGGGTTTTGGTTTTTTTCTCTCGTACGTTAACTGCGAGGGTTTTACTGGGCTTGCTAACGTCGATAATAGGTTGTATGCGTCATCTCCCATAACCGAGACTAAAGTAGGTAGTTTTAGTTCACTCGTCACTTTATTAACTAAAAAGTACATTTCAATTCTTTCGACATAACTGGACCAATTCCCCGACTTTGTATTAAACTCTCGCATTTTTCCCACGGACATTTTGATAGTTCACACTACTCGTCGCCACTGGTAAATAAGAGACGGTGTCGTGTCGGTTCACTCGTTTATTGTAGACTAACGCCCATCGCTTTGCGTACCGTTACATGGTCTTACTCACACATACACAACCATATGCCACACTTTAGACCAGTTTTGGTTGTTTCAGTTCTAAAGTGTGGCATATGGTTGCCATCTCTTTAATTGCCATTTCTATTTTTTGAGCTTTTATGATTAAATAAGCTCACTGATCATGCTGTCAATTATCTGCACCAGCTCTGGCGAGTGTAATCCTGTTTGATTGTCTTCGTGTATTCAGCTTTTCTTTAGTTCGGCTTTGGTTCAGGCTTAATGGTGTGTTTAGAGCTATCCCTGGTGTCGAAGACAGCGCACCAGTAGCTATTAAACAGCGTACGTACAAGTAGCTGTACGTTGTAGGCTGTTTATTTTGTTTGAAGTAGTCGGCAGACTTTACCAGACCAGATGGCAGCGTCGTACGTTACGATTGGCCTTGTAATCGCCGTGTACAGTTATGAGGAAATCTTGGGCTGGAGTCTCTGGCGCCAGACATGCGATAGCTTATTCATACGCTTAGGTAAGAATTGCAGGTTAACTTTTGGCCAAGTGTGACCCCTAGACATTTAATCTCATTAGAGAAAGAAAGGATTTAGCCGTTCAGCTTTGGATTTGACAATGTTTTCAGTCTCCTTTTCTTTGTGAATGGAATTATCACGGTCTTGTCTGCGCTAATTGATAATTCGTAATTATAATATATAATTCGATCTCTGCGTCAGGTGTTGATAGCACCTTGTAGTAACGAGAAAATGGTGTAAAGGCATGGTCTTTTTGCTAACTATGACCACCAGGTTATCCGCGTAACCTTGTAAACATACATAGGTATGAAAATCAGCATATAATAAGCATATAATAGCAGAAAGCATGCTTTCCACCTATGCGGAGGTATAGGTTCAGCAGAATCTCAAGGCAAATAGGGAAATCAAAATTCATAGTGCAATACAATACCAGGGAAGTTGGATTAAATGATCTTGACACTAAATCTTTTTTACATGTAAGTATTTATCACTCAGTAGTATATTATAGTTGATTTCTGAACATTATATACTTTTATATTATTAACTAGCTGTGCTCGCGGTACCACATCCATTTAAATTATAGTTATACTTATACTGCTGTGTGTTAGCGGCTTAAGAATACAAACTACCACTCCTTCCCGTCCTGAGGGTGTCACACAAATCAGGCAAATCAGGCAGATATTATCACTGCCACTCGAAATAAAACCCTCTACGAACCCGTCTGGCCAACGTGGTAGGCTACCCCCCCCCCCCAATGAAAAGAAGCCACAAAAATGGCCCCCAGTTCCCGGCGGTCCCGCTATTCCCGAACTTGAAGTAGAACTAGGCCACATAAACTGGCGCATCTTGGGGTTATTCGATATATATCCGAGATTCGAAGACAGGGAGAGGACACCATAACCCTTGAATCAGGCAACCTGTTCTACTTCAGAGAAGGTGATCAGTTCTCCCAGGGTGGTGTCGGTTTCCTGGTTAACAAAGACTTCATCAGCAACGTTGTGGAAGTCAGCAGTGTTTCGACCCGGGTAGCGTACCTTGTATTTAAAATCTCGAACAGGCATTCCTTGAAGGTGATACAGGATATGCGCCGACCTCGACTCACTCTGACGAAATCGCGGAGGGCGTTTACGAAGACATTGCCAAGGCAATACACGGTACCGCCAAGGCTACTTACAGCGTTGTGATGGGGGACTTTAATGCTAAAGTGGGAGTACAAGAATGCGGCGAAACGAGAATCGGACCCTATGGAGTGGGGCGCAGAAATCAGGGGCAAATGCTAGTCAACTTTCTCGAATCACAGGGGCTCTTCTTAATGAATTCCTTCTTTAAAAAGAAGCCAGGAGTGAAGTTACCGGAGGCCTTAACCCTTCTCTTTCCCTTATTCCCGTCCTTCCCCTCTCCCCTCTTCCCCCCTCCCCCTCTTCTCCTACTCTCACCTTAAAGGGCGGCAACGCCCTTGTGACTCGAGTGCCTATGGGCGGCGGTAGTAATTTACCATCAAGTGACCCGTCTGCTCGTTTGCCCCTATACCATAAAAAAAAAAGTGATCACAGACTTGTACGAGGCACTCTAAATATCAACCTCAAGGCTGAACGATGTCGTCGCGCAATTCAGAACAAAAATCGCGAATTAGAACAGAAGACGGTGGAATAAAATACATAACGCTATTGTATCGGTATGAGAAGGTACTAAAAACATAACTAATTTCTGGGGTGAACATGCTGGGGCAACAATTTTGTTATATTATAAATGCTATAGTGACCACTGAACAGATGTTGGTGTAAATTGGAATGTACGTCATAGTCTGATCTGATATACAAAGGAGGACATCGGCACCAAAAAATGATTCCAAAAACTCCACTTGCATTTCTTGTTCTTCATCAGATCATCAGATGAAGAAGATAATGAAGGTAAAAAGATATTTATTAGGTATAAATGTTTCTTTCAGCCTTTCAATTGTTCCATCTTGCTCAATGAAATGGTTTTCGATTTTCTCTACATGTCGACGACATTTTCGCTATTCCTCTACACCAATTAGTGAGAAAACTTCTTTAGTTAATAATGTAACATCACGTGCTGTGCACGCCGATTCATAGATAGTTTTTCAAACTAAATTGCTCTCTTATTCAACATACCCGGCTACAACATGTACACAGTGAATTGAATTTCTGAAATTGAGTACACGGTCAGTAAAAAAGGTGTATTACGTGTTCGCGTTAATTCCCAACGTATACAAAATCGATTATTTTTCACTTTTCAGTGTTCTTTCTTAGTGCTTTTTGAAGTCGGTTTAACTTTTTTTTAAAGTGTTTTTATCAGTGACTGACTGACTAACAATTTGATTAAAAAAATATCCCACTGTCAGATGTCCTAGAAAGTTGAAATTTGGCATCCATCTTGGTAATTGTGTATACAGAGAGAGAAATCAGAAAACAGTAAATTTTTATGATTTGAAATATTTTCAAAGCAAAGTATTTTATTAATACCTAGCGCCTTTCGAAATTATAATAGCAAAAACTTTTTCTTCCACAGAAGAATAAATAGGTTCCATGATGAAAGTTCGCTTTGATCGTTTTGAATACCACATTATTTATAACTTTTTGACAACCTGTAATAACACAAACTGCAACTGGCAGCCCCGGCTCAGCGATCTGACATCATTGGGAATAATTTGTAAAAATTGTGTTACGGAAGAAATACATTCTTACACAGTCTTGATACTTGTATTTGAAAATAATAAAAGTCTGTGATTTATAAGAGTCCAGATTCACTTCTTGTTGTCCATAAACATTTAATAGACGCTTTGAAAATGTACAAACATAATCACTACAAAAAATGTAGGTTGCATAAGTAAATAGTCATCAATGAATGAGCATTGCGCTCTAATATTTCTAACGTTCAAGAAAATGTAGAAACTAGCAAAAAAAAAGGAAAAAAACTACACAGCGTAAACGCAGAAAAAGATTAATTTAACAAATCACTTCTCAATTATTAATAACAAAAATTTCTTTACAACAAGTAATCATATCCCATCAAAAACATAAATGTGAAAATGGGAACCAAGTTCAATATTAAGAATAAGTATTTTAAGTATGTATGTATGCATGGTTGTCGAATTCGCCGACAAAAGAATTGAGATATAAATGGTTGCCAAATTCTGTAGATGATCTTGAAGTTTATTTATAAGAACATAAAACCTTCTAAAATAGATATAAAAACACAATTTCTCGTTTTTTCTGCTGCAACAGTATTTACTATATATAGAAATATAACTTCTTAAATTAGCCAGCCAGGCTAGTTCCTTCCAGAAACATATAAGCCTCCGGGGGGCGGGGTAAGGTAAGGTAAGGATATAATGGCGTATTATGACATGTATCTCTCACAAGTCACAGAGTATTTTATTATTGCAAATGAAAGGTTCTTTCTAGTTACCCTACGATGCGTACGAGTTCCAGAAACTAATGACATGACTAAATAATTCTTTAACATTATTATAAATACTTTATTGTCAATCTATAGCTTGTCCTACTGTATGTACTTTGTTTAAAGGTTGTAACCAGGATCACGTTCACAAATTGTATTGTTTGCATTCTTCGCGCGAATAACCAGGATTCTTGAGACCAGGATAATTTCTTGGTACCATAGTTGCTACTACTCAGAAAAGTTAAATACTAGTCTATGGTACAAAATAGACAAGTGATCAACCAATCAAACTGTGGGGCGGACGAAACGAAATGAAAGTCCGCCACATGTCCGCCATATCTACTACATCTTCTTTCTAATAGTGACGTTCATATTATTTTGTGTTAGATAGCGTTATTGTGTAGATATTCGTTGTATAATTTAATTATTTTTTTAGTTTATCTAATTCACGGTGAGTAAAGTGTAAATGTGGTTTTGACATATTGATAGTTTTTAATTTGGAACTTGTTTGTCCGCGCCGTGCTTTACGTATTGTCAAAATGGAAAAATCCTAGTTTTATAGTAACTACAGCCTTATTGTATGTGTTATATATAAATCAAATCCGTTAAACCACCATCGTGACGTATTTTGTAGCGTTTAAACGGTGCATAAAAAACTACACGAAAAATTTTGGTGTCGGCATTATAAGACGGTGTACCCAATATTTCACAGACCCTCGACTGCGGATTTCACCATGGAGTCACCACGGAAATTCAACGACTGCTATTTTTATTATTACTCCACATGCACGAAGGTAAAAATATATTTACACATGTTATATTGTTAGGTTTTATCTTGCACCATAATGTCATATTGTTTTTATTTTGGCTGTTTTAAATTAGAAACTATTCATTTTACTATTTTATGGCATATTTATAGGGTGCCTGTAATGTTGATTCTGAAATTATCATTTATTTACAGGTTAATTAAATTACAAGAAAATATCTAGATATTCTTTTTAATATTTCTTGACATTGTCATTTTATAGGCAAAAAATAGTATATTTAATGTTCAATAATTATACAATGACCAGTCGAAATGTCAAAAGTTATTGATAAATCAAAATTTGACCATGTGGTGTTTTAACAATATCTATTGATTATGTCTATAGATATGCACATGTTTGTATTATATTATATAAGTTGATGAAATACAATTTTTATACAAACAAAATGTTGTAGTAGATAGTTTATGAACATTATCCAAATGGTTAATGCAAGCCTATTCCACTTGTAGTCTGTGGAATTAAATGGTTTTCTTTAGATATTGATTTGTGTCAAATTAACACAGCTGTTTCCTATTCTATATGTATGTTTTCAACAGGGTGACAACTGTGTGTTCCGACATGAACCATCAGCTCTGGGCTGTGAGACAATGTGCTCAGCCTGGCAGCAAGGCAAGTGCCTCGATAAACGCTGCAAGTTACGTCACATGGAATTGAGGGTATGTAAATGTATATTTTATTAGATATTTTATATTATATTCTAATGATAAGTTCCAGTGAATAAATTACTGAAAAACGTATAACAGTCTCGATATAGTAGCTTAAATGTTCTCTAAGGAACCTTTATATTATTATAAATCAACATTATCTTGCTGCATGTAAATAAAATTATGAACTGACAAGAATTATATTGCAATGAGATGGAATACTTAATATATTTATTAACAAATGTCATGGCTGGACTCCTGGATCAATTACTAAAATACCCAGAAGGTCGATATTGAACATTGTTACAGTGTTAGGCAGCCATATTGAACAACTACATAATTAAAATGTAATGAAACCGTAAATATTACAGTTATTTCATAAACTTGTTATGTATGTTAAAATTGCATGCCAGAGAATAAGTTCCTGTGTTGTGGAGAACTTTAGTACATGGGGGTAAAAAACAATATTGTTCAGTGACAAACAGAAGGTGACCACTAGTAATATTTAAACTATCCATGATGTATTTGGCCTGTTGGTCTAGTGGTTGGTGACCCTGACTGCTGAGCCAGTGGTTGTGGGTTCAATTCCCACCCAGCACAAAGAATTGTGTGATGAGCATGATCATTTGTTTTGTGTCTGTAAAGTATGTATTAAGAAATATATACGTGTGTTTATCAGCAGTCTGGTTACCATAGTATAGGCTCTGCATAGTTTGGGATCAAACAGCTGTGTGAGATGTGTCAGGCTATTATAATTTTAATTAAAGTTGGATTGTGTGCCCAGTAATGTTGACACTAATCACGAATTTATGTTGTACTAAATAATTTCTTGTGATGTTTTAAAACCTAAAACCACATAACCTATTTCATTTAAAAAACTAATAAATTTAATTTAAATAGTCTTAAATAAAATCACTATTACCATGTGCCTGCAAACACCAAACAGATCCATTATGGCATTAACCGATGAACAAGCTGGCAGCTGTCAGTTGGTATCATAATATTACCTATGTACTTGTAACATGAAAATTTTAAAAGTAACTAATTTTTCAATTAATTTTCTTTTAAAGACTTCTTTTGTGTTAAATAAGGGATCAGCTATAAAATAAAAGCTATTCTGAAAAATTGTTAACATCCCAATTATACAAATGTCAAGGTTAAAAGATTGAAGTGACATTTCATAATCAGTACAATTATGTCACTAACTTTGCTACTTTAATTTAAATCAATTAATAGCATCTGCTTATTTTTTGATACCAATGCAGTACAAGACAAGTATGCACATAATTTTCACTCTAACCAAAAAGGAGCTGTGACTGCAGTACTCCACAAACCTAGGCTGTATAAAGATTAAGCAGCTGTACAGAGCTGAAGTACCGCAGGACCATTGAAATGATTCCCAATTTCTTGGAAGCTGTCTGTGCCATGGACTTGATTCGTTGACCGACTTTAAGTTTGGATGTGACTGTAATGCCCAGAAGCCCTAGATGATCAGTAATAGGTAAAGATACACCATGGAAAGTGGGTATAAGTTTGAAAGCCCCCCGAAAAGAGACACATCTGTGTTTTAAAAGGGTTAAAATGAACAAGATTGGCGTCACCAACCAACAATCGGATATCCACTGCAATTTGTTAGATATAGTTAGGATTTTGACTTTTTATTATTTTTTTAATTGAGACCAAAAGTTATTCACAGTAGGTACATATTGTTGACTGGATGTTTGAAGCTGCATTATGTCCAGTACTTGAGAATTACTTACTGATGGATAGTTAGGTGTAAGGGCAAACCCTTGACTGCCAGACATCACATCATTTTGAAAACTAACCAGTCTTTACAAGGAGTCATCGAAACCTAAGATCGGTATAGCAGCGAACTCACATGCTGTAAGAAATACTGACGGAAAGTAAATGTATAAAATACACTGTTAGCCATAGTATTTTCGAAGTTTCGCTAGTCACTCCTCATTTTGGTGGAATGCCCAACTTAGGCGAACCCCTCCGACCAACATCGGTGGCAAATCTATGGTTTCTTGATCCGTCACAATAATTATATTTGATACTTTAAGAAGATATGGGTACAGATCTGATTCATTGACGTCCGGTATTTGAGTGAGACGATTTGTGATTGTGCCACTTTTTAATTTGACTAGAGTATGTACGAACGCTTTCACTATTATGTGAAAAAAAAAAACAATCTTATCATAATTTCACGTCTGCCATATTATCTTTTTTTTAAAAGACAACGTCCGTGTTAGGGAATCCTCCTTGTGTTACTGGGAACTTTAAAAAAGTTTAAATAACGTATACAAAAGTGTATCGAGACCTATAACAATTATTTGATAATCACACAAATAGTTGTCCCTCGTGGTAATTGATCCTATGACACTCAGTTAGATCCGTATCCGTAGAGAAGTGAGTACTGACATGTGTGAATTGAAGCACTGCCGCATCACTGTAGCACTGAAACGAAACTGTACGAACACGTTGCCGGATCTGTGACTGCACTGATATGTGTGAATCGGCCTTAAGTAGCCTAAGACATACTCGTGTGTACCGTCCTTATGCATCCTTGACTGAAAAGTTTCTTGTTTTTCGAAATTGTACTGTACTAAGGTATTGTACAGATTTTATTTTTCTTGATACTTGATACCTTGGCTTTTGGTCTCGTATTATAATATGTACATCATCAGCCTTACGGTGCAACGTAGAAGACGTTGCACGTATGAGCAACTAAACCTACATTGCAAAACAAGGTGTTTTATTTTAGGCTATCTTTCTTAGCTCATGCCTTTTAGGGCGAAATACAAATACTTTTAAAATTGTTGCCATATCGAATATGACTGAGATAACAGAATTATTTTCTCTATCGTTAACTTTCATTGACTCTCTTCCATATCGTGATTTTCTCATTCAGTATATTGTAACTTTCTTGTATAATACTAAGAATTAATATAATTTAATTCATAAACAGTGAATCTTTGAGTAACAACGAATAAATGAAAAAATTGAAAAATAAAATTCGAATTTCATTTCTATAAAATCATGTAATCAGCGTATAGCCAAACAACTTTACCATATACGACGTAGATTTGGTTAGGTAAGTAGTATATGCATAAATAACAGTTATAATGACAGGAACAAGTAAACGCTATGTTTGCATTTCTCAAATTAGATATGCATTGTCGTTTACACGCATTTGTTATTTGAATACTTCCACCTAAAGATTTGAACTCAAGTTCTCCCATGTTCTCTTCGGTCACTCTTTCACAGCAGTTATGGAAACCAAACTAGTGAGGACGACGACATATGTGGGAGAGCCATGCTTCGGCACGTATGGGCCGGCTCGACTCCGCTCGTTACCACGGCCTCACAGAAAACCGGCAGCATTGCTTCACATGCTTGCATTGCATTTCGCCGCGTGAGTGAGGTTACCGGAGGCCCTAACCATTCCCTCTCCCTTATTCCCGTCCTTCCCCTTTCCCCCCTCTTCCCACTCTTCCCCCCATCACCCTCTTCTCCTACTCCCACCTTAAAGGGCGGTAACGCACTTGTGACTCGAGTTGCAGGTGCCCATGGGCGGCGGTAGTCATTTACCATCAGGTGATCCGTCTGCTCGTTTGCCCCCTATACCATAAAAAAAAAACGAGCTATCGATAGTACTTTTGAAACTTTTTATGGTCATAAAGAAGGACCGAATACAGTTTTCAGCGAGCATACACGTTTTCTTATTTAGGCGCTGCGATATTTTTTTTGGGTTTTCAAAAAAGCGCGATTACTTGAAAATAATAAATATTTTCTTAAATCTTATTCTATCACAAGTACGAAAAAATAAAGAGCTACTCGTGTATGTTTATTCTACAGCCGCACATACAATGGTCTTTGAGAAACACGATTCTGAAAAACGTTACTCCAGCAGGAAATGCACCTGAAGATGCACAAATTATATTTTCGGCCCACATTTTTGCACAAAAATAAGCTCTCTGCCCATGCACAATACTCCTTTCTCCAACAATTCGTTTAGGATTTTCCTGCTGCAACAACATTACTCCAGCAGGAATCATTTTTTTTAAAACGACAACATGCACAATTTTTTTATGCGACGCACATTCACAGCAGATTACGCACTAATTATACGTTCCACTCATATCGCTCTAGGAGCCACTTTATTGCTGGGGTAACGTATACGATAGTACCGGTATCCATAGTTGACATTGAAAATCAGAATATCGATAGTATTCTGTATGGAACATTAAGCATGGAACATGAGGAAGGCTCCTAGCTGTCTATATTGAGATTCATGCGACATGCTTTTGTGGTTGTCACAACTAAGTGATTAATTTGAACACACACCATAAGGAAATGTTGAAAATATGAAACAAAAATAACTAATGAACATTAGACGCACATGCATACTTGTCTACACCTAACTGTATCTAATAGCGATGTAACGAATATTCGATTGCCCACATTCGCAAATACGAATATACAACATCGTTTTATAAATATGCAATTATTGTCACACTCATTATCAAACCTATTAACCAAAATTTTATTTACAATTATAATGTTCAAAGTGCATAGATTTGATAAAGAGAGATCTCGTTTAAATAATGCAATAAAAATCCTAGTTGTGTTCTCAGTACGAGCGTATCTAAAGTAGTAGTTTAAAAAGTTCAAAGTTTATTTTTTTATTTTATTTTGCAAGTTCAAGTAGTAACAAAAAAAAATTGTGAATCTTAATCAGATGCATTATTATTTTATACATCACTGACTTTTGCCGGTGACTTCGCTCGCGTAATAGTTATTTTTTAATCTCTTGGGAACAGTTTTTTTTTCTAGATAAAAGTTAATCTATTTCTTTCTTTCCCCCGACAAAGTGTATGCGAAATTTCATGATGATCGGTTTAGCAGTTTCATGGACATGGACATTTAAAAGGCTATTGTGAATACGAATGCGAATGTTCGTTACACCACTAATACCTAACTATGATATCAGGAAACCGATCCCTGAAATACAATTTAGGAACCAGGAAGGAAATTATTCTATAGATTAAATAAATGGATAATAAACTTGTTTGTTTTTACAGAAAAACCGCAAACAAATCCCATGTTACTGGGAAAACCAGCCTGGTGGCTGTCGCAAGATTCATTGTCCGTTCATGCACAAGAACCCTGATGCGCGCACCGACGGCATCGCGCCGAGCCAACCCCCGCAACCGCAATCTGTGAGTATTCTTTCTCTTCTGCAGAAAACCATAGCCATGAAATATTAAAAAAAAGTGAAAATGTTCCTATGCTTAGGTTGGGACCAGTGTCAACCGCACATAATTGTAAATGAAATAGTAGATTCTCATACACAAAACAATTAAATGGTATTAGGTAATAGATGTCATGTTACAGCGAGCAAGTTATCAACATAAATTACGATGTTGCAAACCTCCGCATAATTGTGACACAAGACTACCAAGGTAGAACAAAAATAAGAGAACCTGAAAAGTTTGTCTAGTTTTTAGATAGCAGTACTGTAGTCACAGTACTCGGTAGTAGTACTGTGAAAATTTACCCTGGCTTTTAAAATTTTACATTATGGTTAAGTCTGTTATAGTCCTGTTTTGTTGAGCTTTGCTCTTTGTCATCAGGCGGGGAGGTAACTTTTTGCTCGTTAGTAGTATAACTTTATTAACACTGACAGTAAAAATTTATTGTATGAAGTATAGTAACAAGTAGGCAATAAGTATAGAAAGGAAGGCATCACAGCTTATAGTTAACAGAATACTACAAATACTGAAAAAAAAAAAAAACAGCTGTGGGTACTTCTTGATAGGGCCGAAAATAAATCCTGTGTGGAGTTCTTCTACCCTGAATAGAGTAGCATGATACAGTTTACATGTTGCCAACAGGTGGTGCCAACGTCAGTGAACGTTCCCGAGCCATTACCAGAGCAGCCGCCGCTCAACAGTGGCGTGACGCCTGCCGTGCCTGCGCCACAACCCGTGCCGCTACTGTGGCAGCAACAGCGCCAAGGTACATACTATGTCTCTTGACAGAACCAAACAACCTGTGTTTATAGGCTACACTTATCAATAGGCGGTACGAGTTTGCTACCCTTAAGTGTTATAAAAGAAAATCCCAAATTAGGTTTTGTCTTTATCCATTTCGAAACTATGAATACACAGGCTATGGTGAGGTTTTTATTTCTCTAGTTATATCTACATATAATTGCTTTATGTAAATACTTTATGATGACGATGAATGAATGATTTCATGAATAGAGATGAAACGAATATATATTTGGCCGGTTACCGGATATCCAGCCACCCTCCGTGCCGAATACCCGGCCGGACATTGTCAATTGCCATGTGTTGCTGCCTTAAAAATATAAAGAACTCCTAAAGTCAGTCTAATTACACGAAGCAAAATTTAAGATAAACTGCGGGGGGTTCCAACATTTGCCTCATACACTTGTTTTGTCATTCCTTCTGCACACATTTTTTATATGTGTCCAAAACACCTCAACATACCCTTTTAAATTTTTATCACCATGTCTCCTTTTATCTACCTTCGTCTTTGTGTCAACTAATATAATTAGCTAATGTTACACAAGGCCCTGGACTTAACCAAGTTTGTCAGAATTTATATGAAAGTTGCGTTAGTGCATATAGCGATAGACTTTTTTAAGGCTGGCCTTTGAAGACAAGTGAAACCGTTTATTTATACGCCTTCTTGGTTACCCGACATTTCTACCTGCATCGTTTCTTATACGTATTATCGCGATTAAGTCCCGATTCACGCAGTTAATACGTATACAAGACGCTTAAAAACAAACTGTTTGTTTTCTCTTAATCCAGAGAATTTAGTATTCATTCACCATAATTTGAACTATTATGTACTATTTATATTTAAATGAAAATATGGCGATCATACTTGTTACGCGGCTTAAATGAAGTACTTAAATTTAATATCCGGTATCTGGATAGTTACCGGATATCTGTTACATCTCTAATGAATAAGATGTGAAAGCATGTGCAATTTGTTTCTCAAATAGGTAAAAATATTGTTTGATATTTTTAATTTAAATTGATGGGGGAACACGGGGGGAAGTATCTCCATCCTATAAAAGAACCTGATGATTAACCAGCATTGCACAGTATTATTTTTTTACCGATTTCAATAAAAAAGAGTTCTGTGAGAGGAAGTCTATCTCACCAAAAGTCACAATAGTAACTGTTTGTCATTAAATAGGCCTCGTCCTGATCTGTCAGTTTAGCTGATATAAAGAAAAATAAAGTTGTATCAGCAAGACAAGGCTGCCTTTAACATTTTGACTGTATCCTTTCCTTATGGAGCGGTTTTATTAGGTTCTATATATGGATCGTTAGTTACATTAGTGACTAGGCTACTTTGAGGGCTGTTTCGTTAGGATGTAAATGTTAGGTCGGCTGCCCGCAGCAGTGGTGCTGGACTCGGCCATCCTGGGCGTGCTGCCGGGCTCGGGCGAGCTGCTGGGCGGGCGGCGCGTGCTGCCGCCGCACGAGCCGGCGCCCAACCCCTACGCGCAGCTGCCCGTCGACCCGCTCGTCGTCAACTTCGAGGAAGGTATGCGCCTCTACTGAAACTACATGTACTAAGCCCGGGCCAGACGATTTGAGACCTCGCACTCCTGCTGCCGGTGTCACCGCGCGCCGCCCTAGAGCTTCTGTGTCCTGTCTCGTAGCCCTCTCGTCGCCTCACTCTGAACCCCGACTGGGCGGTCGTGTAATACACCGGCCTGTTTGTCGATGAGAGGGTGACAAAGTTATACCAGCCTTAGATATTATGGTATATAGTACACAGAATTTTCTAGAAACTTCAGTCGTTGTCAGGTGTTAGTGAATTGTAAACTGATAGCGACTCGAAATCAGGGGGCGTCAGCACAAAAGAGATCTCAAATTGTTTGATTGGGGCTTAAGGCTCGATTTGCTGTGACCGATTTGAAAAGTCATCAAAATACGTACAAGCTTGAATTAAATTTGGACCAGTGTTGTATGATAAAAAGTAAGGTAAAAGTGAAAAAGTACTAAACGAGAAAAGATTGCGTCTATATTAGTTGTGGAAGGAACATTAAATGTTACGTGGCATCGGTACTTTACAGTGTATGTAGCGCACCCGACGGAGAAACGTGTTGAAGTGTTACATATATTTTATGTAATATATAAAGCAATTGCAATGTACAATTTTGGAAGTTGGAAAGTGAGTGTGTCATATGAACTATACAATAAGGACGGATTTTGATCGACGATAAAGCTGTTTTAATGACTTTTACAAATAGAGTCATCAGCAAATACGGGAGCCACACGATAGATATAATATTATGTACTAATGCACTCGAGTTTTCAATAGACATTAGCGATATAAATATATCTTGGCTCGCGGCTATAATATGTCTCATGTTGTAAAGCCAAACGCTTTTAAGGCGATGTGATTAACTTAGACCCTTTGTCCACTGAAATGTTATAAAAAATACTCGACGTAGAAAATTTTTGATAAAATGAAATGATGTTTGATATATTCGTACATTGCACTGCCTATTCACTTTCATATAATACTTAATGTAGCTTGAATGCATTTGAACGACGATAAAGTTGTATAACATTTATCCAAGTTGATGAAAGTGAAAACAATCGCTTCAATGGACAATGAGCCTAAACGCATTTTTATAATAATTGGGTAGTTGAAAACTCAGCATTGTCATGTCATGGGCGGTGTGCGTAGGAATAAGCATTAACTATGTTATACAATTCAAACGCTCATTATATTGTTTTTGTTTCCCTAAATAACACTATTCTGTCTATATTGTGGCACGACTGCTTTGACCGTTGAAAACTGCGGTCATACGTCGCATTGGAAGGGTTATATTATTTTGAGTGTCCAACCCTTTGTTGTGCCAATATAAAATATATTTGTCAAAACGACCGAGATGTTAGATTTATTACTTTAAAAGAAATATATGTATATATATATATATACATGATATATATATATTTATTTTATTCACACGTTAATGTTTAAGTATTTTTCGCCTACGTTTATTGTCGCTGGCGAATTAGGAACTTATTTGTTTATATTTTTTTTTACTTGGCGGGGTGCAACCTGCCGGCTATTGTTTACAAATTTGTAGAAAGAAAATATGTTTTGTTCTCCTAGTTCGCGACACACATGATTTGAACTCATGGAAGGTATTATTGTTTTTATTTCGTCAATAGTCAATTAATATAGTATTTATTGTATAGATATTATTGGATTCAGTTTCGGAACTACTCAGTAACAGAGAGGAGGGAGGGAGGATGGTTCACGGCGCTACGTTAGGAACTGAATCCAAATTGAACTAGACACATTATTGTTTTTTTTTGTTGCCGGAAGAGGCATCTTTTTGGTTGACTCTAACTTAGACAATGTTTAGCTGTTTTTTTATACCATAGACAATGATTCAACAAAGTGGGGCTATACTTAACTCACTGAGAAACTATTGAAAGCCTCTTTTACGACGCCATTCGTAAAAGATATATTGAGAAAAAGCGACGTTGGTATTTTTGTATGTGCAATAAATTAGAGAATTATCTCTTTCATATCTTAGCTAATTAGATTCATTAATATCTCTCGCTTTTTCATTTACTGTATCGTTATATAAACAATTTATATCACATAGATAGTTACAGTCATATTTTAAGAAAAAAATCCAACGATTTTCTCTAAAAATATTGCTGCAATACTTTTTTAAATAGATGTTGATATAATCTTTGTCTATGATAGAAAAGTACATAATAAATAGGTTTAATAACATATAAAATACAAATAAAAATATATATACACGATTATTGTAACTCATTAATATAGGTGAAAAAAAAAGAAAAAAAAAAACAGCTTTATGCCTTTAAATTGTTTGTATGTTAGTACGTAGGATGTTTTATGGGGCTTTGGCAGTTTATAAAGGTACCCACTGCTACCTGCCCCCTATACTTTATATTCGCACCGTGAGAGTTAAATAGAGCTAATTTAAAAAAAAAAAGTATCTTTAGGTATACACAGCGATAATCCCAGTTCTATAAAACGTGTATGAATGATTCTATAGCGCTGGGAGTTTCGTTTAAAAAAAAATCGTGCTTAAGATTGTATTACCAAGTTTAGACAGATAAAAAAAAAGAGATAAGCTAACAAAATGAGCATTAAATTGCTTAGCGGTTTTGATAAAGTCCGATAAGCTTCCGATTTACCGTATTAACGATAACACTTCGTTACGTATAGTGAACGCGAGTAGATGAAATTATGTGTAAAATGTTCTGGCGACACAAGGAATTCATGTTATTTTTGCACTGAGAGTAAAGTTCCTATATTTATTACAAAATCGCAAATATGTGAACAGGACTTGATTTGAAAAAAAAAGTATATATGATTCCCATTATGGTCCATGGTACGCCTAGTCATTATTTATGTATAAAAACTATTTATCAATATTTAAAATAAAATAGTCTCGATTTGGTGGGGATAGAATATTAAGGTCGGAGCAATCTTGTATAATTTTAACATGCTCAGTTTTACACACACTTACTTTTCAAATTTCGAAGTGTTGGCTTAAAAAGAGAAAATAAAAATTAAATTGTAAGTTTTTTTAAATAAATTTAGCGGAAAAGTGTACTAAAAGTTAAGGGGTATAATTTTAGAATGATTAGTACAAAAAAAGGTTGCTTTCCTTAGAGGCAGCTGTTGAAAAAAAAAAAGAAATTGGTTTCGCTGTAACTGTAGCAATACATTTTATATTTAGTATAATGGTGTAGTCTTGTCTCTTTTTATACTAATAAACTATTTATTTACCTTTAGATTAATTGTTGGAATGTTAATGTTTTACGTTAGACAGGTAAATTTCTGTCAAACGAGCGCTTGCGGTGTTGTGATATATGTCCCGACGCGACTTCGTTGCGACTACCACACGAATATATTTACATTTACGCATTACGGTATAATAATTTCGAAGTACTGATTCTGAAGTTATTGCCTTTGATGCATCTGTCGTGTGATATATTCATAACTACACAAAAGCGCAGTTCTTTCAGTTAAATAAACCGATTTTGTTGAATGTGGAAACTATTTTTTATTTAGCTTTTTTATTGAAAGAAAGATTTTAAAAGGTACTTGTTCTTCTGAATTTGCCCATGAGAGTGATAAACGTTTGATCCACATTGAATCATAATCGGTTATAATAAGCCTTCCACGTTATCTATTGTTTGCATACGTGTGTGAGGAAGTGAGGTAAATGTAATGGAAATAGCGATGCAGCACTTTCGATACTTACACGTTGTGTTCCATGACATTTGGTTTGACGGAGGGACGACACGTGTCGAGGTGACGCGTGCGCCGACCGCGGCGAGTGCCTACAATTAGTTCTTGTTTCAAATAATACGGGGTTGTTGTTATGTTAATCTTAGTCTTATTTTGTAATAAGAATTTCAAAATATGTTTATTACCTTATTAGTAACGCGTGTCTAGTACCTTTCATTTAAGCTAATTAATATTCAAACTGATATAGGAACTCGTAACGGAACAGAATTATACTTTGGCTTTGTTTAATCAAATTGTGTTTAATATACCAACGAGTAAATAAAAATGTTTCGTAATATGATTTTTGTAATTATTTTTGACCGCCCTCCCTTCGAGAGTCGCTTTCAGATAGACGCGCCGAGAACACACCGCGTATTGCCGGACGGGTCGTATCAAAATTAATTACGAAAATCATTGAGAAAATTTGGATTATCGCGTTCGACTAAGCGGTCCGTGTGTGTGTTCTTGCAGAGTCGGATAACGAAAGCGCACCCTCGTCCACGCCCACTAAAATCATGTCGCCCGACGACGCGCAGAAAATCGCGCGCTCTAAGTCTCAGGAGCTCTTGCTCCTCGAGAAGATCCAGGCCGAGGCGGCCGCGTACTACCGCTACGACCTGCCGGCCGCCGTCCGCGTCGGCCTCTTCGACGACGCCGCGGGGAAGCCGAAGCCGAAGCCCGGCCCCGCCGAGCGACGGAACTCCTTGGACTTCAAAATACTTTCGCTGGACGAAATCCGCGCGAGGAAGAAAAGTGAAGCGATCATACAAACTAAACCTATTACAATTAATTTAAGTAGAAAAAGAAAGTTATCTACTCAAGAAACCATCACGACGTCGGGCAATAAGATCATAAAAGTTGTGAGAAGCAATTCTATAGTTTATAAGAAGTTAGATAGTAGCGCCCCCGCAGCGTCCGGTCACAGTAAAGTTGACCAGAAACAGAGTGATAACGCTGTAGACAGAAAACGAACACTATCCGAACAGAGCGACATCTATGAAATACAAGAGGATGAGCTCGTCGATAATTGTTTTGAATTCAAAAGGATTAAAATTACCGAACATACCTCTAAGCCCAAACTGATTAGAAACAGACTCTCGAGTTTCAATAAAAGCAGTGATGAACAAACGTACGCGGACATAGACTGCAATAGAGATAACGATTCAGACTCGGAAGTACAAATTATTGAAATAAACAGTAAGCTAGAAGCTATAGATAAAGTTGATATATCAGATAGTGAAATTATAGATTTAGATAGCACTAGGTTAGGAGAACATATTGATGTTGTTGATCTGAGCGAGGATCAAGAAGAAAGTGATATCACGATATCAGACCTCGATTTAGACCTAAGTAAAAATGTTCCCGATGTTGTGGCGAGCTGTCACAAACAAACGAATAAAATGGACAGTTCAGAGAGTAATATTATCAAAGATATAGACAGTTTATTGGATGATGACTTATGATTTAGATGTGTTATATGTAAGTAGGTTTTGAAGGATGCACTGTACAAAGTCGTGCATAACATTTACATAATTGTCGTTAAAGCAACAATAAACAGTGTTCGATTGATTGATTAATTGATTATCTACATTAGATAGTTAAGTATTATCATTTATTGTAGGTTTACCAATGATAGGTACGTTTGTTATGTCACTCGTTCTGACTAAGAATTTTAAATAAGCACCGTGATAAGTACTTGCAGTTCTGACGTCAATTATACCTCGATAAGTATTTATCATAGCTGTATAGATTGTGTAATTTTGCAAATACTTGCCTTTAGCCACGTTGCTCTGAGATCTATGAAAAATCAATTATTTTTAGTACAACAATCGTTTTATTGATCGAGTCACTAAAATTTATTTAATAGTTAAGAGACATAAAACTTGATAAACATTGTTATAGCTCAAAGTTTCAAGGAGTATTATTTTGTGCCACTTCACAAAATTATACGATCTGGCAGACCAGATCAATTGATTCACTGATCTTGCAGTAATACTCGATTTTATCGAGAATAATTTTCTTATACTCGAATCGATCTGAAAAATCGGCTATAAAAAACCTTTTTTTAAGTTAATTAGCCTTTTTATCTAATTAAATTGGATATAACTTCCTCCTGCCGTGCAGTTAGCAACACAAGTCGCTTCACACGTTCATAAAGTAGTGAGGATGGGAAAATACCTAAAATATTAAATGTTTATGATTGTTTTATTATAAAATACGTTTGTCGCCTGTCGTCACAATTACAGGCAATGTAATTTGACTTTAAATAAAAAATTACAAAAATATAACATAGCTGTGAATACGAAAATACTTGAGAGTACTTTTCCCTATTACGCAACGATGAAAGACGAACAGTGATGTATTTTGTACTAAGTACACATTTTTTCTTTTATAGACCCATTTATACCTTTATAGATAAAACCACCTATATACAAATAAATGTTAAAAATTTAATTCGTCGATTGAGTTCAGGCAGGTCCCAGACTGGTTTGTTTATCTCCAATGAATGGATGTCATTTCAAAACCTATCGAGTATAATACCCCTTCTAAATTTCCACTGCTGTGATAGCTTGTACAAAACCTATTCAGTAGTTTTCCTTACTTGTAAGTAAACCACCAAATTGACATAGGCGGACATTTTCAAAATGCCATTACAGACATCAGCAGGTTGACTTGAAAACAAAAGCAGTACGGCCTATAGCAGAAAGGAGTAAATACTGGTGAATTCGTACAACACTCTTTTCGAATAGTTCTAAAACATTAGCTCCTGCTAGTTTGAGTAATAGATACACTGGAATCGAAAACTCATACTTGAGCAGGGTCTTCTGAAAGAATGAAACCTTTGAATCATGGGCTAAAAATGTTACGCGTAAAAACTGGTTACATCTACCTACACCTAGTGTGAGTTTTTTACACTTCACGTATATTATCAAAATCGCCGAGTTTCTATATACATTATTTTAATATGCTTTTATTTCTGCTAGAAAATGTATTGAGAACTAGCCATGCCCGCCGCCCATATATTTTGTGGGGAACCCTTAACTTTTTTTTTTATACTACGTCAGTGGTAAACAAGCATACGGCCTGATGGTAAGCGATTACCGTAGCCTATGAACTTTTGCAACTCCAGAGGACTCGCATGCGCGTTGCCGACCCTCTTTATAACATCAGATATTTGCCAGTTATAGTCCCTTGTAAATCAGTCCATTCGTTCCGGAGATTACCCGAAACAAACAGCTGACAAAAATAAAAAAAAAACATTTTATTTTTCATATAAGTAGTAACGTGTAGGTAAACTTTCAGATGCATTGAGTGAAACAGATTTATTTGTATAGATAAAACATCCTAGATTAGTTAAGTGTAAAGACTCCTATGTACGTGTAAGGGTAATGATAGACTGCGGTTGTTTTATGTGATAGTTTTATCGCTCAGCAGAGACGGTAGGGGAAAAAGTTGCAAAACACTATGTTTTTTCGAATAAATTAATGTTTCTTTCTTCAAAGAAATGTTCACCAAGGTTTTATCTGTACTTTTTGTCTGTATATTTAGAATGGGTGACTACACTTAGCTGCATTACTATAAGTATAGAGTTTTAACAGCTTTAATTGATATTAAAATTAATTTTGTAAGTGAAGTTGTTTTATTACAATTAGACATTTTTATTTTCGTCTGGCTGCACTACTTTGTATCACTTGAATGCCTGACAAACATCTCTCATTCATGAAGTTTTGAGAAAGTCTCAAACCGTTATCAAAAATTTCAAGAACCCTCGGCCCGTGACACGTCAACATCCGAACATCCTTATCCTAAAGGAGGAGGCCTTTTTTTTATTAGCCGACCTCGAAAATTGAGGTTATTGAGATTATTTCGCGTTACCTATATGTCATTGTGTGAAAAACTTCAGGTACCTGCTACGGTACGGTACTAGACGTCTACCCGTGTGAGTTAACTATTATTCGAGTTTACATTGTCTATACGTGCACACATGGCGTTATTATCAATGAAATAAAACAATCATATACTTTGATCCAAAAATGTATTTATATAATGTTATTAAAACGTTTCATCGACATCACACAATTATTCACATTTTTATATATAATAACCATAGTTTTAAATTCGAAATTAATGCCTTGAAATAGGAATCAAGCTAGGTAGGTAAGTAGTATATTTCATGTTTATTTATTACTTGACAAATTTGGAAAATGAAAGCCATCATTTTTTAAATAATTTGTGACTGTTATTTATATACATAAGGATAAAAATTTACATGTTATATAATATACCTTTTACTTTTAAAAAAGTAATAACGCTTGGAAATGAACCAAGTAGGTATTATGTTCCTGTAAATAAATTTAGTGGATGTTAAGATCCAGCGGCGGACGTCGATAATTACTAATATCGATATGTGTAAGTCCGAAATTGTTCAATATTTTTTAGTATCGTACATTCACCGGTGAATGTTACATATTAACAAAGACAATTTGGTGAATCTTAAACTAAGCGATTTACAGTTTGGTGTATGTTAGCATATGCCAGTAATTGTTCGAACACACCACACATTGTATGCCACAATACTTATATAAAAAAATCTAGCAATAAATATAATAGGTAATTGCTAAATTAATTGTTTGAAACATGGAAACTGTTTAAATTAAAATTGATTGATTGATTGGATTAATTCCTACAGTATTAATAGTAAATATATAAATAAGTTTTTAATAATAAACATTCTCAATCCTTATAAAAAATAGAGAAGGAGAGATACAGTGATAGAGAATGAGAATATTTGTGACTTTAACTACTTTACCTGCATAGTTTATAAATGAACTGTTGCAACAGGTAGTTGAATTTTTGGTGTTATTATAGCACAAATTCGGGATACCTAATTACATATATAAAGTACCTGTTTTCTCTGTTTTGTATTAGCTTGCATGTTAAGGTAGTCCTGCAAACATACCTAATGAAAATTCACCAATGTCGCGTTTCAATAAACAAGAAACGATTCGTTTTGCTTACGGACGGTAAAATTTCGTTGAATTTTCAATGAAAATTTTACCGTCCGTAAGCAAAACGAATCGTTTCTTGTTTATTGGAACGCGGCATGAGTTAGTGTGGTATATGTATATGTCAACATTCGCCAGAGTATGATCGAAATTGCCATTAAAACAATATAGAACGGACATTCGCCAACTATTTTTAAATACGTGAACGGTTGCAGATGCGCTTCGAACATTTACAGTAACATACAACGTACGTATTTGTGTCTTTTAAACATGCTTTTTTTGTCATTATTGAGACAAGTTGAACAATTTATTCGTTAACAGTTGAAAATATTGATCCATGTTTTGGTAATCTAATAAAAAAATTACTTCTTGACACTTGAAGTTCTATATATCAAGGCATGTATCTATATCGTGTATGTGATATATAGATACGATATTCATGAAACAACCATTTGTCTTGAAATCTTGTGTACAAGTCATTTTGCAAAGAGCCCAGGCTCATTAAACAAGGCATGAAAATCTTACTTGCGCGATACATTTACAATGAGAAAATCACAATGAACAATTACACTAAACAAATTATTTACACCTTGCAGGTACTTATATCTAACAAGCCTTGTTTTCATTTAAACAAATCTAGTTAGGGAGAAGACTCGCTTCGCTTGTATAACGAAAGCTTCCTAAAATAAGTTTTCCAGTTATTTTTCATAGGCTGAAGCAGACAAAACGAAAAAGCAAAAGTATTTTATTACACTTGGGTATCATAGAACTCTTCTTTGAATTCTTTTCTAAAACAGCGGTCTATGTCCATGATAGCATATTGTGTGCTCTGTGTAGACCTTTCATCTCGATTTGCAGGGTTGTCAACGTGCGATTGATATCAGTGTTTAAAATATAGCTTTGAAACGCCGACTACCTTTATAAAGAAAAAAAAAATCAAGCAGGCTAGGCTTTTACAGTTCTATTTTTATGTCCTATTGATTGCTTTCAGAAATGTTAAGAGTGGCATTGATAGATATTGCAAAAAGCAAACATTTTAAGCAAGATTATGAGCGTGGATCTTTTGAAATCGATGACGTTTGGCCTCCATAGCAGGCCCCGGCCTGCAGGCCAGACAGGTTCTAGCAGAGGTCACGACAAAGGCAGTGTATTCAGAGTGTCTTCGGACAGAAATGGTAATTCTATGCGTTCTATGTCTATGGTAAAAAGCATTTTAAATCCTATTAGAGTCATGTTGGGCAAGTGTGCGCGGCAGGTAAGTATACGCATGTTAAGTACCTATCTGGAAATCGGTTTATAACTAAGAACTAACTAATCACCTCAGTGCCTCACGTTACATCGTGCGAGGAGCATGAATTTAACCGACCGCCGCCTTTTTTTCACAGATGAGATAATTATGTTTTTGCTTAAAATATTGAAATATTTTGTACAAGTTAGCGCGTAATCTTTTATTAATGTATATACATTTTGAAATTTTACTAAGTATATAATTATATCATCGAGCACTGCGTTATATCTAGTGTGACTAGTGGTAATGTTTGATTTTGAATGGTTGTGATGACGCAAATTTTGATTGAATATTTTGATAGTTTGGTGCGAGTGTTCGCATATGCTTGTCGAGTAAGATAGTTTGGTGCGAGTGTTCGCATATGCTTGTCGAGTAAGTGTGCGCATGCGCATGCTATTAATTTCAGAGGGACTTTGGTTGGACAAAGTTGGACAGGCTCACTATGAATACCTTCCGATCGTTGATTTACGAAAGTTGAGTTGTTGATTACTGGTAATTACAAGTAATGAGAAAATAGGAATATTTTTTTTGGGTCTGACTAATATGTGCCTAGTGCGATTTTTTATGTTGCATACCTACACTTACCCGCACTACTGCGCACAGTTACCCCTATAGTAGGGTATGTGTACGCATATTGACTGTTTGTTTTGAAAGTTGCCAGAAAAAATTGCAATCGATTATCGAATATTGTTTCCTCCTTCCTCGTTTTGTTTCATTAACTTGACTTTTTTATTGTATGACTTTAAACCTTAAGTGCCATATACTTGCCCTATATGACTCTATAGTTCTTTTTTAAATATTAGAAACTAAATCTATTACACAAGTTTTGTTCATGAAACATTTACAACAAATATACACAGTTAAATGTTTATTTAACACTAGTCTTACCTAACTAACTACTTGATAATAAAATATTTTAACACTTACATCGACATATTAAACTATTTCATTCAAAGTTAAGCTAAGATACATCATTACATGTGCATCATTGAAGTGTAAAAAATTACGGCCAGTTTCACTATGTTCAACTAAACAATGTGTTTTTAAACTTTCCCGATTTTTATACACATTAGATGTGTAGGTAACTTAATCATGATATTAAAAGGTACAATACTCTTTTTTTTGGTTACTGGTCCTGATAACATTCAAACCACCATGATCGATGGAATTCGAGCAAAACGTCGGGTAACCAAAATAAGGTTTAGTACCTTATAAATGTTATCTCGATTAAGTCGCGAGTTAAACAAAAAAACTTTAAATTATTTTATTGTTTCCTCTTTTTGATCTTGTAGAACAGACTGAATTTTTTTGTTGAGTCGAGTCTTTTACAGATAAAGGCGTTTGCGCTATAATTAATAACTGACAAGGGTAGCTGAATACTAATTATTTAAGATACTAATCAAGCTTACTTATAGTGGCATTGTAAGAATTTCATATGCGAAAATGTGTAGAAATCATCTTCGTATGATTCCAAATCAAATATATGTACAAAGTGTTTAACGGTTTAGTTGGATGCAATTGAGAAAGCCTATGAACAATCGTGAAGAAAGCGGTTATATTTACATACAATATTTTGAATGAAATATTCTAATGTTCATACAATTTGAGCCTATATTTTGTGCTCATTGTCTTGTTTTGTGGCAACTAATAGATATGTTAATTCTTTATACTATATGTATTTGTTACATCTGTTGCTATGGATAAAGTTCTAATATAAAACAATTAAATTAAATATCACCAAAAATACATTGACCATTAACTAAATTCGTCTACACAAAGCTTAATATTTCACTTAATAATAAAATACATTGTTGCGTATACTTCTGAATCGAAAAAATTAATTAAGATTGTCTTTGATTTGAGTGTGGCCAGTTATGTCATGCACCTGTCATAGAAAAAAAGATTACTGACATCTGTCAACATTGTAGAATTGACGTACCTAACAGGTAATACCATAGTTAAATTAAGAATCTTATTAATCGGTTTTATCACCGCAGTTTAACAAAAATATAATTTCAAAATTAAAAACTTTTTGGGAAGTAGTGTTAAGTCAGTTTGAAGCAGGAGCCTGAAAGGAGACATTTAGAGTTCCCACCGTCCATCTCTTGCGATATATAACATTCTTGTGACAGATTATGATCGTAGTTGACTAAAAAAAATATTAAAAAACTTTGAGCAACTGAGCAACTGTTGATTCTTACTACATTAAGTTGTCGAAGGTGTCCGTTTATTTTAGGAATGCAATCGTTCCTAAGAAGCAATACGTGATGATTGTCGAAACTATTTGTTATTAATCCATTCACTGGAACCACTATCGGTACAATGCATGCTGAGTCTATACCACATGAAAACCATCTCATAAGCTAAGTCACATCATGCGAACCTGTCCATTACCAGGATACTGGGTTTATTAGCATCCGTGCCGTAGTAGAATATGACGTGACTATTATCGAGACCTCATTGCGGTTGAAATTGGTAATTTGGTTCTTCAGCATCAACAAGACCATTTAATGCCAATATTTTGGTCAATAAATCCTGGCTATGTTAGGTGCCTTGATGTAGTAAGAATTAACTTTATCCGTAAATGCATTAAAAATAAACTTGGTGTAGAAGGTATTTTGAGTGTGAGTTGCGCGGCTAGTTCCACCAGGGTCACTGGAGACGAGACCAGTATTGCTGCGAGTCCTGTCCGGGAACTGCCAGTGGTACTGACACACCTGTTCCGAGGAGTCCGCCTAGTTCTGGAAGGAAGTATGATATTAGTATATGTAAGATCTTGCTACCATTCTAGTCTTGAGGATTTGAAGAAGAAATTAATTTTAATAACGCTCCTAGTCAAGGTTTCCCCGAGTGACTACAGAGTAAGTATTTACTTCTGAACTTATATACAAAAATAGGTTATGTGCCACAGTGCACCATTGGTGTTAGACACGTCTTTAGTGATGGTGATTGCTTAATTATTATCAGAGGGGTTTTACGCTTAGTGTGAAATACATTTTTAGAAGGTATTCTATTACCTAAACAGATCCAGTGAGATATGTGGCCAGGTCTTTAGTAGTTAATTTTACTTTTGTTTGTTCGTTTATATAAGTCGAACGTATGCTTATGTGTACATTTCGAGGCGATCAAAGCGAAAACTTCGAAAGCAGAGATCTTTGAGTGCCGTATTGTGTGAATTCCTCTTGTGTTTTTTAAGTACTGTTTTAAAAGTTAGTGCAATACCTTACTGTATGGCAAATTGTCTGTGTAAAACGTTTGCTTTTTTTTTTATATATACACTTTATGCACAAAATGTGTCAAAGGTGGACGTAGGCATTTTCTCCCAGTCGACCTTTGGGCGATGCAGAGACAAAACAAGGTAGATGGACAGAGATTAAGAAGTATGTCAAATAAAATGTATGTTTAGAATGTTGTATTTAACAATAGGTGTCAGTATCTTACCTGGTGGTGGCGAGGCCGGTTCATGCTGGTATCCGTGGTGGTTTACATACGGGTGAGGGTGCTGTCTGTAGCCCAGCTCGTAGCGTGGGTACCCCAGAAACCCACTCTTGCACAGCTCAGGGTCCGTGGTATCGCACACTGGTGTTTCGGGGACCATCCCGCCTCCGTAGCCCATTGGGGTCAAAGGACTGGAAATAGGGAAATTGAATTATACTTTAATGATTTCTATTATTATTCGTAAAAAAAAGTGTCAGCCAAATGACATTAATATTCAACGATTTCAACGATCCAGCACGCCTTAGTTACCTAAGATTCTTGCAGCAAAACTGTAATGCAGCTGAGGAAATAAGAAAGTTCGTTCACTTACCTGTAAGTGTCAACGTTCAGCGGTGGCTGGTAGGGCTGGTGCGTGGGATGCGCGGGGTGCGTGGGGTGCGCCGGCGGCGGGTGCGGGTGCGCGACTGGCGCCGCCACGTAGGCGCACTCGGGGCTGCGCCGCTGCGAGCGAATCTTCTCTTCGCGCCGCCACTTCGCGCGCCGATTCGAGAACCACACCTTAACGTCGGGTAAGGTTAACAAAACGCGCGGTGGTTACGCGCTAACTTATGGAGGGACAATGATTCTAAGATTGATTAAAGTCGTATGGAGTCGGCTTCAAGAGTTAAGACCTTTCTAGATTGTGGTAAAGAGTGGTTGTTTTGCAAAATGCGTGCAAAACGCTATGTAGGTGACGTTTATGCTGTTGCAAGCGTTTGAAGTCTACCCTCATAACCATTAGGCAGAGCATATAGCTGTATACTACATTATTTGTATAAAAAAAAAACTTTCTTCTCGAATATTTATTTTAACAATCTTTTAATGTAAAGTTAAAATGAGTAAATTAGAAAGATCGTCTTCAAGAATCCACCAAATATACCCAGACATTTGTCTGCGAAAGCTGAGTTGCCTTTAAGAACCCACTAGTGGGGTTTCGAACACTATGATGTCTAAAGGGCCCTCCAAGGACACTCTTTTTCAAAATGTTTTTTACAATTTTCTTTCTTTCTCATTGCTTATAAGAGTAAATGAAATGTGAGGACAATGTAACATACCTATTATTCTGATATATAAATAGACATGCTAATTACTACTACACATATTTAAGTTTCTGTCATTAGATAACATAACCAATCAATATTATATTTCACACCGAATTTGTCTTCTAATATTAATCTAATGAGGCATACACAAGTATCTAGTTATGTTATTGTAATCCAATTAGAGTTTGAGAAATGTTAGGCAAGGAATTACTACATGAAATTAGGTGTTATAGCTTTGAAGCTGTAGGTATGTAGATATGTATGGAAAGAGGAATGCTATCTACGACCGTAATATACCTACTAGTAATTAGTATAAAAACTTCCGTAAGTTTTGTACAATTTTCTAAAGTTCAAATTTTCTAAAGACCGAATACCTTCGGGCTCTTTATCGAGGGGGAAGGGACCTGCCACCTGCCACTCAGAGTGGAAGGCAAAGGAAAGTCGCTGACAATACGCGAGTGTAAATGAAAATACATATTATATAGTAACTAGCAGCGCACCGCCATTTCACCCGCGTAAGTCCCGATCCCGTGGGAAAATCGGGATAATAGATAAAGTAGCCTATGAGTTAATCCAGGTCTCCAGTTATCTACATACCAAGTTTCATCGCAATCGGTTCAGTGGTTTTTACGTGAAAGAGTAACAAACATCCATCTATCCATTCATCCATCTAAACTTTCACATTTATAATATTAGTGGGATTTTCTAAAGCTGCCTACAAAAGCATAGGTACTCATATGCTTTCGAAATAACATAAAATCAAGGTTTATTCAGTACCACTAAGTATAAACCAAGGCTCCTCAAACTTGGACGTATAGAAAATCGTTGGTACTGATGAAAACGCTCACCTGTATTCTGGCTTCAGGCAGGCCTATCTTAGCAGCCAACCGCTCACGCGCGAACACGTCCGGATAATGAGTTCTTTCGAATTCTGCGGAAAAATGTTCCATTAATTAATTGTTTTTACCAAAAGTCAGTCAGAATTTTTTACGTGTAAAAGTATATGGTGGTTTTGTACTGTGTATGGCTTTACTGAGGTTTCCTTCCTATCCATATACCCGGTGGGTTAGAATTCTGAGGAAGAACTGAGATAATCTGTGCTATACCACATTCAAAACTAAGACAAATCTAAAAGCAGTGTTTGATTCTAGTACAGAGACCTCTGCGAATCAGAGGGACACGTTAAGAAATTCATGCCTCTCCAATGGAATAAACTGCTGCTTCTTTTGGCCAAGTGGACGTAAATCGGTTATGAGCCTTAAATTCGTCTGTCACTATCTTGTATATCGAAATATTTTACATTTATTGATACTTCCTTTCTGTTAATGTTATTAATAAAAAGATTTTAGAAGAATTTAAATCTACCTGTTTTAAAACCTGGATCTCCTATACTCTTCAGAATATAACTACGTTTGTAAAGCCTGACTCTGCCTGATACGAAATGCATTAGTAACTTGGACACTGTTTCTTCAGCTCCACATGTTAAGATGTACATTACATCTGAATATGTAAGGCTCACCTCTCTCCAAGCTGTCAATCTGCTCATTGGTGAAGCTAGTTCTGTTTCTCTGCAGCTTGCGTTTCAATCTTAGCCGGGCAGCATCGTCGTCAGCTCCGCTTGAACCCGCGTTGGAGTTGTCACCTGAACCCGTCTCGTCTGAGTGTAGACCTTCCAGCCCTTCTAAAGCCTCTTCACCTGTAAAAATTAATGTTTTGTGTAACACCACACCAACTAAGGTCATCTTCATTTTTTAAAGAATACTGGGAGCATGGGTCGTATTAGTATTTTTGTTACCCCTTCAACCAAGCTCAAACGCTATTGTTAGGAATGGGTCCATGTCGGTAATGCACTTGGTGGGGTTCAAATCTGCAACTACTTAATCGTAAGTCGCCTTAAACAGTACGCTGCCACTGTTATAATAATAATAATAGTCATTTATTTCAGGTTGTCAACCCATATGTTGTTAGTAATACAATAAGTGCTTACCCTAATGTTAATATCTATAAAAATAAATTACATTTTATTATTGTTACATGTCAATTTATGAATAAAAATCATGTCAACTTTATTATATACATTTTCATATAATTCTTTTATTATTAAATTCTTGCATTTGTTTAACCTCTTTAAAAATGAATATGTACGCTTTCTCATTATGGCATAAAAGTCATCCACTCCTGCCTCCGCAAACATACCTGAGGCGCTACAAAATTTAGGTAGATATATAAGGATTCTAAAGGCATTATTATACTGGACTCTTATGTTATGCATTGCTCTCCTTGAAGGCCGAATCCAGAGGCTGCACGTGTAGAACGTTTGGCAGTAACTTTTAAATAATGTTGTCTTGACTTGTTATGTAGGTATAACTAGGCAAGGACCCTAAAAAAGAAAAAAAGAATAACATTGAGCCCTTTATTATATTTCCAGTTCCAGATACCACATGTTAAAGTGATTATGTCGGTTTTTAATAACCATCCATAACCTGGCATCGGCTGAACTGTCGCTCCCTAAGGTCCGGATTTCCAATCCTAGCAATCTTATCTTTTGACTTAGACATGGTCTCAGACCCAAAAATGGGAGATGGGCAAATCATTTCACCACCACCAGTTTTATATGTTGTATCTATTAGTTACAACACTCTATACTGTAAAGACAAACTTTTGTAACTAAATAGATAGGTACTTATTAGCAAGGTCTCTTGTAACATTCTTATACTCAAACAGTTGATCTTCAACACTCTATCTATTAGATGGAATTATAAGTTTCCAAGTTCTCCTTCAAGCGTTTCAGCTACCGGCGAAGTTTGGACCGCGAAGTGAACACGTTTACTTCGGGAAACAACACCGATAGCTTGGATTTATTCGACTTGTGATTTTAATCGCGGTCTCTCGGTGCTTAGTCGTAAATTCGCCTTATCAGCGGCTTAGACGCGGGGGATTCAATTATAAAGGACCGATGAACAGTTTCAGTTTGAAGGATTGTTTGTTTGAGATTTTGTAGAAAGATGTTTAGGTGTTTAGGGCCGTCGTTTGTAAAGTTTCTAGAAGATAACTTACCTATTTGTTTACCTTGTGTATGTTTAGATTAAAATAGCAAAATGGCTGTCAACGTAGGGTTGAATCTATTATTTTAACTATGGTGGTTAAGAACCATATAAACGTATATTATATATACGTGAATCGTAACTATCCTCACTAATGTTATAAACAGTGGGAGAGCCATGCTTCGGCACGTATGGGCCGGCTCGACCGTAGTGATACCACGGCCTCGCAGAAAACCGGCAGTGAAGCACCGTTGCATTGCTTTTCGCCGAGTGAGTGAGGTTACCGGAGGCCCTAACCTTTCCCTCTTCCTCTCTCCCTTTCTCGCCCCTTATTCCCTCCTTCCCCTACTCCCACTTTAAAGGCCGGCGACGCACTTGCGAGTCTTGAGTTGCAGGTGCCATGGGCGGCGGTAGTCATTTACCATCAGGTGACCCGTCTGCTCGTTTGCCCCCTATACCATAAAAAAAAAAAAAAAATGCTAAAATGAATTTGTTTGTTTGTTACGTTTTCACGCCTTAACTACTTAACCGATCGTCATTGAATTTTGCATACGTAGTCAAAGACAGAAAAGGACATATGGTAGGACCTTTCAGCCAAAAAGATTTTTCCTCGAGGGATATCTGAATTGATTGACAAAATCTACATTCACGTGAGCGAAGCCGCAGGCAAAAGTCGAATAATAAAATAAGCTCTTCTGGTTTTACCGATTTCAATAATAGGAGGTCCTTAGTTCATCGAAATATTTTTTCTACTTTTTTTCCAATTAGGAACAAGCTACAAAAGTGAAATTTCATCATCATCCTATCACCGCCCACAGCTGGACGAACGCCTGTCCTAAGGAGCGCCAACTATACCGGTCTTGGGCAGTCCGCATCCATCCGCTGCCACCCAACTTCTTCAATTCGTCCTGTCCGGTCCGTCGTGCCGCAGGGCGCCCTACAACTACGTTTGCCTAATCGCGGTCTCCACTCTAGCATAATATGTAAGCTCCAGCGACCATCAGTCCGCCTGGAAACAAGACCGGCCCACTTCCACTTCTGCATATTTTAAGTGAAATTTAAATTAATAAATAACAAGAGCTTCTGTAAGTTTTGGGTCGCTATTGTAAATTCTTCTAAGACGCAACAACGATATAACTAGCTTAGCCGACGGGTTTATACTCGTGGTTGTTAGTTGAAAGATCGGTTTATATATATATATTTGCTTAACCGATTTCGGTGAAACTTAGAGTAGTAGATATTTAAGATAGAACAATACTTTAAACCTGAAAAAAATTTGACCAAAACCTACTTATTTTTTCGTGAAGAGTTGATTTGAGTTAGTTATTTTAAATATATGCAAGTTATTTATAATTTTAAATAATATTACAGGATAGGTATATTATTATTTGTTAGGAGTTCTTGTTTACCGTTGTTGCAGTTGTCTGTCTTAATTTGAGCCTCCTGGCATGAGCAGTCCACACTCTTGGAGAGTAGGGTCTTCCGAGGGCCATAGGGAGATTATGACACCACCACACTTCCAAGTTTTTATAGGCTCCGTTAACCGTTTATGAAAAAAATCTAGCTTTTGAACGCGGCCTCGCCTGCGGGGGCCTCGTTTACCGCGTTTAAGAGTATCCTATGTGTTAATCCATGTCATAAACTGTGTGATAAATTTCATTGAAATACGTTCAGCCGTTTTTGCGTGAAAGAGTAACAAACATCCACCCATCCTAACAAAATTTAATGTTCATAATATTAGTAAGATAAACAAGGGTCATATCGGACTGCCCAAGACCGGGATACTTGGCACTCCTTGGGGAGGCCTTCGTCCATCAGGGGACGGCGATAGGCTGATGATATTTTTTTGTTTATGTTATGTAAAAAAACATAAATTCAATTAAAAACTGGTTGTTTATGATAATGTTTTGGTAAGAAACATAGTATGTAACTTACATATATATAATACAAACATTTCACTTTTCGTCACGCGACCTTAAGTGTATCCCGCTTCTGTAACGCTTCACGAATAATACGATTTCTTTTCTCGTTCAAAAGCCACAAAAATATAATATCAATCAATAGATAATCAGAACGATATCTTTCTTGGTCTTATGGTGCGATCGCTTTGTAATCTTTGAGAGACGTCCGCGACATTTCTACTGCGACTGAAGCTAATTGACAAAAGAATCAAATATATTTTTTATATTATTTTGACACTATTGTATTATTTCACGGTGATATTGGTAAGGCATAATATTATGTTGTTCTGCCCACGAAGTAACGTAGACGAATTATGCAAAACGTAGGAATATTAGTTACAAGTATGAGTACTGAAGAGTAAAGTGTTAGAGGTAAAATCCTTGTTTTATTTATACTCTACATATTTTTTTAAATGGCTACTTTTTTAAATTTTAATTAATAACATGTATCACATATTCAGGAGCATTATGTATAGCTGTATATAAAAATAATAATAATACCTTCACACATCTCACACGCGGCCGTCTGATCCCAAACTAGGCAGAGCCTGTACTATGGTAACCAGACTGCTGCTAAACATACTTATATATTTCTAAATACATACATATTATAGATAAAGTACACCCAGACACAGAACAAATTATCGTGCTCATCACACAATAATTTGTCCTGGGTGGGAATCGAATTCACGACCTCTGGCTTAGCAGTCAGGTTCACTAACCACTAGACCAACAGGCCAGTCATCATATATTCTGTAGAGTATTATAAATAGTGGAATTAGCCTGAATAAAATAGGATTTCGAAAAAAGGACTTTTTGCTTAGAAAATGCTTTTTTATACCACGAATCAATTTCAATGGCATTTTTTTTTATTTTTAGTGACAAATCCGTGCTTTCCGCCGATCGGGCACTTTGGGAATTAAAGATAAGAAAATTGGGAGATTTCAATAGAAAGGGAAACGTAGTCAATGGAAGGAAAAGGATATAGCTCATACGGATAGACAACTGACTTTCTAAAACTGTTTTATTTCAATTTTGTAAATACCAGCTGGCATGGTTATCATTTTGTTAGACTTTAAATCGTAAACTAGCAATCCGCCCCGGCTTCGCACGGGTAGCAGAGACATCTTCAACAATCATCATCATATTTCAACCAATTTACACAAAACCTTAACAAATTATACCTAAACCTTTTTCATGAATTGCTCTATCTATTGCTGAAAATCACATGAAAATCCGTTCAGTGGTTTTTGAGTTTATCGCGAACAGACAAACAGACGCGGCAGAGGACTTTGTTATAATATGTAGTGAGTGATAGTCATTAAACGTACAATGGCCACTGCCACATTCATTTCGATTTAAACATACAATTTGCCACATAAATCGCGATAATATTTGTGCATACAAACTTCGGTTTCTAAATAGGTATAATAAATATTATATTCCTTTGTGACGTTCTATGGCGACAATAAACCCAAAAAAACATTTGTGTAAAAGGATAGCGATGGTGTATGGTTTTATACTTTATCAAGAGCCCCAATAAGGTTCCATAATAATGACTGCCTCTACACATTATATTATACAACTTGGTTTACAAAATCTTCTGTAGATACATATTGCGTAACATAACGGTTAAATAACTTATAGTATATATATCAACGTCTTCTTGTTTCTTTTCTTCTTAAAACGACCGCAACCGGTCAGGTTAACGTCTTTACTTAAGGAAACTCTAGACTAGCCAGCCAGATTTTTTGTAACTTAAATAATATATATAATAGAATAAAGTGCGGAGCCGTGGACACTGTAGTTATTCCTAAGGATTGCTCATTACGAGAATTCCTATCGCTATGCTTCTAATATCTTAAGATATGTCTTCTAAGCTTGATGTCTTGACGTCGACAAAAAAGTGAAAAAAATCTATTGATATTCAAGATTTTAACGACGGCCGAGTAACGCGTCCCGCGAGAGTAATACTGCCCTACAAACCGACACCGATCCATCCACGATCCACAAGAGGGTCTCCGAGATACGTACTCGTATGTACACATTTGTTGATGTATACAGTTTTTTAGTAAAGGTTTTTTAAGAATACAAATACAAACTATTTAGATTTAAATTTCTCAGAATTGGTCCTGTCAAATGAGGTTTTGTATTCTGAGGATGTAGGACCTATTTGAGTTTGACATAAGTAAAATTAGTAAAATTCCTAACTTAACATAAAATTCCTTTATTAATATTCCGTTGTAGGAAGTAAATAAGAATTGTCACAACACAATCAACATAGTCTAATTGAGACTTAACCTTAGTAAAATCAGTGCAGTCTTTATCACTACATACTATAAAACAAAGTCCCCCGCCTCGTCTGTTTGTCTGTTCGCGATAAACCCAAAAACTACTGAACGGATTTTTATGCGGTTTTCACCAATAGATAGAGCGATTCATGAGGAAGGTTTAGGTATATAATTTGTTAAGGTTTTGTGTAAATTGGTTGAAATATGATGATGATTGTTGAAGATGTCTCTGCGACCCGTGCGAAGGCGGGGCGAGTTGCTAGTAAAGTCTAAATTTAATTAATTGCCAGAACACGATACAAAATTTTAAATTTTATAAGAGAATTTTGGAGGTTACTTTACCGAGATTAAACCGAATCGGCACCATTAAACACATTTAAGCATTTTCTAGAAAAATCAAGTTACATTTATTCAAACAAATTAGCAAATTATTCGTGACCCGGCTGATGACGCCACTCGTATTCGCTGTCCCTCCAAAAAGTTCTTACCATACTATTCACCAGCACAAATACAACACCACTATTGTTGGCTGCGGTCTTCCGTAGAGGTGCTTTCTCAGTCAGGTTTCAACTTAAGCAGAAATCTGTTATTTCATTTCTTATTTGGCTCACCAGCAATCGAATGCACTGTTACAATGATATGAGACACACCCAATAGACTTATAACCTATTGTAACAATTTCTTACGTGTAAGCACAGAATACATTACTTATTTGTTGTAAGATGTCCCTATGCTTAAAATTAGATGAGATCTTACATAATTAGAAAAAAAAATGATTTTATTTATGTTGTTATACTAAAAATAGATTTACAAAGCGAGAATTAGAGAAGGCCTAAATACTGAGATGAATTTACAAGTTTTTGTAGATAATACTACTGAACTTACTAAGTGAGTTATAGTGCACATCGTCGATGAGATCCCTACAGCTTTTAAACAATTTACATATGGATAAGAAAATTGGCACACGGATGGTAATGTGAAAAAAAACGATGTGAAGGAGTTATAGGCCCTCTTGGATATTTCGTTGTGACACGTTTCTTTTCTAGCTAATACATAAAACAATCTCATTACGAACATACATACACCGTTTATATTTTTTTGTAGCTAAACCAGCAGAAGACTGCCTCAGTGTGTTGTATACGATTTCCGTGTTTAAGTGCAGGTTCGCTTGGCATAATTTTTTTTGGGTTTTTCAACTAGTGTAAAGTGTATATTTATTTGTCATTTACTTTACAATATGTTTACAATTTTGAACAAAAAATAGTCAAATTTAAAAAAGTCCATCCGCGCCCACCCAGCGCAAAGCTGCTCATAACACAGGCCGCGTTTCCCCGCTGTACGGCAATGGACAACCTTTGCGCCAAGTAAGACCCGGAGCGACTGTCAAATCCCCGCTCTCTAAGGCGACGGCCTAGTCCTAGTGTTTAGAATTGTTACAGTTATAGGCTTACTTTAGAAGGTGATAAAAATTAGGCGTGTCTTTCCTTTTCCGGAATTGTTTCAGAATTACTTTAATATTTACTTCTATTATAAACCATCATCAGCCATGTTATTTGATATCTAAATATTAAATTAAATTAATGTCAATATAATATATAATAATAACATATTGTCTTTATATAGTCACGTCTATATTCCATGTAAGAGTAGTCAAGTAATTACGTACGGATAGCACGTAAATACGTTGAGCTTTTGGTACTCTATCGGGCACATTTCGAAATTCGATGCTGTGACTGAAATTCTTATGTAATCGAACACAGAACTTCAAGAACGAACGTAAAAATATACGCAAGTCTCCCACGGGATTAACGAGGCATTGTAATTATAATGTCATTTATTATATTCTCGAATTTACAAATAAACAGTATTCCAAAAGTTAGGAGACACTTAAATCCTGCGAGATAGCTCTGGGCTAGATCAACTATTTCAGGATCGAATAAATTATGTTCAAGTGTCAAAACCTCGTAGTTGCCGTCTACCGGGATGGTAGGAGGCGAGAGGGAGCCTCAGAGGGTTGGGGAGGGGTGATAGGGGGGCCGTAACGGGCGCGTTCATGCAGAAACTGACGATAACGTGGCCCGGCCTACCACGTAACCCAGCCGAATGCGATAGTGTTATCGCGAGCTTAAAAATGTATGCTTAATAATGGCGTGTCGGTTTTGACAAGGTGCACTTTAGTTTGGCAAGGTTAGAGGGTCACACCTGTCGAGATAAAGGCGAATAAATTTTAGAATTAAATCGCTTAATTCGGAGTAAAAGTCGTTGGATATTATCATTCGCTTCTTATCACGAGAAAGTGTTTGTTGAACTTGATTTGTGGAGTATTTGGGATTTATGTTATATGTGTAAGAAGATCAAGAGGGAGAAATACTCCATAATGTAATAATCATATGTAGTTAGACAAGGCATTTATCCAGCAAGATATTTCTTCATTGGGAGCCATACGTAGAACTTTCGTAGCTTGCGTAGACTCTTTTACGTCGTAGCACTGAATTATCGCTTAGAAATGACATTGGAAATTGAAATTAAGCATATAACTTACATTTTTTAAGCGACGGGTTTTGAATTCATTTGATGTATTCGTATTAGCTTATATTATTATTGATTAGGATACAGAACAAACCTTTAGGGCAAAACAGAATTAACATAATCATAAATTTAAAATCTAGTTTAATAAAAAAAAGCTTAAAATATAATCAAATTAGAAAAAATAAAAACTATGACAAACTTAACGAATACGACAGAAAATGTTTAGCTTTTTTTAAATTAACTTAATTAGAATACAACAAAAAGGTCCAAGAAGAAGAAGAGAAGAAGTAGACAAGCAGCCGTGCAAATGGACACAACATGTAACATCAGGAGTGCCACTTGTTCGTTACCAACCCTGGTCCCATGCCGATGCAGCTACTTACCAGCAGATAAAAACCAGCACGAAATATAATAAGAACTGAGAGGTTCTTATTCTAACCGTGGTCCTCTGTCAATTCCCAGATTACTGTGCCCGGATCCCTCCCATTTTAGGCGCAGTATGGCACACCGTGTGGTTTTAGTCGGTTCGACTCCGAACAAGGGAACGAGGGGGTTTCCACACGCACAAGAAAAAAGGTATCAACTATTTAAAAAAGAATTTTACTGTCTCCATCACCAGCCCATCGTCATTAAACCCAATCTGTTGTGTGTCCAAATGCTCGTCAAAACGAATCATATGAGCCCAAACTCGAGGGGTTTACTAGTAGCCACTGAAGAGTTCCACCATCTACGTCCTGGCTCCATTAACAGAGCTTCAAGATGCCAAATTCTGGCATTATCATCCGAACCACATATACATACAAAGTTTTATTTTGATACGACAATAAGTAGGTTAAACTTGACATCCAAGAGGATAGTTCAAATTTTGTCCACAAATAGTGAAGGTACGGTAAGGGATGGTCTTTTAATCACGTGAGGCTCAAAAGGGGGGAGGAGGGGTTCAGTAAAAATCAACGAAATATCACAGGCGGGAGGGGGGGGGGACACTATGATATCTGTATTTAAATTTTATAATCTGAAAATATTGGCTAGGGGGGGGGTTAGTTTAAAAACTCAGCACATATCACCAGGAGGGAGGGGGGGTTAAAAAGTTGTTCAATAAACATCACGTGATTACTTAGTAACGCACACAAATTTGGAAGTCATATAAAAATTATTTCTTTTTAGTAATGACTTTCTACATACCATTCACACGCTATTTTATTTATTCAATATCTTTTAGAGTGAGTTCGTGTGGTAAGGGCTTTCGTTCGAGTGTTTTTACAGCGCGTCCGGGAGTCCCCGACACGAGACTGTGTGTGTTGCAGTTCACCTACAAATACGTATGTGTGTATAATACAACGTACAAGGGAGAAAATATTATAATATTTTTTTCAAGTCTTTCTTTTTAGCTTTTAGCGATCAGTCGTAAAGATACTGAAACCGAAAGGTTTTGAAAATTCATATCTAAGTCTTCTCTCGTAACGTGTAATCAATTTTGTGGGTGAATGGTGGACCTTTAATGAAAGAAGTAATAATTTAAAAACATTAAAAAACGCAGCTAGGTCAGTTGTGTGTGCCAAAAAACAAAACTAAAGTGGCGTCATAAAGCCGCCATATAATTTTTTTTTTAAATATCAAGCAAGCAAGAGTTCTAAAGATACCCCAAATATATATACATCCAAATGTGTTCAGACATTTAGAAGTTATAATGGAATAAAGAAACTCATTTCCATACCTACATACATGAAACCTAAAAACATTACACTCTTTTTTTGGGCAGACGGATAAAGACTTAAGGTAATTTTTAAGTCCAACCTAGAAAGCTAGAACATAGCAGATTTCTATTCGAACTATTTATAAATAACTAGCTGCATCCCGCGGTTTCACCCGCGTAAGTCTCTCATTAAGTTTTCTTAAATTTTCTCATTTTCCGCGCAACTTTCCTAATTTTTTCTTCCATAAGAACTGACTCTCCTGGCAATAACAAACACAAAAATAAAGAATTAGCGAAATCGGCCCAGCCGTTCACGCGTGATGCCGTGACCAAGGGAAATAGGGATTTATTTTTACATACATAGATAAATATATAGACTTAAACGAATGAAAAATAAATTTTATTTATTACTTAATTTAAGCGACAGACTGATAAAAACATCAATGAACAAAAAGATGTCACCATAACGAGTGGCGGATTTACCAGCATGCTGAGTAGGCTGAAGCCTAGGGCGGCAGATTTTAAGGGCGTCAAATTTGGGGTCTACATTATTTTCCATGTCTTGTCCTGGGGTATCGAATTAGATAGAACGACGGATAGGGGCGGCAAAATTTTAATAGCCTACTGGCGGCAAATGTGTAATTCCGCCGCTGCCATAAACTCATTTCACTGTATGGGTGTTACATTAGATATCTTTGTTAGATACCTATCTTTCATTACAAAAATATATACATATGTATTTCACATAAAAAATGTACAAAAATTTACCCTAGTAACACAAGATTTGGCTGTACCTACCCTCTAAACTATTAACGACAGTATTAAGCATTGATAAAATATGAGAAGTTCGAAAATCTTTTTCTAAATATAAGCGCAAAAGGTATCACCTCCTTACCCCCTCCTCCCGGGACTAACCAATGTATTGACTTTTCCTCTTGCATATGTCATTACGTCTATAACACATATACTCACCAAAACGGAACCATTTTTCATCTTATTTATAATCCCACTAATATTATAAATGTGAAAGTCTGGATGGATGGATGGATGCTTGTTACTCTTTCACGCAAAAACCACTGAACCGATTGCGATGAAACTTGGTATGGATATAGCTGGAGACCTGGATTAACGCATAGGCTACTTTTTATCCCGATATTCCCACGGGATCGGGACTTACGCGGGTGAAACCACGGGGTGCTGCTAGTAATAAATACATAGCTGTTGCCCTTGCATTTGGATTATAGGTACTTCTTTCTTTATTTACAGGACAGTTATGCATAGTGCTCTACTCCTGTTGGTCATTGCTTACAAAACAGCCTTCCTTAGATATTAAAATATTTAGTAAATTCTGAGATTAGCGCACAGAGACAGCGCGGCAGCGTCTGCGACAGCAGATGTCTCTTCTTCTCACTTTGGAACTGCTTCACTGGTACAGTACCTTAATTCTACTGAAGATCGTTGTTAAATAGTATTAAAGTATCGCCGTGAGCGGTAAGACCGCCAATTGTTACACCTGAATATCTACATTATTTTTGGATTGTATCTAACTTGAAAGGTGTACAAAAAAGAGATAAATAAATAAATAAAGTCCTTTTGCCGGTCAGTAGTGTCACCATAGACAACTGTTTATACAAACACCCTTACAACCCTTTACGAGTCATATATCTCAACAAAGTCATAAGTACACCTATTACTATTACTTATTTGGATAATTTTATACTTTTTATTTGTCGTTTAAACATCACAAAACTGGACAGCTACTTTTATTGAAGTGAAACTTCTTTAAAATCGTTGTGATTTGAAATTAGATGGAACGAAAAACTCACACTAAAAAGAGATAAACATTCATAAATAGAATTTAGCCTGCGAGAGAAAGAGATAGAGTACAAGTATACAGTGTTTCTTATAATCTTCGTATGCTAGCACGTGTCTTTGCGCCTGCGTACTATGGAGCCTTCTTGAGTCATTTACGTGTATCATTTTTGTGCATTTGCGTATTAAAATTAGTTGGTTAATTAATTTAGAAGTTCACTTCTGCCGTGTGTGAATTGTACACACACACTTTTTTATTTTTCTGCTAAAGTCTTTGTTTACGGTGAAATGGTTGTCATTTAAGATACATAATTTCCAGTTCAGTGAAATTAGTAAAATAAAAGAGACATTTGTATTCAAATTTCGTTTCGGCGGTTTCAATATATTACAGAAATAATTACGTAGACATACCTAAACACAATAATTTATAAACCTATTAATCTAAATGAATGCGCTGTCAGTTCGCAGTGTCAACTCCATTCTGCAGTATGATACACCCACTAACAAACATTACATCTACTACTCATTTCTGACATACCGCTACCCCGCAACCAACATGACACCTCGAAATGTCACCACCTGTACTACATACAATTGCCAAAATTTCTTTATATCATACAGCAACGGAATAAGGTTGAAAATTGTGTGAAATATTTTGCGGGTGGTAAAATGAGTGTGTATTGAGAACCCATCTGTCAGCTCCGTAACATTAATGTTTCATGAAGTCCCTCTATGTGTAGATCGGTATCAGATAATAGACGGGACTGTATCTCTATTTACTGTCACTCAACGTCTGTGACGTAACGAGAATTAACATCACCACAAGATGACGCGTTTCTCTGATGTGTTGAATATCTGAGGGTAGTTTTGAAAGTGTGTCATATACGCAAGTTTGTATAGGAGTTTAGTTTTATATGTATACCGATGGCAGAAATGAGATGTGAAAAGTGAGAAAGTTTTAGATCTATTTTGGGCAAAGGTTTTGTGTTGCCAGGCAAGAAATTTCTATGGGCGTAGTACTTTGTCTATTGACATTGATATGGTATTATATATTTTGTATTCCAAGTAAGAAATTTATGGTGATAGCATTAAGTAAGATTTAATTTACTTATTTATAGTATAAAAAGATGATTACATATTTCTTTATTTTAACCGTGCTAATTTTAGCTCCAGCATGTTTAGTACTTATACACGTATGCCTTTTATAAACACTACATGTTATAACACAAAGTCCCCCGCCACGTCTGTCTGTTCGCGATAAACTCCGTAGCTACTGAACTGATTTTCATTCGGTTTTCACTAACAGATGCAGTGATTCATGAGGAAAGTTTAGATGTATAATTTAATAAGGTTTTGTGTAAAATGGCTGAAATAAGTCGATGATTGTTGAAGATGTCGGAAAAAATCTATAGGTAGGTATATTCTTTGCTATTCTTTGCGATCGAAGTCGGGACGGGCTGCTAGTATAATAATATGTAATACTAGCTAAGCAGAGCTTGTGCTATGTGATCTAGAACAAGGACAAACATACTTAGAGTATCTAAGTATGTTTGTTGTTGGTAGATATTATACATAGAAATCGAAAACACGAACTCCGACGTGGCAGTCGAATTCAGTAACGATGCACCACAGAGAGCTTAACTTATAATATTTTAGTTCGAATATTTGATGTAGGTAGTACTTGTCTTATTCATATGAGTTCTTTATTTAGCACATCAAAGAACTATGAAGTGTAAAAGAATTCAGTAAAAATAATACTAGCCGTACCTACTTGGCTACCCTATTTCCCGATGATGGGCAAGATGGCGGGCCGAGCCATAAACAAAACGGGCGCGGTGTTGCCTTATCGCAAAAATGTCGTTGTCTATGACGTGTATTTCATTCGCGATTCCCCCAGGCCTTCCCGGGAGGTGTTTTGTCTCCGGCCCGCGATATCTAGATACTATTGTAGTTGTTCATTCGCATGATGCGTATGTATTTAATGGATTTTTTGTATTAATGTAGGTTAGATTTTTAGCTCACTTTGTAAATACAATTTTGATGGATGTCAAGTATGTAAAACAGTTGGAAAGTGTATTCATGATAATCGTTTTTGGTATATTGTAAGCAGTATAATGCCTCCAGTAAAAAAAAATACTGCCTTTTGCAATAGCTGTCATATTAATAGAGCTTTGTGAAATCGTTGTTGAACTGCCGATCAGATTAACTATTGGATTTTTCTCTTAGAAAGGGCTCAGCAGCATTGAGCATCAGAAACAGTGTCATTAAAAAAGTATTTCTGACTCCAGTATGTCTAAATCATGCTACTTAAAACTTCCACATACCTTTTGCCGTGTTTGAGGGTTAGATTGTTTTACAATTTTTTTATGAGAAACCTATAAAATAATAAATAAAAATTAACATCAGTTCAAAATTGGCGAAGGTATTTAATAACATAAAAGACATTCAGTTCAATTGAGAGGCTCCTGCTATATTCAATTATTTTTACGTAGTTTATTGAAGCGACCAACATGAATAATATATTCACTGTGAAACTTCTCGCAATTAAATTTAAAAGCACATAATATTTACGATGCATCATGAATGAATAACTACGTATCGCGAGTCTAGTCACGCGTCGGCCATTTTGTGTGAAAACGGCGGGAAAGGGCCCGGCGACGCTCGAGCGCGCACAGGTGAGCCCGTCGATATCTGCACGAATGAGTTGTTTAAATTATTTTAAATTAATGTGGTGTTAATATATTTTTGAACTTCAGAGGCGTTAATTCTGTTTTTAAGAGCGTTTTTTCCAATTTGAGTGTGTTTGTGTTTAGGATGACTTTTAAAAAAATAGGTAGTTTAAAGAAAGAGGTTCTCCATTTGTCGTTTGTTTTTTACAAACTAACGAGGAGGTTGCGACGACGATGAAGTTCGGATATACATAATAGAACTCTTAAGCGAATGAAAGCAAACTAATGTTGACGAAAGATTTAGGTAAGACCTACTAATAGTAGGTAGGTAACTAAACTATCATTATGATTTCCTATAGATATATATCTAAGCTACCTTTCTTTTAAACACTTCACCTTTATACTAAAAATATCTACTCACTTGGCGTTCTCTGGCGTGTAGTAGTCCTACTTTAAGAGCTGTTCAATTAATTAATATCTTTTTGCAGAAAAATCCAGACGCAGACATATTTTTTGATAAGCCAAGTGTCATTAGCATTAATATTAAGTTTTATTTATAAAATAATGCCCATACCATGCAGGTTGAGTAATGTAGTTATTTAACGACCACCGTGCGGTAGTGCATTCGACTGCGACGCCGGGGCCCGCGGGTTCGATTCCCGCTCAGTGCAAATATTTGGAAGTATGAATATGTTTATTTGCATTGGTCTGGGTGTTTCTATGTTTAATACGTATTTACAGAAAAAAATGTATCTATGTATGTATAAATGTATTTATCCGTGTTCTAGAGCTCATAGTACAAACTCTGCTTATTTCGGCTCCAGATAGCGACGTGCAATATGTATGTCCTAGGATGTTATATTATTATCTTTCCCTTTAACATAATAATTCTTGTACCTTAATACGAACTATGCTTGTAGGTACCTACGATAAAAACATCCTATATTTCAGATAACTGAATTTCAATTGATATGGAATTTTTTGAAATGGTTGCAATGCGGAAATAGACACCTTTTTAAGGTTCTGTACAAACGTTGTGCTTGCTTAGAGAACGTGAACGAGAGATTCCTGTAGAAACCTGTAAGTACCACCTCATTAAGGAGGATGAGTATGACGACACGAGGAAGCGATTATGTCGGAGTCGACTCGAGTAAAAAATAACGACGTCTACGACATTATGTACACGGTGTACAACGTTTATGTGTTGTCATACACAATGTATGTTTGGAATTTAGGTTTAATGAACTAATACATACGAAAGTTTGGGGTGTCGTAGTTTCCTTTCCATCAACAAAACTCCACTAGGCACAACCGGAGGAGCAAGGATACTGGCACTAGCAAACGGAGATTCAACATATAATGGACGGGCTTCCAAATCGATTACAAGTAGTTATTGATGCCAGTCGACGAAATATCCATTATTAATGTGACAATTGAAATGCAGATTTTCCTTAGAATCAATATTTTAGTCATTGTTGTTTTTAGTAAGGAAACTTTAATTTCACAGTTTTTGCACATTTTTAAGTAAACCATTTTATATCTGACTCCTGTTTGATTATTTTTGTATTAAAAACAATTAGATTATAAAGGAGTTTTGAAGAAGTCAACACGTAATAAGTGGCCGACTAATTATGTCTCTGAGTGTTTATGTAATTAGGCTTATTAGATATTATTAATTTGATTAGGCCTGTCAAGTCGTTTTCTATAAAGGTATTATTATGTATCATAATATTTGTGTAGTTTGGTTTCATTAATATTTTAATTAAAGTAACAAGAACAAAAGAGAAAGTGTTTTCAATTTACTAAATCTACTCAAGACCGTTCCATTATAATTTATTTTAACATAACTAAAAAAATATAAACGTTAGCTTACGACAAATAAAAAAAATATTTTTCGTATGTCAAACAAGTTCGCTAAACATTCACATCTTTTTTCCGAATACGAATGCGAATGTCAAAAATTATGGGATACGAATATTCGTTACGTTACTAAAAGAAACATAATGTTGCAGATAATGTATTACAAGCAAAAAAAAATAATTAGGAAATAAAATCGTGGGGTGTATGTAGCGTAATGTGAGTAAATAGCTATGTAAATTTGTAATCTACCTATGTTATTTTATTTGTTATAGTCTGTGGTCACGGCTGTCGGAGTTCCCGATTTACCCTACGTACGTTCATATTGTGTTTATAGCAGCGCCAAAAATAACACATTTTTAAGTAGGTAAGTTTGTATAATAAATACTGATAAGCGGTACCGCACAATGTTGTAGGTAGGTAAAGCTATGGATAGTATTACCGTGAATAATAAACAATTCAGTGATTTTAGTGTTTTAAAAACCTATGTTTTTACTACTCTACAATCACTGCCTTTAACTGGTCAAAGGTCAAAATAAACATACATTTTTGGATAGAAGAATAGTCTCAGTATCACATCTTTTACCTATAAGGTCTTGAAAGGATTTAAATTTTATTGGTATATTTTTTGAAAAATTCTTTTAACATAGGTCAATGTTACATTGTAACATATGTAGGTATGTACCTACGTATATGTAGAATATTTTATTTGATTGATTTAAGTATAAAGTAATTGAAGTTATTATTGAAGGTCCTACTACATTTACATCAACTTACTTTATGTAAAAATCTTAAATGGTGTAGGAAACAATAATTATGGTAGCCTTAGTGATAGTTCAAGAACTATCACTAAGGCTAAGAAAGTATATAAGAAGAAAGAAAGAATATAGGCTAAGAAAGAATATGTTCATGAAAGGAGTTGGTACTGTTTAATTATTTTTACACAAAATGGAGCAGTCTCAATTTTTTTTTTACATTTTGATGGTTCAAGTCGCATCTTAAGCTAAAATATCTTCGTTCTTCCTGAAGATTATTGAGGAAAATGGCCTCAGCAAAATCTTGCCCACTAACATTTATAAAGGCTTTCATTATAATCCTCAAGGATTGTGTTTGATAAATGCCGACCAGTTTGTCCGAAAATTCTTTTCAGTCTGAGGTTCAGTGTTGCTATGGGTACAAAAAATAATGACGCATTTTTAACTCTTCTGTGTTATATTGATGTTATTAATGAATTATCATGTTGAGATTATTGATATTTGCTTACAGCTTCCATAAAATAACGAGTAAAAAGCCAAAAACTGTTCTTATGAATTACAGGAAACTTTGAATATAATAAAATGAGTCTGCTGAAAAAGAAAGAAGAATTAAACATGAAAATTGTTTTTAACATTTGAGTAACATAAAAATAAATTTTTGCTCTTTGGCTAATCGATCCTACAGCGATGTGTGCCGGTTTAACAATAATATACCTACTTATATGTCCGAGTACCTACACGAAACATAATCCTCGCAGATTTTTGGGTCGTTCGTCATCTCGTCCCAAAACAAACTCGGCCCATTGCATTGGGACGAGTTGATGAATTCAAAATTTACATTTTTTTATTCATCATCTCATTCTTGAAATTCTATAAAATTTTAGTTGATATAGCACAGTCAAGAAGAAATCTTTTCTCCTATTAAAACCTTTAATCTGAATCTTTAGTTCCTATTAAAACTTAACAAAACCAAGAATGGGACGGGATGACGAATGAAAATAATATTATTTTGAAATTTGTCAACTCGTCCCACTGGGACGAGATGACGAACGACCCAGATTTTTGTGTGAATATGTCTTCATGGTACCTATTTGATCAACTAAAAATTGTTTAATCATTTTACATTTTAGTTCAAACTTTCTTAATTTTAATTGTAAGTAACTAAAGACACGATGAAGCACGTCTAGCATACCATGCATTATAATCTAGGTAACTTTATCTCTTCTGTTTGTCGTCTGATTTTCTTTTTATTTTTTAGCACCTAATGACGAGCGTTATCAATAATTCAATGAATTACGGAAAAAATCGTTGATACCCTTTCCGAGTTACGTAAACTAAAATAATGTATTTGATAATACATACTGCGTAGGTATAGTCTTAAGGAGATATACGCCTGACGTATGTAATGTCGAGAACATAATATACACGTACCTATGAATTTATGTTTGAACCGCAGCGCGTCACGGTAGACGCAATAATTATATGTTGTTTGTCCCGTGGGTGGGGCGTGGGTCGGGCCGGGTACGCCTTGCCTCACGCGCCGCCCTCAAACGACTATTTTTTTTTGTTTCTCTATGTTTTGTTCGGTAATGAGGTTTGAATATTGAAGTGGTTTGTCTATTATATAGCTATAGACAAATAAATTACAGGGACCTATGCTCAGCATGTTTGAATATTTTTTTCTTTTTTTTAATTACTGATATGGTCAAGTTATTATTGTGCTTTATGAGTTTGTATGCTTTTTATTATGCTAAGTTGAATGACGACCATTTGGCTGAAGCGGTCACCGTTAGCCTAAGTAGATATTTGCAACACCGGGTGTGAAAAAATATTGCATCTTTCTTCGTTCATGTTTTGAAGCACCCCTACTGTAGTGTGCGGTTTCTTCCAGGCGGGAAAATGCTTATGTTGCTACGTCTCACAATCAGAACGTTGTACACTTATTTGTCGATTTAGTTGTAGGTACCTACAAAAGCATATTAAAGCCAATATTCGAAACATCACATACTTGACACAGATGGCGAACTAATATTTTTATAATATGTAAGTAGTATATTTATCAATACAAATAACTAAAATTGGAGTGCCTGTAATGTTAAAATAATATTTTTTTTAGGCTCATCCGATTTCCACGGGACTTTCACTGGCAGATAGCCGGTGTTATAAAAGTTACTTAATGTTCCGTGCAAAATATAAAAACACGCTCGTTTGCCCCCATTTTATAAACCAAAAAAAGGAACTTCGTTCCAATTATTAACGCCAAATGATATTATTTACTGACTCAGTATATGGAAAGCGCTAGAGATTTGCCACCGTGACTTTTTGCCACTCTTGTTCAGTCATTAAATATCTAGGTACACTCCCATATACACGTGCACGCTACTCATATTTCTGTATCTTAGTACAAAAAGGGCGTAAGTCCCCTTTAGCTTTAATATAAGTTAGGCGCTTCTTGCACCAAGCCACAGATTTACGTACAAAAGTTTAACCAAGCGCGACTCCCTAAAACCTAAATGAAAGGAAAACCCATAGACAAGTATATCTACACACACATATTCCGACGTGGGTAGTTGTAAATTAACATGTATAATTACACACAGTGCATGGGCAGGCCCTTTAACTACGTTTTCATGTTTTATAATCCTGTTTCATGCATTATTGGTGTTGTTGGTGGGTGCTACCCTTTCTATGGTGTGTTCACGTGGTCAGGGTGCGATGGTTTCGTAATTAGTGATCAGGATTTGTGTTGAGAGGGATGAATTCTCTTTGTGGGATAATTTTTAAATACCTACCAGGTAGATATGTACCTACCGGCTTTATAGCTAGTCGTCACAATTCACAGACAGTTTAATTTTTGTTAATGACGGTCTTATAAATAACAGGATTGTTTCCTTATGTTTGAAAAAGCTCAGTTGTGACGTGTGTGTATGAAGTGTGATTGAAATAACTACTCATTTTCAATGTACCATATTTTAGGGGAGTATAATTCCTTAATTATACTCAATGGCTATGTTATGAAAGAGTGTGTTATCGGAAAATCAATTATTAAAAATACTTACGCATTCCACAAACTTTCTAGATAAATCATTTTCTGTTTAAGCTACTCGCTTGTGGAATGTAAGTATTGTCTATGAGTTGTGCTAAACCATTGCTAATATTTAAGGCAATGGTTGTTAAATACTTACTTTAACAATATTCTTTTATTTCTATTGGTCTATTTAAGGGCTCGTACTTTCTAATATTAACACTTAAGTATTGCAATATTTAAAAGACAAATATTCCACCACAATTGCGCGAATGCGTTACGCTAAAGGGTTGGTAAATGAAGGCACATTTAATTGCTATTTTGTCAGAACGGGGTGGTCGAGGCTTTCATCCTGTTTAGGGACGCACCGTGAAGCGTGAGCCTCTTACGATATGTTTGTTGTACAATTTGTGGGTAATATTTGGCGTTTTACCGTCGTTATATATCTCTCGGTGGTGTAAGTGCCACTACAACAAAAAATATTGCGAGTTTTTTTCTCCCAAACCCACTGAGTGGGGTATCAAAGTTAAATGTTTTAAGAGATAATTATAAAAACTACAGATCCCGTGGTGGTCGAGTTTCGACCATGGTTTATTTCAATGGCAAATATTACTTGACCTGTCATTGTATAGACTTTTGTACCATGACAGGTCAAAATATATACTGGACACTCATAGCTGTATGTACCCGTTTTTACATTTTTTTAACTTTGTAGCAAATATTATTCAAAAATTTTAGCATTCGTCACTTCTTCGCTGTATAAACTATAAGTGTGCGAAATTTCATACTTCTCCGTCCGCCCAATTTTCGTAAAAAGGGATCCAAAGTTTTCGCTTCACTTATTAATTTATAGATATATTCATGTTTATTAGTTCATTGTTTCATTTAATGATTTCTTGTTCGTAATTTTAGCATGGTATACTCGCTTGGATGTTTTTTAAATCGTTCATCGGTCAGGTTACGGTATAAGTAATAAACTAAACAGACAAGATTAATAATACAATTACTGATACGTATAATTTAAATAGACCTAGGCCTACAATAGACCTAATTAAAGTAGGTATGTATTAACTTTTTCATAGATAATTTAAACAGTTTAGATAACTCATGCATGCCTCTTAATCTTTACAAGCTGTACATTTATTAATAACAATTCTAATTAGTTAACTAAAATCTTTGATTAATCATATGAAATAATGATTATTACACTCTGTTGTTTTTTTATGTAAGTAAGTATTTATAGATTTCAGAGTCTATGAAGTTTACTTTCAAAGACGCCGAAATTCAATATTTTTTATAAGACAAACTCGTCTTGAAATTTCAATAATATTGATGCTCGTTCACTAATTATTAGCCAATACGGCCTAAAAAACCTTTAGGTATAATATAGGTCTTCTTTTTTAAAGTAGGTTAACCCCTTGTAAAGGAGTTTTTAAATACGTTGCCTAAACGACTTGGTAAAACTCTGAAAAACAAGTTTTATATACTTTATTTCTTTCCTTTAAATTAATTATCCCGTAAAAAGTAGTTTAGAAAAAGCTCAGTCTTATTTGTAATTTCCAACTTACTGAATATTTTGGCTTTGGAAAACAAAAAGTCCTAAAAATTCATGATAACTGGTCTAAAAAATGACTGCTCTAAAAAAGTTCACATATTGGTTTTACAATTTAATACAACAACAAGGTTCTTATTCTCGTTCCGTACAAGTTTTGTGACAATATGTCATCCGATATCTCCGAGGAAAATCTCAATAAAATGTCACAAAAGCGTAAAAAAAACGTAATTTCACATACAATTCTCGTCTACTCTACAGTGCTGTGCCATGTCTACTAAATCTTGAATTCAGCTTTGTTAAAGAAATGTTTTATGTAGATTTATGTAGATGTAGGTATACCTAGATAAAACCATTTTGTATTTTACTAGCAACCCGCCCCGGCTTCGCACGGGTACAAATTATACACCAAAACCTTCCTCATGAATCACTGTGTCTATTACTGAAAACCGCCTGAAAATCCGTTAAATAGTTTTTCAGTTTACCGGAACAGACAGACAGACAGACGCGGCGGGGGACTTTGTTTTATAATATGTAGTGATAATATATAATTTGGACCTGTTTTTTAGGTTTATTATGTATAGCTAATGTAACACTTTTCCTTGTAATTTGGCTGAAAAAGATTAAGAGATTTGTTTCCTTGAAACTTACAATTTTTTTTTCGTTTCAACGTTGAGATGAATGTTGAATGATGATAAGTTAATAAGTTAAGTTAGTAGTAGTAGTCCCTCGTAAGAGGTAGGCAGAGGTTTGTTACATCCCAGAAAATTGGCTTTTACCGCTACTGAAAATAACTTGGCCGACTCCCGATTCGAACCCAGAGTCTCACGGTCGTAAATTATATTTGCGATATAACCTCGCATCTTACGCCAAGGGACCAATGAGGCCGTATCTATTATATGTTTACTTCTCTTAAGGCAAGTGATCTTGAGCGAGAAATATCACGGCGTTTGTTAGATATTTATTTTTAGTCAGCCTATGACCACAACCAGGGCAATCTGCAACCCGCCCCGGCATAGTTTTTTCCGATATCTTCAACAATCATGTTCATATTTCAGCCATTATACATAAAACCTTAATGGATTGTACACTTAAACCTTCCTCATGAATAACTCATTTTATTCGTGAAAACTGTATGAAAATTCAATCGATAGTTATTGAGTTTATCGCGTTGAGACACACAGAAAGACAGCAGGGGACGATGTTTTATAATTTTAGTGAAAATCCAGGAATACCTAAGTTAGTCACTGTTTAATATAGGCATACAGGCGTTTTATAGGAAGTCTATAAAACAAGTAAACCGATACGTGAGAAGATGATGACTTTTTGTTACAAGACGGTGAAAGTTTCATTAAAATGCGTTCGGAAAGTTGAGGGTGAACTCGTTTTTTATCATAACGTCTGACATATGTACATACATGTATTTTATTTTATTTTATATGCATATGAGATAAATAACTATAGTTAATTTTTATAAAGTATGGATACCTTTTACTACACGAAGATTCGCTCGAATTTTTACTGACTGAAGCATGTTGAGTTACCATTACCGCTTTCGAGTGTCCATTTATACATCTCATATTTTTGAAGTGAAAACTTCTTTAGCGGCGTTGTGCACTTTTTGGGATGGGTAAAAAATGTTAAGCTCGCTTCAGGACACGTGGCCTGATCGAAAATTCGTAAGACGGAGCCGAGTTTCTTATATTTAAAAATATATAACATTCGAAATTGAAACATTTATGAGGGGCCAGGAGCGCAGAACTTCCAGTGTACCCTATGTATACATTTAGATATGTTATTACCTAATTTTTATTTTTAACCTAATTATATATATAGATGTGTGTGTATGTATATGCAAATACAGTGCAGTCCTACGACTGACTGTTTTTCATGTTTAGATGTCATCTTTAGCCTAAAATCAGCTATAAGTGTTTGTTTAAATTCATCAGGTCATTAAACTTAACTCTTCATACAAAACATTCAATAATCCACTTCATCCAATAACATGTTTCCACAGACGTCCCTTTTCCCAGACACTCATCTAGCATAATCCCTTAATATCAGCAAATCGTATCAAAACAGAGCATATACATTATATACGTACATAGCATGTGAGCTCATATGCGCCGGTGGTATGTCGGCGTGTTCAAAGCTCGGCGGCATGGCCTTACAACCCTTTGATCTGCCGTACCTACCGCCAACATATAGCTCGTACCTACAAGCCCTTCTATTTTGGTACGTCTTAGGGTTAAAATATCTGTTGAGATGTACGGATCCGTTTCGGTATTTGGATTCATTTGGGTAGATGAAATTATGTTATGGGGTAGCAAAGGAAGGAGTTTATGGTGGCTTGAAGTTATAAAGGACGTTCCGTTCTACCGTTTATGAACCAACCCTTGTTAAAGTTTACGTAAAAGTGTTCAAGGACAGTCTTGATTGTTTTAACTTATTGATTCAATCTTATTGCATATTCTTATTCTAGTGTGTACGCATTCGAATGTGTGCCATACACTTAGGTATTTACCTAGGTATATTTCACACATAATACATACGTTAGGTTTTAGATTCTGGAACACTTTAAGCAAGTTACTAAATACTAGCAGCGCCCCGCGGTTTCACCCGCGTAAGTCCCAATCCCGTGGGAATATCGGGATAAAAAGTAGCCTATGCGTTAATCCAGGTCTCCAGCTATCTACATACCAAGTTTCATCGCAATCGGTTCAGTGGTTTTTGCGTGAAAGAGTAACAAACATCCATCCATCCATCCATACTTTCACATTTATAATACTAGCAGCGCCCCGCGGTTTCACCCGCGTAAGTCCCGATCCAGTGGGAATATCGGAATAAAAAGTAGCCTATGCGTTACTCCAGGTCTCTAGCTGTTTGCACACCAAGTTTCATCGCAATCGGTTCAGTGGTTTTTACTTGAAAGAGTAACAAACATCCATCCATCCAAACTTTCACATTTATAATATTAGTGGGACCAGGCTTTACACTGACACTCGCATTGTATATTCTCAAATCCATTTCTGTTAATGTTATCTATTTCTACGACAGTTCATCATTGATTTACATGACTCACATGAATGATAATGAATTCTACACACCATTTAATGAGCCACTTTTTTCTTAATAGGAAAGAGGGATGGAATGACGATCTGTGCAAAACGACGGGGGAAGAACTGGATGAGGAGAGCTGACAATCGAGCTCAGTGGCGTCATTAGGAGAGGCCTATGTCCAGGTGGATGATGCAAGGCTGATGATGATGATGTTAATGCAGCTGATTTTTTTTATTGTTTGTTGAGTTTAATTTTTATATTTAACATGTAAGCGGTGGATCTCATAAAAATTAGAAGTCGGTAGGTTTAATTCTTAAAAAATATAATACCATAGTAAAGTAAATGTAGTGACGTGAATATAGGGTTATCTGAAACAATCTTACACACTTTACGTGGGAGAGCCATGCTTCGGCATGTATGGGCCGGCTCGACTCCGCTCTATACCACGGCCTCACAGAAAACCGGCCGTAAAACAATGCTTGCATTGCTTTTCGCCGCGTGAGTGAGGTTACCGGAGGCCCTAACCCTGCCCTCTCCCCTATTCCTGTCCTTTCCCTCTCCCCCCTCTCCTCCCCTCTAATCCCCCTCTCCCGTCTTCCCCTATTCCCACCTTAAAGGGCGGCAACGCACTTGTGACTCTTGAGTTACAGGTGCCCATGGGCAGCGGTAGTCATTTAAAATCAGGTGACCCGTCTGCTCGTTTGCCCCCTATAGCATAAAAAAAAACTTATACATAAATGCTTAATCAAAGCAGTTTGACCTTGTAGCATCGCGCGATCGTCGAATTTCGATCATAATTAATTTTTGGTCAATTTCATAGGGCACTAACTTGAACTGTCCTTGTTTAAACTTCCGTACCATACAGGACAACATAATATACTGGACACGTGTAGCTAGATGTAGCTTTCACGTAATTTTTAAAATTATAACACATATTACAAATGTTAACTTTAACTTTGTTTACAAAAAAAAATGTTGTGAACTTTTTGTACTTCTTCTAACATATAAACTATAAGAACTCCAAATTTCATGTTCTAGCCCCGGAGGGATGACTCGTGGCGGTTTTAACACGATAAAAAAAAGTAATTAAGCCCTAAAAGTTATGTTATTTCGGGGTATTTAAATCGGGATCAGTATAGATAGTAAAATAACACCAAATAAATCGCGATAGAATCCGTGAAAAATAGTTTTACTTCAATATCATCTTTTATATTAAACTAAATTACTCATCATTTAGACATTGTTTATTTTGACACGTGGTTAAAACGTATACCCAAAACACCACAACACACAGACACAAAGCTTTGCCAAGTCTATAGGAGATATTTTTTCTATTTTTAGAGTGAGCAAAGAGGTAAATATGCAAGCACACGGAAAATGCTGTCGGCAATCTTCCCTTTCGTCTTGTTGCCCTCTTAGTGAACAAACTCAATATATGTAAATGTACTAGTATGTATTCTAAACACTGATGTTATTAGTTTAGGACGCCTTGTGTTACATAACGTTATAGTTAGTTTTAGGAACGTAAATCCTAATAACCAAGGACCGAATTATATGCAACATAAAAAGCTTGAAATGTGCATGCAAATAAGCATGAAAAATGCGTAAAATGTGCATGAAAATTTGTAAAATATGCAACATTAAAATTTTGGAAAACGAAAAAAAGAAAAAAGTGGTAGGTTTTAATTTTTTAATTTCTAAATCAGCACACAATTACTGAATTATTCAATCATAAATTATATTATCAATACTAAAATGTAAAAACTTTGTAGACGATAATAATGCACTAAAACGAAAAATTATTCAACATTTTTGTGAACGGAAACAATCAGGTAATTTTGTAAATGTTCTAATCCCACTAATATTATAAATGTAAAAGTTTGGATGGATGGATTAATGGATGGATGGGTGGATGTTTGTTACTCTTTCACGCAAAAACCACTGAACCGATTGCGATGCAACTTGGTTTATTGTTCCGCCTATCAATAGAGTTAAATATAATAAATATAGCGAAAATATGCATCATCACTAGATATTAGATATAATATTCAACTTCCACTGAGAATGGGGAAAATATGCAATTTCATATGCAAATATGCAATGTAGGTATATAATCCGGTCTCTACTAATAACTAATCTTACTAAAATTATAAAGGCGAAAGTTTGTGAAGATGGATGGATGGATCTGGATGAAATTTGGCACAGAGGTAAATTATAGTCTGGAATAGCTCATAGGCTACCTTTTATCCCGGCAAAATGTAAGGTTCTCATGGGATAGATTTTATAAAAATTTCCACGCGAACGAAGTTGCGGGCAACAGCTGGTAGCGAATGTCAGTTTGTTCATTTGTTTATTTCGCTTTACCGCCGTAATAACTTACCGATCATCATGAAATTTTGCACCCACGTTCAGGGTTATAGAAAAAAACATACGGGACAGTCTCATTCAGATAGAAAGTACGGTTACCTGGGATTATTGATTTTCAAAAAACCTGTGAGGTATCTTTGGGACAACCGGTTGGAACTAAGTTTTTTCGCAATAGGTAAATATATTTAATTGATCGAATAAATTGTGTCAAAATTTAGTACCTAAAAAAAAAAAAACTCGAAATTAAAATTGCGCCACCTGTCAAAGTTGCCCGTTGTAATGTATGAAGTTTGGGTTTGGGTATGAGTTTGGGTGTTCTTTGTGTCCGTTCTTTGAATATTGGTGAAGCCCTCCGCGACACAAGAATATTCTTACACGGGAGTTGTTTTAAAAAAATAAAAATAACAACAACGAAAAAAAAATTGTATGCAACCAAGTACCTAGTATCGTGCAGAATCGACAGATGGTGTAAATAAAATAAATTAACTCGCGGTCAGCATTTTACCTCGCGCTAACATTTTTCCGTCTAGCCCCGATCCCCTGAGCGTCTAAAGTGTAACGCGCGATACGGATATTCGTTCTAAAAATTCATCATTGATTTACAAAATCTACATTAATGCCAAGGAAGCCAAGTGCAAAGGCTAGTGACTACTATTATAGATGTGAAACTTTGTGCGTGTCTGCGTGTGTTAGTTACTGTGTGCTAACACGGTACGGAATTGAATGAAGTTTTGCAATAGATATAGCTGGAATTACACAGATTATCATACGGAAACCGAGATTCAAACGAACGAAACACAAATGGTATCTATAGTTATAGTGGTTGTGTACAACTCAATCGATTGATTGTCTGTTTTTTTACCCAAATAAATCATTAAATAAATTTCATTGCATATCAAACTTTACAGCTAAAATTTAAATGTCTGAGAACTGATTATAAAGGCAGAAGCAATGAGTACTACATTTAATTTTATAAACTATATTCATAGGGGACAAGAGACCCATTTGTTTAAATTTAAAATGCCGGCAGTAGGTATTCTTAGTTACCACTTTACTGATATAAAAAAACATATTTTTTTCCGTTTTTCAATGACCATTTATCGTTTCACCACGTTGTCTAAATAACGCACAATTTCACCAGAACCTCATGCGACAAGACAATAACTTACGACACCAATAAATACATATTCAACACGACGACGCCATACATCTCACTAATTTACAACTGCGAAACCCCATAATAACCATTTATCCACAGAACCCAACGAATAAATATCTTGCGACATTTTTCTTCGCCTTATCTCAAGAGTCCAGACTGTCCACCGTTCCTTTCTATCTAACAAGAATTTATATCTTGCTATCTCGTTTCTTCGCCGTTTTATCACGAACCTTCTCCCTTTATTCAGTAAGTACATTTTATTTAGTTTTCGCTCCCTTAATGGATTTATTCAACGGCCAAGTCCTTTGACCTTGTCTGTTCGTCTCTCAGTTCCATGATCTTATTTGTGGAAGAAAAAGTAGGTAAAGTGTTATGTATGGCAGTTGTTGAGAGTGTACACGGCCTTATAAACGTTTTGAAGTTTGCGAATGAACTTTGGGATACAACGTTGGTGAATATTATTACGTAAGGACAAAAATATTTATACTACTGTGAATGTAGTAGGGGTAAACTTGGGACAACATAAAGACGAGACGCAAACAGCCTTGTAATCAAATCTCGGAGAATTTGGCCGAGGTGTTTTGCCGCCAACGAAATCTTTATACTTAGATAGTCCAGTCATCATAAATATGCTACTTTCTTATTAGATATGTATGTATATCTAGCACGTAAAAGCTACATTTGCGTGGTCTTGAGTTAGATTTCTATTTTGGTTCTGTTATTCAGTTTTATTTGTTAGGAAATTCCCAGTACCAGTAAAAATGGAAACATGCCTTATATATAATTATGTATTCGGGTTTTATCGCGATTATGTCATAGGTGTTACATATCTTTGATTTGCCCGACTTTTCAACCAGGTTGCACTGGCCGTTGTCAACCTGTGACCACGGCCAGTTCAACCCGTATCATTGAACGCCAAAGTTTAAAAGTTACTACTTGCCCGGTAGGCGGCAATTTGCGGTCTCCTATTACGTACTGGGACCAAAAATCATGATCTCGAATTGTAAGTGTGTACCTAATTCATCTTAATCTTTTGTTGTAGTTGTTATGTAAGTATCTATTGCTTTTGTGTATGGTATCACACGAAGGTTATGAGTGCAAAATAAAACTGGTTTCTTTATTTTTTCGTCATAGAGATCTTTTGCACAGTTTATTATTGTGATTGGGTTGCCCTGTACTTTTTGAATATGGAACTGGAAAGCTAAATAGATTTTTTAAACAGTTAATAAACAAGTAGACTTTTCTCATGTAAGCGGTTATCAGTGCCTATTAACAAAGAAAAAAAAACAGCGTTGGGTATACTCCGATTGAGCTCCAAATGCTTGGGCACTTTTAAAATGTAAATAAAATAATAACCTTATCCCATTAAAGTAGAACTGAAAATCGTATGCAAAAAAAAGTATAATCTAGCCCTTAGTACCTTTCATCCAGAACTGATTGATTGACATTAGCACTAGCGAATCCGTGGGTAAAAGATTTATCATATTTTTCCTCAAAGATTTTCGTGGATATAAGAAGACTTCTGTGCCGTCCATATTGTTACCAACCTAACCAAACAATCTCGAAAGCCAGATTAATAGTTTTAAACTTAAACTACACCCATAAACAAAATAAACATGCACATTATACCACTACTATGTATCATAGGGTCATTATTACACCACACATTGTCATGAATCAGGACCCCTCGGAGTACTCGGAGGGGAAGTGCAAATAAAATTAGTTATACTGCTCATCACCGAAGTTTAACTGCGATTTACTAACAACGAGTTATTGTTTCACGGTGAACATTTATCACTAATTTGATATACTAATCTAGCAAAAAAAACTTGGTGTATAACATGAGTGTATATGTTAAGAATGGATAAATAAATTTGCTGATTAGACTATAAAATAAATAAATAATAATAATTTCACACATCTTACACACGGACGTCGGATCCCAAACTAGACAGCCTGTACTATGGTAACCAGACTGCTGATAAAGATACTTATATATTTCTAAATACATAAATATAATAGATAAATTACACCCAGACAGCTCATCACACAATTATTTGTCCTGGGTTGGAATTTAACCCACGACCTCTGGCTTAGCAGTCAGGATCGCTAACCACTAGATCAACAGGCCAGTCAAATTAGCCATTGTGATGATAAAACCAACTATTATTTTAAAACTGATGTACCTATAATTCGTCTAGGTAAAGTCAAGTACGGTACTGTATGTCACCTTCTGAAGCGTCGGTAGCGTAATGGCTAAGGCGTCGGACTTGCGATCGAGTGCTTGCGGGTTCGAACCCCACCCAGTGCACTACCGTCGTGAACCCACTCCTAACACAAGCGTTAAGCTTAGCTGGAGGGGTTAACGAGATTACTAGTAATGTGTGACCCACGTTACTAGTAATCTTTTCTCAAAAAAAAAAAACCTTGTGATCAAAGTAATGCAAATTAATTGAATAACAGAAGTTTAGTACAATTTTCAGTTGAAAGGTGCTTCAAAACTGTTCTATTTCATCTAAACTTAGACCTAAAACCATCAAAATGTTGATTTTTACTTAGGTACCTATGTGAATAATAAGTGATAGGTATTTCTTTTTTTTTTTTTTTTTCTTTAGAAAGACAACTCCCGCATTAGGAATTACTCCTGTGTCGCGGGGGACTTTACAAACATAGAAACAACGGACACAAAGAACACCCAGACTCAGGTGGGAATCGAACCCACAACCTATAAGTATAGCGGTCAGGGTCACTAACCACTAGACCAACAGGCCAGTCATTTACTTTGACTTTTTAGTTTTTTTTAGTCTAGTTAGTTTAGTTTAGTCTGACTACTCTATTGTCGTAATCCCTTAATCGCAACTGATATCGCCCCTGGGACGTGATAGGGGTGTTTAATAGGCCTCATATAGAAGTATACATAGATAAGTGAAACATGTGCCATGTATAAATATATTTATTGTTTCAGTGCATAAAACTAACCTCATGACGAATGGTAATACCGTTGAAACCTATTCAGTAGGTCGACTATTTTAGGTTTTTTAGGTTCTCAATTCGACCGTATTTATATATTTTTTATGTATGTTTAGCCCTCACTCCGTTATTTATGAACCGATTCAACTTCAAGGGTGGTCCCATGTAAAGAAAGTCAGGATCTGATTATGGGATCCTAATAAAATTGAGAGAAACCCTCGAAAATTGTGGACACGAATAGTGTTTCTGTTTACTTTTCATAACTATAATTTGTAAAAAAAACATTTGATAGCGTTTTAAAGTATTTGTGTTAAATATTTTAATTATCTTTTAAGAAAAGTATCACCGACTGCAATGCGCCTCAAAATACCCAAATCGCTTGAAGTGTGCCTATGAAATTTGACGAGTTCCCTCGATTTCTCCAGGATCCCATTATCAGATCCTGACCTAATGACCATGGGACCCCCTGGGAAGACCACCCTTTCAAACAAAAGAAGAATTTTTCAAATCGGTCCAAGCGTCTTAGAGTATTCAGTGAACATACATTAAAAAAAAATACAGTAGAACATAGAACCTCCTCCTTTTTTGAAGTCGGTTAAAAAGATAGTAGTTGTCAGAGTATTAAAAGGTTATGCGATCCACAAACAGTCATAAAATTAAGAACTTTTAACCAAAAATTTTAACCGACGAAAAATATTTATTACCCACGTAGAACCTTCTCCATTTCTACGTACATATAAAATGTTGAAAATTAATCAGTTTGTTGTTTGGCGACGACTCAAGATTAGTTTATATAAAATTTGATAGCTTATGTAAATAAGCTCAATACTTAAGACTTTACAAGAGGTTTATTTATTTTTTAATTTTTAGTTATTTTTCGTCGTTTTAATTTTTTGCTAAAAGTTTTTTATCCTAGTAATAGTTCCTTTAAGAGTAAGTTTCATTAGTTTAAGGTAATCGAATTAACGAATGAACTCATCGGATTAAATTAAATACATTAGATATGAACTCATTACCATACTATGCAAATGTGTTTTTTTTTTTGGGAAGATGAACTTAATATCATGCTCAACAGTTTACTGGTAACATGCTTTTTTATGTTATAGGGGGCAAACGAGCAGTCGGGTCACCTTATGGTAAGTGACTACCGCCGCCCATGGGCACTTGCAACTTAAGAGTCACAAATGTGTTGCCGGCCTTTGAGGTGGGAGTAGAGGAAGGGGGGCAGAGGGGGAAGAGGATGAGACGAGGGGAAGAGGGGGAAAGGGAAGGGTTAGGGCCTCCGGTAACCTCACTCACTCGGCATAAAGCAATGTAAGCATTGCTTCACTGCCGGAGGCCGTGGTATCACTCCAGTCGAGCCGGCCCATACGTGCCGAAGCATGGCTCTCCCACTGACATGCATGACTATGCAGATTAGGTAGAAAATTCGTGAATAGAGAAGAGTTGATATCAACTACTATGAATTTAGGTACCCTTATGAGATTTTGCTATAGATCTGCAAATCAAACGTACCTGACCCATAATTTTTCAGTCGACAGTGACTTCTCTTGACAAGTTCCTTCCTACAGAAGATTATCTTTATATTGACCTCGTGTACATATTTTTGCCATATACTCGTACTACGTTTTCTTCTAATTAAGACGCTAGCAAAATTTTAATTAGAAAGCGTTGTTTATGTAAACGTCTAAAATTTGACGGGCGTTTATCGTTTTCATATTGTATAAGATAAATCAAACTATTAAACTAATTAATATTATCTCATCAATTACTTTAGGGATGTAATTTTTTTCCGTTTTATATTCTATCCTACTCTAATAATTGATAATAATTTGACTGGTCTGTTGGTCTAGTTATATAATTTGTTTTTATTTTTAATATTTTAAACTGTTTTATGGTGTACAATAAAGAATATTGTATTGTATTGTATTATATTAGTGATCCTGACTGCTCAGCCAGAGGTCGTGAGTTCGATTCCCAACCAGGACAAATAATTGTGTGATAAGCATGATCATTTGTTCTGTGTCTGGGTGTAATTTATCTATAACATGTATGTGTTTAGATAATATATATAAGTAGATATGTGTATCAGTAGTCTGATTACCATAGTACAGGCTGTGTCTAGTTTGGGATCAGACAGCCGTGTGTGAGACGTGTTAAGTTATTATAATAAAAGAAGCTTTTTTTAAATAAGGAAATATGAAAACATCATTTCAATATTTTATTTGACATTTTTATATGTGCTGTAGGTGATCTTATCTCTCTACATTGCAGAGTACCTAATCTCATCGTAAATAATATACAATTTCTAATGTAAGGAACCCACAGATAACAAAGATGTCAAGGACGACAAAGCTTTGTTATATCATTTACACCAGGAACTGGCGTGCAGCGCCGCCGGATATACTTTGTTACGAATTAACTGTGCTGTGTACACTGAAACGCTTTACCTTGTATATCTATGTAGTATCTTTAGGAGATAAATAATATATATACCTGTTACATAATATAATAAAAAATAAATAAAAAAAGTTGTAGTTTGGTTTTTCCGAATTCAAATTTAGAATGTGTCAATGATTGTTCAATTACAAAACAGTGTGTGTTAAAATTTCAAGTCAATTGATTGCAAGATGGAAGATGCCTTAGCTTACGTGAACATGTCAGCCATGGAATATAGGGGAAAGTTTCAGCCGTCACTTTTAGAAAAAAATCAGAAAGTCTAGTAGGAGTTTTTAAAGAAAACTGTGCAAATCTTATTTAATATTAAGTGAGTGAGTGAATACGTGAAAAATGTTGACAAAGACATTATGGACAGTGTCTGGTAGTAGATTTTGCGAAATTAGTTAAAACACTTGTTTTTTTTTTACAATTTGTTAAAACAGCACCAAATCTAGGAATATGTCGTCGCCACATCAAAAACTCTTATTTATTTTATTAAAATTAGGGACAAAGTATAATAGATGATAACACAGTTTACTATTTAATAAGAATACGTTAATAGACATTATTTTGACTGGTTATACCGGTAACGAAATGGTATTGGTCGATTGATAAATATTAATGAATAGTGGGGTTATAAAAAGGGTAGCAATAAGTTTAGAACATTGTCCTGAGTGCGAAGAGTGGTACGAACTACTTGGCAGTTACTGTAGTTAGTGATTTTCATATTTTATATCAGTGGTTGTGAGAACGCAGTCAAATTGTTATTTTTTTACTTTATCGATTCTATGTAACAAACAAACTCTGCACTTTATAATTTTGGTGGTGGTAAAAAATAATTATTTATCCATATATCTGAATCGAGCCGTTAACTTCCTTTGAAAATAAATGTACAGAGATAGACTAACAACATTAGTACTATTAAAAATATTTATGTCTGTTTCGACTACTACCCACTATATTTATGTAAAAAAAAATATAATCTCTAATACAATAAAAATAAGTAGAACATAGACATATAACATTTATCAACAGTGTTACAATGTTGATTGACCCACACCACATACCCGGTTACCGTGAAAGTGGCGGTAAAACTGAAAGGTGAGCCGCGACGCCCCACTGCGGTACTGCTAGGGTTACATTAGAAAAGTACAGGTCCAGTCTAAAAGCCAATATTCGCCTAAAATGTAAGTCCCGATAACTGAATGGGTAGTGAATTTCCAATATAAATATTTATTTGACTTAATTGAATCTTTATATGCGCTTATTTCAATGATAGAAATTAATAAGTGATGTGAATGTAAACGATGTCGGGCTTTTTCTGTTATGTACATGAATGACTTGACTCATTTCATTAAAGCCTACCACGAAATAGTACTATTTATGACGTTATTTAAACGCAATTTTAATTGTTTGTACCTATTAAGACGACAACAAACACTTGTTGATGCTATCTTGGAGGTGGTTCACTGGTTTCTCGTAAATTTACTTTTCGTTGGTAACATTTGCTGATTTCTTTCAGATTAAAAAAAATATTTTACTTTTATTACCTATGCCGATTTTTTTTAGATGTCGTTAAATTATTTCATTAAAGACATTGGAAAATCGTTTATAATTGCTTCTTTGGATCGAGATTAAAAATTCCATAACTCTAAACGGCTGCAGCGATTTGGGTGTACCAGAAAAATTCTCAAAGCCACCTAATTGGATACAGAGTACAGACCACTACAAAGGGGGATGTTTCAGATAAAAATGAAAATTAAATCTTCCACGCGGATGGGCAGAGTAATGTTTTTGACGGTGCCGTAGGCGGGACTGTCCCCCCGACCCCTCGTGTCGCCCCCTTTCTCGTCTGTTCTCGCCCCACACAGGGGGAGCCGCAAATCGACTATCAAAATGCTGGTGAAAAAGTTTTGTTGCGTTGTTGGCGGGCTGTGACCGGCCGCCGTATTCGGTGTTTCAGGGATTTTATTTTTTCTGTTGATTTCCAGTTTCCCGAGGTATTTGTATCTAGGAGGACTTCATTCGACTGCATTGATTTAATCGGAAACTGCATTTTACAAAGTTATATTTATGAGAGGAGAGAATTTCTCCTCGAGGTATTAATGTTTATATTTAAAACCGTGATCTAGATAAGGTCATTCTTTGGACCCTTATGTATGAGTTTGTTGGTTACCCGAAACGACCACAGTTTTGTTATGCACGAGAACTGTGTTAGTAGGTAAGGTCATATGTGACTTAGACCGTGTTACTGAAGAATTTGCTGTGTGATATAAGTATGATACCAAATCCAAAAATATAGTTTTAGGTAAAACCTAGAAGAAATCTATTGGGATCTTATACGTGGTTATATATGAAAACGTTATAGGGTACGCTACGTACATGTACTGTAGTGCTCACAGCACAATATCTTTAATCTACTACCAGAGGAGACGCGTGCTGCACCGCAGCATTGTGTTGATAATATAATTCAAAAATAATGCGTTTATATAATGAGTTCATGTAATCTAACTTATGTTGAATACAGGCGATGAAAAGTAATGAACAAGGTAGGATAATACTGATTTCACACTACTTTTTACCAAACAATATTGGCTATGCGTCGACTTTAAACATTCACATTTTTTCCCTACAACTCAACTAATTTAAGTGGGCAAAAGCTCAAATTAAAGAGTTATTACAAGTGTTCTTGAACCGGAGAATATAATACGGAAAGAAAGCTATGAAAACATAACAAAATGTACAGAAGGAAATCGCCTTTGACTATAACTTGAGAAGGTTGAAAATGAGGTGATTTCCAATGCTTCATGTCAAATCTATTACGTAATAGATTTCATAGTTTTTTTATTATTTAGATACCATTATTATTATTTGAACAGACACTGAACAATTTCTAATAAGTCTTGTATAGTCATGATAACAGTATTTCTTGTTAAAGATTCAAATATAAATAGCTTATGGTCTTTAAATATTAATATCCACTTACTTTTCTTCATCGCCGTCATATCTCCGCCATTACAACTGATCGCTTGAGGCCCAGGAGAGAGGCTGTGCAGCTGGTAAGGTGGCGTTCTGGCATCAATTTGTGCCGGCCAGGGAGCTCTAGGCCAGCCAGGGGAAGATCCTGGCGCGCCAAGGAGTCGAAGACGCTCGTACACTGGGGCCGAGCACTCAGGAGAAGGCTGCTGATTGTTCGCCTTTTCTTTTTGGGCTGCGAGGTTACGAAGTACCCGGTTGATTGAGGAGACCTGTAGGAAAAGAATATTGTGACTTTTTTTAACCAACAAACAACGGAGGTCGTTCTCAAGTCAACCCGTATTTCTTGTGTAATACAATAGAAACCCTTCTAAATGTCTATTTGGCTGTCGATGTTTGACAACACAGTTCCAACGTCTTACTCGTTCTAAGGCTGTTTTAGCTTGTTAAGAGAATTAGATAAGTGAATACAGTCATCGATACGACTGCCGCGTAAATCAAGCCCGTTGAATCTCGGGCAAGAAGCTTTTCTCCACAATCTCCGGTAGGCGGACGCTGCCTAAAACCTAGAGACGTCTATGGTTATTCTGCGGTCCGGTAGGTTCCGGCGGTCCACAGCGTAAGAGCTAAGATTATTTTTTAAAGAATGCATGGATGAACTACATTAATGAAATAGTATCTTAAAACAAATTAAAAAACACTAAGGAATTTTGTAAGATGCGTATCATGGAATTTCATAGCAATTATGTTGCTGAGTGGCCATGTTAATCCTTCAGGACTGAAAAAGACTAGCTAATCATGTATTACGTAAATAAAACAATTTTCTCTCATAATGAAACGCCTAGAATGGTCAGCACTCTGTACTAAGTGTAATAATTCTATTTCGGAGGACTTTGCACGAAAAACATTAACATCAGGTGATAATAATATTAAGCTTTAAAACTCACTTCGCACATTAAAGCCAAAAGCCAGAGTAAACAGATTTAGAACCCGAAGATATTAAAGAGTAAAAAAACCCGAAGATGTATGACCCAATTATCTAACCTTGATGGAATTCTCGGAAGCCACAGATTAATAAGAAAGGCGGGTTGATAACAAAATAAGGAAAAAAAAAATCATTGGCTGTATATTTGAGCGCCCATGTCAGATATGATATTCTTGTTCATGGTAAAGTTCATGATGACATCCGATTCGAAATGCGTCAAGGAAATTGATTATTTATTTTTGTGGGGATTTGATCTAAACTGTTGAGATAATATAATGTAACTTTAATTTTCTCTTCTTTTTAAATTAAAATTCAATTTCTTAGCTACTCTATTCTATTCCTAGACTAGTGAATATTTACCATCACCTGATGGCAAGGGGCTACTGCCGCCCATGGGCACCTGCAACTGCACACAAGTGCGTTGCCGGCCTTTAAAGTGGGAGTAGAGGAAGGGGAGGGGGGGGGGGGAAGGGGAGAGAGGGGGTGAGGGAAGGGTTAGGGCCTCCGGTAACCTCACTCACTCGGCCAAATACTATGCAACATTACTTCACTGCCAGTTTTCTGTGAGGCGGTGGTCTCACTCCGGTTGAGCCGGCCCATACGTGCCGAAGCATGGCTCTCAAACTTGAAAATGTATGTATGTGTATTAATATATCTATGTAATTCAAGAGCATCGTTTCTCAAATCGGAGCCAATCGACCAGAGAAATGATTCACTACACAGAAAATGGCATCAAAAATACTCTTTCACTTCTATATAGTCCTTAATTCCCCTTTTAGGGACCATCTATAAATTACGTCACAGGTCTAGGGGGGGGGGAGGGGGTCAACGAAGTGTGGCATTGTGTGACAAGGGGTGGAGGGGGTCATAAGCTTCGTGATGTCACATGTCGAAATCCAGTAGAACCGCTCTTTTTAGTATACATATGTTACGTCACACCAGGGACCATGGATGGGGAGGTCCAGCAAATGTGACCACCTGTGACAAGGACGGGGGTCAAAACACAAATTCGTGTGACGTAATTTATGGATGGCCCCTTACGTGAGTGTAACCAAATTATAGTTGGCAAAATGTGAATGTTTAATAAACCTTTGCCCACCCCTTCGGGGATACAGACGTGTGTGTAAGTATGTATGCTTAATTAAGGCATCATAAGTTTGATTCTAAAAATACTGAAACGCAGTAGTCTTTTACGAGTCGTTTACACTTTGATTAGCGCAAATGTGAAGCAGAGGCATATTAGCTCTTTTAGATTTGTCCATCAACAAAACAAGATAGTCATAAACTTATATATACCTCACTTACACTGATCAAACTGGGTGTGACATATTCAAAGTGTATTAAAAGAAGCTACCATATTATATGATGACTATTTATCTTTAGGCGGGCCACATATTTTATTTGGCCTTTTCAGTGGCAAAAAATAATCTATAGCTACAGAATTTTACATTTTAGTTGTGAATAACGGTATACTTTTTAAATTGTACTGTCATGAAGTCAGCGTAATCATTAATAAATAAAACATTGCGTACATTACTCAGACATGTATGGGTACAATCCAGTACAAGACGTCTTAACCTTGAAGACAGAGTAGTCAGATAGAGATTTTTGGCGGGAAATACTATGAGCGTTTTTACTCCTGTCAGTCCTGTCACTGTTATAGTAGGTAACCTACGTAACGTATAAATCAAACTCAATGTTAAATTTAAAAATAAATCAATATCCTCATTCAAATGTTAACTAAACAACATTAGTTGTGTAGCAATTTATTCATTTATTTCATTCGTTGGCTGTTCAAGGATTTGAGTGATGATGACCGTAAATATGATGAAAATAAAAGATGAAAGTAAAAGACAGTAGTATTAACCTGGTATCACTATGTATGTACATAACATGAACATTCAATTATATCAACTGATCGTAGGCTTTGTAGAAGGGTTACTTTAAAACTTCCTCGATCATATTTTTTTTACGAAATTTCGGAGGCCACCCAAAGTACCCAAATATAACAAAACCGAATATCGACCAACTGTCACCGCGGCATATGACGACGATGCAGTAACTTAGACGTAGGCAGGAAGGCGAGTAAGACGATAGATGGTAACATGAGACGCGGCCGCGGTGGTCTGCGCCCCGAAGTGACTGGCATCTGACGGAATGCCCGATGGACCGCGAAAGCGCGCCACGTTTGTAAAACGAACGGTATTTTTTTGTTTATTCTCATTTAAAGTTTTTTCTATGATTCGATTGTTGACATTTGATCATAGATTTATTAATATATTATTTTTTATTTGTGTAACGTAAATAAAAAAAAATATTTTTTATAAAATATTATCAATTCGAGTCAATTTACTTCCGCATAGGAAGTAAATTGATTTTTTGATTTTTGATTGATTGATTGCTTAAGTGTTAAATTCTGTTTTTAAGACTCCACGTAACAATCTGATGTTTGAACGTTCTAACTAGGGTTGCCAACTATACTGTTAAAAACAGTATTATACTCTTTTTCACTGTATTATACTTTTTACTGTTGAACAAAAATATAGTATCCAAAATACTGTTTTCTTTTGACTTTGAGTCTGGCGACTCGAATTTCAGAGCGAATATCAATTTGATAAAAAATGACCTCCTAATTTATTTTAATTTCAATTATAATTGTGGTGAGGTATATGAGGTTTTCCAAAAATACTCTAAATTAATAAGTTCTGCGAGAAGTTCAAGAAAATAGGTATTCAAAACATGAAATAAATAAATAATACATAAAATACTGTTCATTTTCCTAAAATACTGTTTACTATCCTTCTCAGACCTAAATATACTTTATTTCTTGAAAAAAAAGTTGGCATCCCTAGTTCTAACGTTCCAATGCGATTCCTGGTGGTGCACCTTAGTTTGCGATGTTCATGTGCGTATTATGAATAAACTATTTGGATTTTTTTATGAACTTTACTAACTTAAAAGTCATTGTTTTCCTAATATACTAATAAAATATAGGTACCTACACTATAGCGTACGGATCATACTTTCTTATTACTATGCTCAAATGCAAAAAATAACACAGCTATTACAAAGATTATGTTGGTAGATATTTGTAGTCTATCACATATTTTATTTTAGTACCTAGGTACTTATTTTGTTAAGCTTACATACGAAGGCAAGCGCGGTGGACTATGGTCTAAACTCTAGTTCTTCTAAAAGTGACAAAACCAGTAGTGGGACAGTTAATAAACAGGGCTGATGGGAATATGTTGTTAGTCCTTTATGAACAAATACTATTCATTGCGTTACAAATTACAAGTCCTAACTACCTACTTAAATATAATGGCATATTAACTGTGAAGTGTAAAAAATATCTTGCCTTCGAAGACTTGTAAACTTTGCAAAAAATTGTTCAATCAGAAAATTATAACAAGACGTATAATTATTAAAAGTCAAACGGTTGACGCCTGTAAAATTGAATAACAAAATTTAAAAAAAAGTGGAAAGGGTTGAAGTTTTCTTTCAAATGAAATGGAAATTTTTAACAAGCTTTGAAGACAGCATGAAGTTGAGGAATCAATGATTCGAGCCAATTAAATACTCCTTCGTTTATTATTTTGTTTTCTAAATGTTTATAACGATTTCACTTGACGATCAAATAAAACAATTAATGATGCACTATTTTATTAAACAAAGCCTGTTTTATTCAATCAAAAATCAGTTAAAGTTCGATGTAAATGGTTATATCAAGCATAAAAAAAGTTTTTTTTAAATATTGTTTTTTTTTGGCACGTTACAATACTGCTAGGTTTTGCTTTCACAGTGAAATAATACCACACAAACTGAAAAGTATTACGATCAATCTGACTACTAATTTGATAAATTTAAAAGCTTTTCCATTTTTGCAGTTAAAAAATAATATATCTACCACTCAACATTTTGTAGTGTATAAATTTTAAACGACCCGACGAAGTGTGGCCATGTGTGAAAACCGTCTGCGCACTGTCCATTTATAAAAAAATATACTCCACGCAAAGTAGAAACGTGTAAACAGTCCTTTAATTCGAATTACACACACCGATTGACTTGTTTCCATGATTGTACTCGAGTAATACACCAATTAGTAAATAACCCTTCAGTAAATAATATTTATACGTGTTTCTGTTGAGTCGAATTAATTTTCTTTATCCATGCACTTAGACAATGTCCAAACGACAATGCGTGCTCATTTCATATGAATTGCTTTAAATGCATTTTTTGTGGTCTGGGTGTACACGGTGAATTAGATTTATTTATTGGTTTGGTTCCCAATTTCCAGTGCTAAGAATGGTTGAATTGAAATCCAGTAACAAGATTACCTTACCCTGTTTTGTAAAGGTTGGGTTAAAGAATATTTTTTTTCAAAACAACCTGTGGGAAAGATTTTTTTTTTACTTTGGATTATCTGAAGCTAGGGAAGTTTTACCCATATGTATCCACGTACTAGAATTTTGCTTGCCACCATCGTTTGTTCAAAAAAAATAGTAAATCAAACTACGAGTATTCTGTGGATATCGTAAATAAACTAAATGCTGACATGCTAGGGGTTAGGTGAAGGAATTTGAAGACGATGTTCCATTTGGAACTTAAGGATATTTCTTACTCAATGTACTATCGGATGTGTAAGACACAGTAGATTTCTGTTTATTATAGCTTACGTGATTTACGGCTTAGTTGTATAAAAATTAATAAAATGTAATTCAAAATTGATAGACCAACTTCAATACAAAAATACTTGCAGAAAATGAAGTGTTTTGGGTTTTATAAAGCTCTTGTCAAATGTAAGTTAGAAAAAGTGTGGATGTCATGTTTCCCATAAAAAAGAAAAATCAAACCACCAATCAAAGGCGTCGCTTGGCAGCGGCGATACGACGAACGACGTATTTTGAATACAGAATAAATTACATTAGAACGTTCCGTACCGTGTTGGTACCTATCAAACGGCACGGTAAAAAGTATGAAAGGTGCCCCCTAAATACCGAGTGAGGTGAAGCGCGAAAATTATCTTATATTTGCTCAGACGCCGTGAACGTAGGGCGAGAATACTTTTCAATAAGCTTAGAGAGCGATTTTTTTTATTTAGTGAAAGACCCATCTTATAAAGCGTGGAGCGTCGTGTAAAACGGAACGCGCAAATAGAGGGCTCCATATTGATCGATTCGATTTGTTCGATTGCTGCTTAAGTTTTTATTAACGGTGATATGATTTCTCATTATTATGATATTATCTGTCGAGTACGATGGCAATTTAAAGCACTATCTAGTATTAAGTAACTACTATTTTAGTTTCCTCGAATTTGCTTGGATCATCCATCCGATTTTAAATCAATAATAAAACTAGTTAGTGTGTAACTATTATCTACTTAAACTGTTAGAAATGCATACATGAAACTAACTATCTGAGAGATGTAGACATATTTACATTTTATACAAGTTTAAAGTAAACTGCAAATGTCAATAAATAATAGTATTATAGTATTGGTTTTTACTTAGAACTACAGATATTGTGAAAATGTATTTCGTGACATATAATTAGATACCCTCAGTATCTATACATCTACATCGATTTAAGCTCATTTACTTCTTTCGCAATTTTAATGTTCAAAAAAATAAAAAGCAGTGCATTACTCCCGGTATTGTTAAGTACAGAAGGGTCCCCTACAAAAGGCAACCTGCTGTGTCTATTGTGAACCAAAGTCGGCACTTTGCGAGTCAATATTTTGGGTGAGTCAGTGACTCCTTGGTGTCCGTGCCTTGGCATCGCACCATTTCGCTGAGTAAGCAAACAAATGCGCACCTCTATTCGTTGCATTGATTACGCCCTTTTGTTTTTTGCACTTTTATGCATGGCAATCGACATTGTTGAAATTGGAGTAGATATTTGTTTTGCTCTTTCAATATATTTTATAGAAGACTATGGCATTCTTGTTTAAGGTCACAGTAGGTGTTCGACCTCATTTGATTGATGATTTTTGGTTGATGATGTAGTGATGAAATAAGCAAATGCACAAATGCAAGTTCAATGATTACCTATCCATTTCTTATATTTACTAAAACTTAGTTTTTCAAGATGGTGGTTTCTCACTTAGTAAGTAGCAAGTAGTATTATTATGATTACCAGTATTTTCAATTAACAACAATAAATTCGTTTAAACATGTTATATTTTTCTAATCGGACACATTGTTTCTCTACTAACTTGGCTAGACTCGGTTATGCCGTATATCTATTTCTTAATTCTTAAAGTCCTAATAGCATTAATATTAATAGTTAGCGCACTGTTTTAAATAGCTTAAATTCCGAATGGGCAATAATAGCCTTTCATACAATTTATTAAATTAAGAAAGTGGATATTAGAGTACAATACGCTCTGGAGTCAGAAAAAGATTTACAACGCCCTGTTGAAACCGCGTTACCGCCTCCCATTGCTTAGAAAAAAAAAAACTTTCCCGCCTATGTGAGATGACATCTGAAGTCAAAACTTTTCTTAATTCGACCAATTCCCACGATTCGAAATTTAAATTTAATTGTCGTACTATTATGCTTAAGAAATAGGTCAATAACGTAAGGAGTTCATAAATGGCATTGTTTGATTGAGACTTATAGGCAGTTTGTCAATACGTCTGTGCTTTGTGCCGCTCTGGGGGGCGTCTTGTTGGCACTCAATAACGCTCCGTATTAACTTAAGGCGATGTGTTTCGACCTACAATAGTGTATTCGAAACCATTTGAGAGTAAAATGATATGCAGAGATTTATTATTAAGTAGTTCACATAGGTGGGGTGTTTAGTGTGCGCGTATTAGTATTGTTTGCCAATAGATTTTATATTGGCATTATGTCTAAAGGTTTATGGACTCTTATTCTGATGCTTGCTTCTCCTTATATTTTAATGAAATGGAACATGAGATTTAACTGTGGGCATTCGTATTCATTAATCGTATCGTATTAATTTATTGGTATTTAGTTTATTGTTGAATAAATTTATCATAATCAAGGTGAACTTAGCTTGGAGATTGGAAAATTAGACTTTAAGCCACACTGTGTATAGAAAAAAGACCCATACTGATAGGTACTTAAACGGTGAATCTCACCACCATCCAAAACAGCTAGCTACCGTGGGGATGTCTTTGTTTCAGAGAGCCCGTGGGATCTGTGACAAGAAACACCTGGACGCTGAGCTGGCACATGTCAAGCACGTACTGCAAGACAACAAGCTCCCACTACCGCGCCTCCGTCACATATCCCAAGAAAAGCCAGCCACTGTCGAGTGCTAGCCTGCCATTCTACCATATGTACGAGGAGTTACTGACAAGATTGGCTACATCTTGAAGCGAGCTTCAATCAATACATACTACAAGCCGCCAACGAAGATATATCAATTTTTACCATCTGTCAAGTGCCAAGTACCTCTACAAGATGCAGGGGTCTATAAAATAGACTGTGACTGTGGGCTCTCGTACATTGGTCAAACCAAGAGAAGCATGGGCACCCGCGTCAAAGAACACATTGCTGACATAAAACACCAACGCTCGATGAAGTCTGCTGTATGTGAACACGTGCAACAAGGGACCACCAACCATTACCTGCGTTTCGATAAACCACAGGTACTCGCGAAAGAACACCGATTCCTACCAAGGATGCTCCGTGAGGCTATTGAAATTAAAAAACACCCTAATTTTAATAGAGAAGATGGTTGGAACGTACCACCAGCTTGGGATCCGGTTATTCACTTACTCAAACCCAAGAAAATACAAAACACAGCAAGACTTCAAGACACTTTGAGCTCATTCTGCGTAAATAGTAACACCAACAATCAACAAACTCCGGGTACTTTGAGATAACTTTGCACTTCGATACGTGAGACGACCACCATCTTAGTCTACCCGTGACCATGGCTGCTGAAAAGCAACTGAAACGTCGGGATCAGTGTAAATAGTAAAATAACCCCAAATAAATCGCGATAGTATCCGTTAAAAATAGTTTTATTTCAATGAAGTAAAACAATATTGAAGATGCATTTCAATCAGTGGGTAAATGTTTGGCTTTGTTTTTTTTTAACTCAAAACTGCAGACACAGAACTTTTTTAACCAACTGTTGAATATTGCCTGAGTGACTTTTGTATACTGTTATTTATTGCGTATTACAGAAAAGGATAATAGTACTAGTACTAATAGTTTAGTTAAAACTAAACTGCACAATTCAAAAATCATCACTTTTTACCATGTACACGTAAATATGAACAACTAAAAATACGTTATCAAGTGTCCGAAACATCAGACCAACGGTTAGTAATACTCATCGGAGCAGACAAACTCCTTGTTACACTATAGAACCGTAAATAACAAATAAGTGTGATTTTCCCGCCTTTGCCCGCGTGGCGGCAGGACGCGATTTTCCACTAGATGTGTTGCCAGAATAATAAAATCCCGACAAAAATACGTCGGACCGTTCTCGTTGGCGTAAAATTGATTATTGATTTATGTTTATATTATATTTGTCAAGATACGGGTGTTGTCTTGTCACGCGTGGCCAATATGAAATAATAGGGTGTGACGTGTAACGAAATAATTTTATGGTAATAAAATTGTGATAATCATTTACGAGATGATACTGAGTAGTATTTGCTAATACTTGAACGCCTTGACACCTGGGTTATGTTTTTAATAGAAATGCCAAATTAGAACTATATTTATCAGACTTCAAAAGGAGGTAGCCTAGTTAATTATAAACACTCAATATTGATGTATTCTAAACAGGTATAACCGCTCACAACTTTTTTCTTATCGTATTTAAGAATGCATTCACATTATGTTGCGGAATTAACTGCAAAAAAGAGTTTTAAGGAATTGATTTAGATAGTACCTAAAACTAATGAATCTCTGAAAATTGAGTTACATTTTATTCAAACCTGATTTTTTTTCGAGTACATCTACTTTCAAAATCAGCAAAATTTATGAACGGGTTAAGGGTGGGTTTACTTATTTAAAGCCGTTGTTCGCTAGTTACATAATTTAAAATTTAACTAAAAATATGGTTAAAGTTAAAACAAAAATAACAAAGGTGCTTTCATGCATTAAAAATGTATAAAATATAGTAAAATAATGAAGAGAAAACACATTGGGGTCAATATAATTAAAAACCATCATCTTTGTGAATCAACCGAACGGCAAAAGTCAATTGTGTTTACTTTGCGAACCGGTCTGAGTCGATAATAATGATTTTAATGACAATAATAGTCGGTATTATTATTATTAAAATAATATAATAGTGTATTATTGCATCGGCACGGGGATGAACGCTCCACTGACTCAGAATGACAACTTTACAACGGTTTTTATTTTGGACACAGTTATAGATTTTTTGTTTTGTTGGAGTTTCTTTTGTGGAGTACGAAATAAATAATAGGAGCTCATTCATTTTACTTTTTATTTCTAATTTTAAGAGTGGTGGATTAAAAATGTTTGTAACATCTTCAATATACTTCTGATTAAATACGTTAAGGATTTCATAACCGTTTTAGGTTTAAATCGACCGTGTCACATAATTTTGTGGGTCGTTGTTGATGATCCTCATGTACAAGAGTTGGAGTAGTGGGTGCGGTGAGTCCCCATATTTATTTCAAGAGGATTGCTGTATGTTTTATAATGTATCGTAATTGTCAAGGCATCAGACTAGCGATCAAGTGGTTGCGGGTTCGAACACCATCTAGTGCAATACCCACGTAGAGGTAGCGCAAAACCCACTTTTAACACAAGCTGGAGGAGTTAACAAGAATATTACTCACGTGTGTAATTTTTATCTTTGGCGTGTGGTTAAAATCAGAATTACGGTTGCCATTCTTTAAAACTTCGTCCCTTCAGTGTTATCCAATACACTTTTACCGCACCGATTTAACCCCTTTTCCAAAGTAGACGTAAAAACCAAATTGCACGGCCAAGTCTATCTAAGCTATCAAATCAAGACCCTTATCTATCAACAAACTAATGACAGTAGACTGGCTCAAATATCATAAGACCTTTCATACTCGTACTCGTTAGGATAGAAGGACAGAAGAAAATTAATAATATCTGAATAGGCGACAACCAAAGAGATTTCGAAGATTAAATAAACTGCAATAAACTCGGTACCGACAACTCCATTATTCGGCTTATTATATAAGTAAACCTGTATCTTTAATAATATTTATAATTTAAGAAAACACCATTATAAATATTTTTCCAATCATACAAAAACGCAATATAAATTTGACAAAATAAAATAAAACTACTGCAATAAAACCAATCGCTAACACCGCAAACCCCATTGTAATCCGAAACTATACAAACTTTAATTACATACAACTGACACTGATCGTATCATAGATTATATAAAAAAACTTCATTACTATTCAAGAGACATATCTCGATGATGTGATGATTACATTAATAACCCCCGTACGACATGAGGACATCGTTTAGTGGCACAAAGGCGACTGTGGACGATGCGCATAAAATTATAATAAATAGTTAAATGCGTCGAGGGATCTGGACACCCCTATGCAACTGGAATGCCACACGTTTGCTGAGGCGGGTACATGTCCTGTTTGTTGGCTCAAAGATTAAGTTCCAGTTCTTTGTAGTTTTGAGTTCATTTTGAAAGATAATAGATGTATTAGTTCTCATTTTCAAATATGTATACTATCAAAATTGATGAATTTTGAAGTCAAAACTTCTTTAGGCACGTTGGGCCCTTTTGGAATGTTTTTTATTAGTTGCAGTGTTTTGATTGAACGACTAGAGCTGACGTTATATGAAAATATGTCTTGAAATTACTACTAAACTATTGGGTTGATTTACGTAAATACACGTTTCTTAGGGGACCTCTTAACACTGATAACGTTCCGATTTTGTGTTTTTTTATTCCATAGTTCATCGATTCCCACTTTTCTTTCGGGGCACAGTTCACAAATTCACAAATTTTTATGAAAAAAGAATCTTCAGAAATTTTGATGTGGTAAAATTAGTTAAATTAGAGAGGGCGAGACAGATGAAATGTTATGCTATATCACAATAATTAAGTTTCCTAGTTGAATAAAAACTGAGGAAGTGATTAGACGATTTCCAATATCCTACATAAATATGAATGCATGGTACCTAACTTACCACTACGTATTACCACATTCGTAAATCGCCAAGGTGACAACACATTGACACGTCATTTAGAGACATACAGACAGAAACAGGGGCTATTAGAATGGGTCTACATGGGGTACTACTACATAATAAGTCATAACTGATGGCTCCCATACTAGGGTGATCACTATGAATTTTGATTTACATCGCATCCGATTATTGTCGGCTGGGTGACGATTTTGCGCTGTTGAAATTTTTTCTATGTCTACCGGGGGAATGACATTAACATCTGTGTAATTCTAAAGTTAGTGTTGTTAAAATTGTGTGAAATCGTGTTGATTTATTAGAGATTATAATGGCGCAATAGGCTTAAATATGTATGAGTATATTTCGATGATCTAGATGCAAACTAATTTGTGTTTTATTTTAGATAATTATTTGATTGTTATACTATATTAATTGTTGGCTTAAAAGTATCTTTTGACATTGTAAGAGACATAGATGTTAAAACTGTAATTTATTTCCAATTCCTTCAAGTCTTTTACAAGATCTTCGCACGCTGACCATGAAGTTTAGTGTCAAGTTCAATTAATAATCTACTTATAACGGTAGATTTTGTGAGCTCATACCATACTATGGCAACATTTTCTTTTGGTGTTCGTTTTATTGATTAATTTACGAAAATCCTTAACAATTAGAATTGCTGCAAAACAAACGTGAAAATTGCAGTGATTCTAATCCTTAAGGTTTTTCGTAATTAAAAAATATATAAAACTATTATTATTAGTTTTAATCGTTTTAGAATCATAACCTAAAAAAACTAATTAAACTCTACCTTCTTTGCAAAACATTAACCACAAAGATTAAACATTAAATATTTCTTATGTACCTATATAATATAAAGACATCTCCTTAAATCTTTAGATTATAGCAAATTTCCGTAACTTATATGTAGCCAGTACTAACTCTAATACTATCAGATGAAGGCCGTACCAGTGTAAAAATGGCTATTTTTCTTCTGAATTCAAATTCTTCATCTTATCACTGTTCACTCACTGTAAATTTAAATTTGATAAACTAGTAGATATTCACGCCTACTATTAAAAAAACCAAAACTTATACTTTTGGATTGAAAAAGTGTGTGTGTAGGCACTTATGTACGCACGTAAGAAGTTATACTTTTATCTAGTTAAATAAAGTTTATTTAAATATCATAATAAATAATACATACCGTCAACTAACCTCAAATTATACAAACGTAGGTACTCAAAGTAATATGTAAAAACCATTTTTATCACTATCGTGAAGTTGATAACTTTTTTTGAAACACTAAAATGTTGACTAGCTAACTTCAGGGTGTCGGTTTTTTGTGACGATGTGCGCGCGTATCGTAAAAATTTACTCTCATCATTTTTCCCTAACGCGCCAAAAGAAGTATAATTTCAATAATCGAAGGTGATTCGAACTTAGAATTTAGGCGCATGTTGTGGTACCATATAAAATATTTATATTTCTATGATCTACGCACCAGCTTACTAAACACGAACAGTTTACAATAGAATTGAAATACTATCGCAGATTGGCTAATGAATGGGATGCATTGCAATCGCGGGTCCAGAATGGCTACCCAATAAGTACCCCGCAATCATGCTTGCTAAATGCCCACGAATGTGCCCGATCGGCGCCAATGGCCAATTTTGAACGCTTTGTGGTTACTAAAACAGTTTTCATGGTTATGATAGGTTTGACCAAAGGTTTTAATTGGTAAGGAAGTTGCGCGGTTAGGATATTATTCTATTCGTATTGGACATTGTGTGGTAAGTTCAGTGTGACACAAGTACCTGTTCTAACGTAATCTTGAATTAGAATATTTTGCTTAAATCTGGAATTTATTATGTTTTAGTTTAGCTTGCAAGATGTAAATATATTTTGAAATATTATTAACTAGCAACCCGCCCCGACTTAGCACGGGTATAAATCATGATCAAGTTTGAGTGTCGTATGACAATTAGTGATTTAGACATAATATCATTGGAATCGTTTTTTTCTGTCTTACGTATTGTTTCATAAAATAGTCAATTGTATGGATTGTCTTTTTATAAACTTAATTTCTTCCTTTCTCCTTTCTTCTTTTTCTATATCATAAATGTATACTAGCAACCCGCTCTGGCCTTCGCACGGGTAGTAGAGACATCTTCAACAATCATCATCATATTTCAACCACAACGCAAAACGTTAACAAATTATACACCTAAACCTTCCTCATGAATCACTCTGTCTATTAGTGAAAACCGCATGAAAATCCGTTCAGTAGTTTTTCAGTTTATCGCGAACAGACAGACGCGGCGGGGGACTTTATTTTATAATATGTAGTGATTTAAAAATAATATAAATATGTTTGCTGTTTAATGGCCGGTATTGAGTCGATTACTTTAAGTAATACCAGCCTATATGTTAATCCAGGTCTCCAGCTATCTACATACCAAGTTTCATCGCAATCGGTTTAGTAGTTTTGGCGTGAAAGAGTAACAAACATCCATACATACATACATCCATACATCCTCACAAACTTTCACGTTTATAATAAGTATTAGTAGGATTAAAATACGTGGTCTTAATAAACGTACCTATAGAATGGACCTAGGGTAAACTGTTTCTTGTTATCTTAATATAATTGAATTACATGACGATAATTAGATATAAAATTGTATTTGAACTCATGCTTTGAATTTAAATGCAAGTCATATTTTTAATAAATGACCTTCAGATTAAAACTTTCAAAATCCTCAATCACCACTCTGACGTTTTCTCAATCAAAATTATAAAGGTTACAATTTTAACAATAAAACGGACGTTTTAAATGGCACCAATTTAAACAATTTAATATTCATACATCTAACATGTAGTGGGATTAAAATGAAAAGTGCGTAAAACTCAGAACATATGCGTCGACATAACCGACTCACCCCGCGCGAGCTCACCCCACCGTGAACAAATAAGATTTTAGCTAAACGAATACACTTGTTCCTCTCCTGTTTGATAAACAAATTGAGCTCGTTTGATAACGGAGGTTTTATTTTAAGTAATAATAAAACTTAAATTGAATGTTAGGCTGTTTGATAAATATCATTGCCTCTTATGCACTGTGCATTTACCTACTAAGAAAAATATTTTTTCTTGTTTTTTCTTGTCTCTCATTCGAGAGCATTAAGATAACAGTGCGCTTTCTATTATTTTAATTTGATTAACCGTTTAAGGAAATAAAGAAAAAGATTAAGTATCAAGTTCTAAGTTAAATGTCATTCTTACCTATTTCAAAATAGTTTGATGCGTTCATGCATTGCATCTCAATAACTAATAAATTATTGAGATTTTACTGAAACTAGAGATCGCGTGGTGGTCGAAATTCGACGGTGGTTTATTTCATTGGCCAATATTACTTGACCTGTCATTGTATAGACTTTTGTACCCTGACAGGTCAAAATATATACTGGACACTCATAGCTGTGTGTACCCGTTTTTGCATGTTTTTTAACTTTGTAGCAAATATTGTTCAAAAATTTTAGCATTCGTCACTTCTTCTCTGTATAAACTATAAGTGTGCGAAATTTCATACTCCTCCGTCCGCCCAATTTTCGTAAAAAGGGATCCAAAGTTTTCGCTTCACGTAATAATATATAGATACCTATATTACAACATATTTTTAAGTGCAATCAGCGGAATTATTAAGTGTTTTTAAAACAATTTTATTCCTAAATAGGTTTTATAGTTAGGATGACAATCGGCATTTAATTATTTGAATCGGTATATAATTCTACATTTTTGAATACTCTCAAAATAAAAAAAAATAATAAAAATAGTAGGGTGACATTTTACATAAGAAAAATTAAGACATACTTTTTAATTTCACATTCATTTTGAGCTTATAAAACTTTTAAAGTATTACACGTTAATTGTTAACAAATAGATTAAGAAACAAAAAGTTCCTTTCCAAATGATTATTACCTACGTTAGAATATATTAGTTTATTTAAACTAATTTGCAACATTGAATAATAACCTTCTTTGTTGAGTTATCAAGCTCTAAAACATCACAGGGTGAAGTTGTGCGACAAGTGAAAACAAATTAAATTCCGCTAAGACGCTAATGTCGGTTATCAAAGAAAGCCTAAACATCTGATTATGAATGGCGCGTTCGTTTGATGTGCAGCCGACCGAGAGCGCTCTAAGAATGCCTTGTGGAGACCTACCACTTACTGTCTTAAACTTACAATTTGGATTTTATGTAAATCCATATACTTTGATAAGATATAATGGTTGTGGAAAATGTCAGTTAGTTGATGTGCTTTTGTGGGAACTGTTGTGTTTAAGACAGTTAGCTTAGAAGAAATTGTAGTTTCCTCTATTTTGAAATACACTAAGACGGTTGTAAGTAACATTGAAAAGGCTAAGTTTCAAATAATTATTCCTGATCAATAAAGGCATTTACGTTTTTGTTAACCAACCGTTTGGTAAAGAAAAGGTGTGTGTCAGCTCCGACGCACGACTGGAGTTTACAATTTACTGGAGGCTCTCTTTTTCTCTCTCTCCATCTCTCTCTATCTATCTCTCTCTCTCTCTCTCTATCTCTCTCATTATTTGTAGACGCTGTACAGTATATCACTACATAGTATAAAACAAAGTCGCTTCCTGCTGTCCGTCTGTCCCTATGTATGCTTAGATTTTTAAAACTACGCAACGGAATTTGATGCGGTTTTTTTAAAAAGATAGAGTGATTCAAGAGGAAGGTTTATATGTATAATACATGCATAATATAGTAGAGAAACACTGATAACTTTAGAGGTTTCTAATGTGATGTCTTAAATAAACACATTTTTTTTGCGTTTACATTGCAAACGCTGGCTGAACCCTACGAGATATATCAAAATAATGTAGGTACCACAGTATTGTACACCTTAAAAAGTTCTACAAAAAAGTCCGCAATGGTATGTCTATCTCGTAGGGATAACCCACAAGAACCATTTTTTATCTTTTACTTTTTACGAGAAATAATGGCTTATTTACGAAGTGATTTTAAGCAATACAGCATTAATCCTTATCCAATTAAGTACCTTAAATACATTGTGCATTTAATATAGATCAAAATGGCCTTTTCCAGCATGTAATTTCAATGAATATTTTCGAAGATATTACAGATTTAAAATGCAGGGCAGTTGCAAGCTTAGATTTGAGCGTTGAGTGTTTTTCACATGGCCAATTATATGTCGCTGTCTCAAGAGTAACCTCTGAAGAAACCATGTTTGTATTGTCTAATGACAAAAAAGCTGTGAACGTTGTATATAAAGACATTCTGTAGTATATTTAGTATCATCATTGCACCCGTGCGAAGCCGGGGCGGGTCGCTAGTATTATATATACTGTACAGCGTATACATATATATATATGTAACATAAAGGTATAACATAAGGTATTCATATCTACTTATATGCATTGAGGATAAGGAGTAAACTCCAATAAATCACAAAAAGCACAACAAAACGTTAAAGTGTTACGCTGCCCTCCGATCACAACATTTTACTCTTCATATTTTTTCTACCGGGCGCCTTTGAAAATCGATACTTAAGCAGTAAACTCCAAAAATAATTTTCTCATTTTAGAAAATATAAATACTTTATACAGTGTTACATAAAGGTGTGGTGAAATTTTAGGAGAGTTATGTGTAGCCGACAAATATTTCATTTGGCTTGAAAAAAAATCGATATCGAAAAGAAAAAAAAAGTTTTCTACGGAAAATGCTTTTTATAGTATAGGTGCACATTTCTAAACTACAACTACAATTTCAATGATTTTGATTTTTTTTTATGCAGACTTTGTCAGAAAAATCTGGTCATTCTATCAACATCCTTGGTATTAAATACTCATAGTTTCCTTCATGTCAGTCGGTCAATTTTCAAGTTCAACTTGTCATTTTCAAATTAAGATTTCTGTATTACAAATAACGAATTTGTCTTAAATTGTTAGCGCTTTCCATTATATTATTTCCGGAGTCTACGACGGCTTTAAAATATAACGAAATCTTTCTGTTGTTACAGAAAGATTTTAAAACATTCGACCCCAGCGTCAGATGTCGAATGCTTTAACTCGTAGTATCTATGTATATTTCTAGCTATAATATTTTTTTTGACGGTATGTATCTATTATTTATGATAATTTACTTTTTTTTTTTTTTTTTTTTTTTTTATCGTGTGGAAACCACCACGGGTCATCACCTCACCGGAGCTAACGGTAAAGTGGTATGTCGGAATCGAACCGACTAAAACCACACGGTGTTCCGTCACAAGTGGGTCTATTGCAGGGGAACCCGGGTAATTTATGATAATTTACTGTGATAAGTTATAAAAATGGTTTTTACATATTACTTTGAGTACGTTTGTAGAATTTGAGGTTAGTTGACGGTATGTATTATTTATTATGATATTTAAATAAACTTTATTTAACTAGATAAAAGTATAACTTCTTACGTGCGTACATAAGTACACACACACTTTTATTATTAAGGCAGTGTAAACCATTTACTTAATATTCATATTGGTTTACGTATTTGTCTATTTCTTCCACCCTCCCACAGCACGAACGGTTTAATTGAACAAAATGCCCCAATATGTCGGAACAAGTTGTTGTAACGGTATCTTATCTAATATCTCTAGATGGTATCGCTGTTTAATATTGTTACAGATCGAGGGAGCCTGGGTACCGATAGTAGATAAGGTAAGTTTAATAAATAAAATTTTAATAAATTTCAGTACTAAAGTTTTCGTCATATTTAGTACCAGAAGTATAAAATCATAGGTATAAAGGCACGCGACAGTACCCTTGAAAAATTGATTGATTTTTAAATTAATACATGACGTATATAAAACTACACAATATGAGCTAGATGGCAGATGGTAAAGAAGAAATTGGATTAGTACTTATCTAACTACAACAAGAAACAAAAACCGGCCAAGTGCGAGTCGGACTCGCGCACGAAGGGTTCCGTACCATTATCTATAAAAACGGCAAAAATATCATGTCTGTTGTATGGGAGCCCGACTTAAATATTGATTTTATTCTGTTTTATTCTATTTTTTGTTATAGCGGCAACAGAAATACATCATCTGTGAAAATTTCAACTGGCTAACTATCACGGTTCATGAGATACAGCCTGGTGACAGACGGACAGACAGACGGACGGACAGCGGAGTCTTAGTAATAGGGTCCCGTTTTACCCTTTGGGTACGGAACCCTAAAAAAGATGGAATTGGCTATTTGGAACAATAAAATTTTAAATATTTTGGATATTTATTTTTAAACTGTCGCGACTTTGATACATATTAAATGCGTAACTCGGGACTTAAACGCGATAATATTTAACAGGTACAACACCTCTTGGTTACCCGACGTTTTGATCGAATTGCATGATCGGTGCACATCTAATTTTGGATATTATAGTAGCTTATTTGTGAACATAGAATACTAGCTTCTCGGCTACGCCTTGCTTTTGCTAAGTAATTTGCAATAAAAAATATTGTAACTGTAAATTGAGATTAAAACTATCCTATCTCTCAAGTTGGACTAAACTGCATACGGTGTGCAAAATATCATTAAAATCGGTTCATTAGTTTAGGAGTTCATCGCGGATAAACAACGTGACACAAAATTTTTATACATAAATATTTTTTGTATTAAGATAAAATGTAAATACTTTATTTTTATAAATTAAATTTGCGATTTTTGTCTGTTGATTACAGGAACCAAGACGCGGAGCAACGTCTAACGTCACATTTCCCGTCACTGAGAATTGCATTATTTATCTTAAGCACTATGTTGAAAAAAAATATTTATTGAATTTGTTTTGCTCTATTTACGTAATAAAAAACATAATTTATATTTCTTTGGGTTTGCTTTCATCTACCACAGTTGCTCACTACAAGAAAAAATTACTATATTTTCAAAGCAGTGGCCTGTTATGCTGTCTGTACCATAGGATTATTTGGGGATTGGGTTGTGATTTGGACCAACTGGGCCTCAGCGCAGTGGTGGGATGTTCAGCTAATGTACAGCCTGTAACAAGTACTTATGAATATACATTGTACCTATGTTTTTTGTTAAGAGTTTAGTTTGTATGAAACTGTTATGTTCCACCGTGGTATTGATCAGTAAAACTAACCAATTAAATTATGTATAATTAATCAAAAAATATTAGTATCTTTATAGATCTGACTGTACCTACCACATGCTCTTATTTTGTTTTAATTGAGGAAAAGTTTATTGTAGACTAGCAACCCGTCCCGGCTTTGCATGGGTACAAGTTATGAACCAAAACCTTCCTCATGAATCACTCTGTCTATTACTGAAAACCGCATGAAAATCCTTTCAGTAGTTTTTCAGTTTATCGCGAACAGACAGACAGACGCGGCGGGGGACTTTGTTTTATAATATGTTGCGATTCTAATTCTACCTATTGCGTTGCGAATATGCGTTTAACGTAAATGTATTTTCTGATTTTTATAGGTGTTATTATCCCCTGCAATAGACCCACTTGTGACGGAACACCGTGTGGTTTTGACCCGTGGGGGTTTCCACAAGATAAAAAAAAAAAACAAAAAAAAAGGTGTTATTTCCTAATGTATATGAATAATTTATTTCTTTTAAATTTTATCACAGTTTCATTTTTTATAGGAAAAGGTAATAGGTAATTAGGTACAACATAAATCTAATCTCATACGAAAAGATAATGTTGCGTGAAAACTGTTCATCGATAAGATACATTTACAAAATGTTATTATAGACGTTAAAATATTTTTTTTATGAGTTTATAGCATTTAGAAGCTTTTGTTAAGAATATGTTACATGGAGAAAAACTAATCAAACGATAACGGAACATATAATTATACTTAGGTCCTATTGACAATATATAAAAGAACAGTTTAAGTTAGTATTAATTATACTTATATTAATGTTTTATTAATTCAAATATGGTGCACTCGCACAAAGATGGCGCTAAACAGATTAAAGCACTTAACTCAGATGATCAGATATTATTTTTGTTATTGGTATTTATTCATCCTTTTACGCCCATTACATAAAACAGCACTAAATGCAGTATCATCAAAAATGTAATAAAGCACTTGATAATACTTTTGAAATAATAATAAGAGCAGGATAATATAAAAATTGCATATTCGGGCTTAACGTGCACGTGGCGCGCGAGGCGAGGCCGACGTAACGCCGATGCTTATCTCGCTTCGCTTGTCACCCTACTCGCTCGGCCCGCTCGTACTAGACCGTGGCCCGTCAATGTTTTTATTTTTTTGACTGTACTTCCAGATAGGTATTTGAAAAATTTTGAATTTCGAATGTTTTATTTCATACTTTAGTTTTTTTTTTTAACACAAATAAAACGTATGCTTTGTTCATTTTATGCCAAGAAGTTGAGATTTTATATGTATACATTCGACGGATACTTTTGTTTGTTGTTTATAACACTTGTTTATATTTTATTTATATATAAATAGATAAAAACAAAACTGTTCAGTACCTTTTCTCCTCCGGTTGTCAATCGTTTTTTTTTATTGTTTGGTAGCTATTTACGATTGTTATCAATAAAAAAATGGAAACAGTTTTTTGCCTTTTCTTCGAAAAGAGATAAGTTTTATTGTTATCAATAGTATTTAATGAATTACTGTCGAATTTCGACCTCTGGGCGACCACTAGTAAACTAAACATGAGAATCAATAATTAATTATACAGATGGCAACATGCTAGTTGCCTTCTGCCAGCACTGAGACTGATAAATGTGCTTGGCGTTTCTTGAACTGTGGTTCATGTGTTTTAGCCAAAATAACTAGATGGTTAGGGTGATGTTAAATAAATTGCCGATATCTATATAAACACTCATAACGGTAATTTTATGAGTGTTTAAAGGCCACGCACCCCTTTCCAACTCTATCCCCAACTCCATGCACTTGCTTGCTCTGCTCAGTGAAAGTTACAGCAACGATAGTCGTTTGACACATTCCAACTTACAGTACCTTACAAACCTTACATGAAATACTAATAAAAAAACCTATTCAGTTTTTTATTTTCTATGGCCTAGTAATCTGTGTGGCAGGGTTTTCTAGTACAGACAGACAGACAGTCCAGTCTCCCACAATAGTCGTTTTTCAATATGTATTAATGATAATAACCCTAGTTTTAAGTTACCTTAGTAGAAGAGGAATTAAATCATTTTATTATTAAAGTAATGTGTTTTAGAGTAATGGCCTTTTAGATTTGCGTTAAACGATATTTGTCGCTGACTATACCTTCTGTCGACCTATCAAGCATAGTGTTGTTTTTTAGATGCTTGCAGTGATTAAGCAGTAGTAGTGTTATTTGTCTTTATATCGGTTAATAGGAACTATAGAACTCTATGGAGTCACGGAGGATCAACCTTGAGAAGAAACCTGCTGTGAAACTAGACAGTAAGTTATACTAATTATTAGATTCTGCGATTCAACTACAACCAAAGTTTCGTATTAATCAGATCTCACTACAATATCAAGTGTGCCGCAAGGCAGCGTTCTTGGGCCCAAATTGTTTGTGTAATATTTATATTAACGATTCCAACCGCAACTACATATCCTATTTCGTGAGGATGGATGGATGTATAAATTGGCTTAACTATAATAATTTAATATAAAAAAATAAATCTAGATAAAACTGCAATAACGTAATTTGGTCTAAGACTCAATACTAACAATAATTTAAATATTCACTACAGAAACACTGTCTGTTCGCGATAAACTCAAAAAGTACTGAACGGATTTTCATGCGGTTTTCGCCAATAGATAGAGCGATTCATGAGGCAGGTTTAGGTGTATAATTTGTTAAGGTTTTGTGTAAATTGGTTGAAAGATGATAATGATTGTTGAAGATATCTCTGCTACCCGTGGGAAGCCGGGGGTTCAAAATAATTTGAAATGAAATACACAAAATATAAAAGTTTGGAGTAAGCTAAGCCAGCACCCTTATGCTTAAATATTCTATGGAAAAGTGCAAGTAAATCATTCTTACTTACAGCCTATCAAGGATTAGTAACTTCAACACTAAGATATGGTATCATATTTTGAGGCAATGGTACAGGTAAGAAAAGGGTATATCTTTGTCAGATGGAACATGTATAAATTTTCTCAAGTCAGACAGTTAGATGTAGTTTACATCTAATATCTAGTAAAACCACATTGATTCACAGAAGCATATTTGTAATGGCGCCAAAAATATACAATCAGGTAGGTACCTAAGCAGATAAAATTAACAGACAGTATATCAATGTTTAAAAATAAACTGTTTTATTTTTAACTAACTGTACCCCGCTATGCGTTGCAATGGTTTTTTTTTATTTTATATAGACTTTTTGAGCTAGTAACCCTCGCGGGCGTTCTCAGAAGCCTCTGCCAAAGTTTCATCACAATCTTATCAACGGTTTAGAAAAGCATAGAGGACAAATATACATACAATGATTTTTATTTATATATAGATAGAGAAACCTGTTACTCAGAATGTTTCTTAAACCATAAACTTAATTGACATTTAAAATGGAATTTTAGTTTTCGATAATTGTTCTTTTTCTCTTAAATGCTTTTAATTAAAATTTATAATTATTAATTTTCTGAACAAAATAATATAATGAGAGAATAGTAAATGACATCCTACATTCATTTCAAATTTTAATTACAAAATAATGATATATTGAATTTTTTTTTATGGTATAACGGCAAACGAGTAGATAGGTCACCTGATGGTAAATGACTACCGCCGCCCATGGGCACCTGCAACTCGAGAGTCACAAGTGCGTTGCCGGCCTTTAAGGTGGGCGTAGGAAGGGGGGAAGAGAGGGAGAGGAGGGAAACGGGAAGGGTTAGGGCCTCCGGTAACCTCACTCACTCGGCGAAATGCCATGCTATCATTTGCTTAACTGCCGGTTTTCTGTGAGGCCGTGGTATCACTCCGGTCGAGCCATGTATGTATCTTTGCATGTTTATAATTTGGACGCCATTAGTGGTAGAACAATAGAGATTCAATTCAAATTTTAACTAAAAATTTAACACCCTTTTTAACCGACTTCAAAAAAGGAGAAGGTTCTCAATTCGTCGGAATCTTTTTTTATGTATGTTCACCGATTACTCAAACACACTTGAACCAATTTGGAAAATTCTTTTTTTGTTTCAAAGGGTATACTTTCCAGATGGTCCCATTTATATTTTATCGAAATCAGACGAGCGGTTTTTGAAAAATCAACAAATATCTAAAAATTGTACACATCGATGTATGAATGATAATTATACTGTAAGACTGGTGTACAAATAAAGTGTAATCTATCTATCTATCTGTTGTTCTATGTACAACTTACACATTAAAACTAATAAAAAACGAAAAAGAAATGTATACGGGCTATTTATATGAATGCGTCATAAAATTCCTCCACATCGTCGCCTACTGGCAGTGTTCCCAGAAGACTGGCAGCATTGTCACGTTGAATGGCAATGCTAATTCTCTGATATTTTCGTTTACTCCAAAACCTCGCTGTCTCATTGGAACAGTGCGTTTAGTTGGCCTACCCATATTATATTTAAACAAAATACATCTAATTTCCACTAAAAAGCACATTGAAGTCGGTGATGCTTTTGTTAAAAGATAATGGAATCTGTATTCTCTGTGAACTGATTGTTACTGTGACTGTTGTGTATGTACTTCTTACAGAAAAAGAAAAATGTGTGTTTTAATATTGTAGACGACGCTAAATTGAGTGTATGTGTAAGTGTGGTCCAAATATTTAATAAGCACTTAATATCAGCACACACGTGTTGCTCGGGGTGCGGCAGGGGGTGTATTGACTACCGTTCGTAATTAACTTGTTAAGGGTTGGCTTTAAGGGATCGTATTAATATCGTGGGCTTGTCTTGTATGTGGCAAGGCTAGGTTGGGATGTGTTAAGCTGTATTCGTGGAAAATTAGACACAAAATATTTAATACTAGCAACTCCTCTCGGTGACTGGTGACTATAAAAATTTACAACGCCAATGTAATCGCTTCTGCGTCAGTGCGGGTCAACGATGGTCATCATGTTCCAACCCCCAGTCTAACTAAAGCGTGGCTTTCTGTTTTTTTTTTTTTTTTCTCCATTGGATTTTTCTTATGTGAGCTTAACGTCTTGTAACCGACTCTAACATAATTGTTTTTATTTATTCATGAATTAACTTTATTAATATTATAAAAAGTGGTAATGTTTCTATGTTTGGATGTAGGGTTGGAGGGTAGTCCCTAAAACTATTGATCTGGTCTTGACAATGATTTCACTTTCACTAACCAGAAGCTACATTACTGCCGAGTTCTATTTTATGTTTTTTTTATGGTATAGGGGGCAAACGAACAGACGGGTCACCTGATGGTAAATGACTACCGCCGCCCATGGGCACCTGCAACTCGAGAGTCTTAAGTGCGTTACCGGCCTTTAAGGTGGGAGTAGGGGAAGGGGGAAAGAGGGGGAGAGGAGGGAAGACGGGGAGAGGGAAAGGTTAGGGCCTCCGATAACCTCACTCACTCGGTGTAAAGCAATGTAAGCATTGCTTCACTGCCGTTTTTCTGTGAGGCCATGGTATCACTCCGGTCGAGCCGGCCCATACGTGCCGAACCATGGCTCTCCCACGAATAAACAAAAAATACTCTTTCTTTGAGTTTTACTAATGCGGTCTACGTAACTTGGTTTACATAAGAGTAATAACTTTTTCAGGCACAGGTATTCTTCGATGAACCTATTCCAAGAATATTCTCGATGTATCAGTAATAGCGTTCAAAAACACGACGACAAATATAATATAATATTATTATACTTAATGAATCAAGAACATTATCTATTATTTATATATACATTCAGTTCAATAACATTATTATATTATAAAATTAAAGGGGGCTCCTGTTATTTTTTTTAAATTTGTTTTTATAGCGGCAATAGAAATCTATTGTGAAAAATTTCAACGGTCGGTCTACTTATTACAGTAGATACATGGAGATATAGCCGGCTAACAGAACGACGGACAGACAACGGAGGCTTAGTAATAGGGTTCCGTTGGCTCTCTTTCATTGGTACCTATACGACTTGTTCAAACTCTTCATTCTAACTTAATTTCCGTTTCTGAATTAAAATCTTTAACCGACTTCAAAAAAGGAGGAGGTTCTCAATTCGACTGTATTTTCTTTTTTTTATGTTTGTTACCTCAGAACTTTCGACTGGGTGAACCGATTTTGATGATTCTTTTTTATTTGAAAGCTGCTTCCCGTGTGGTCCCGTCCCATCCCATAATTTGGTCCAGTTCTGACAATGGCATCCATGAGAAAACCATGTAAGTATTTTAAGGAATATTTTTTTTGATGTCGGTGTTTTTAAAAATAATTATTGTTATAAACAGAAAATACACACTTTGGTTCAATCAATAACCTATACAGTTATAAATGAAGGCGTAATTAATTTATTTAACATAATTATACACTTTTCGGTTTTTTAACCGACTTCAAAAAAGAAGAAGGTTCTATTATCCACTGTATATATATATATTTTTTTTATGTATGTTCACCGATTTTTCTCCAACTGTGGACCGATTTAATTTTTTTTTCTTTTGTTTGTTAGGGTATACTTCCAATTTGGTCCCATTGTTACCAAGTCACGATCTGATGATGGAATCCCAGGGAAATCAAGGGCAACCCTCAGATTTTATAGGCACTTATTACGTTTTTCATATATTTTCTAATTTTAATTTATTATCATTAAAACAGCACATTGAAGTCGGTTACACTTTTTTTTTTTAATTATTATCTTTTAAGTATTGCTATTTCATCTCGTTGTATAAAGATCAAAATTATAGTATCAATAACAGAAAAACTGTAAAGTATTCACCCTAAGGCATTATTGCAAGTGACAATATTATTAGTTACATAATAACAAACAGACAGACAACCACTATCTGTATTTATTTGCTCTTCCGATTACACACTCAACATCAATGTAAGCCTTAAATCCTTTGAATTGTGGTATTAATTTCCCTCCAACACTTCTTATTTTTAAATAACTTTTATGAAAATGTAAACAGACGACAATAGACCTTGAAATCTACGTTTAAAAACTGTTTTCGCTTCTCACTCGGTATAAGTTTACAAAATCGAAAGACACAAAGAAAATTGAATCATATTCCATAGAATAATGGTTGATTTTTGAATATCTGCTATTGTGTAGGGTAGTTCGTACTATCATCGGCCACATGCACATCACGTGCGAGGCACGCGCCATCTCCGATAATCTTCTTTGCCGGACTCCTTTGTTACAATTTGTTGTGCCGATATATCCCCAACCCCTGTGAGATCCAAATCTCAGATATGATCCGTAATGATATTTTAAATCAGTGTTTTGAACGAGCTATTTATTGGGTTCGTTATAGCGTGGAAATGAATCGTTTTATGAATTTACCGTGACTATACAGCTTTGCCAACATTAGGGATATTTAAAACAGAATCAGTTTGAATCCAGACTTAACTAACGGTGGTAAAAATTGAAACGTTAAAAAAGGAAAGAAGACGTATTATTACTTACGACTTTCCGTAACCACGTACAGAGTAAGTAATCAAACAGAACGGAATGAATTGAGAATGTCTGGCCAAGCCGTAACCCTGATCGGCATTGGAAAGGAACGGTATCCCTTTGGGTCTATTCGCGATAAACTAAAAACTACTGAACGAATTTTCGTGCGGTTTTCACTAATAGACATATGATTCATGGGGAAGGTTTAAGTGTATAATTTGTACCCATGCGAAGCTGGGGCGGGTTGCTACTTATTAATATAAAAAGACTATTCGTAACTCGGTTACTTATTACTAGTATTCTTGTTAACCCCTACAACTAAACCTAATGCTTGTTTTAGGACTGGTTTCACCTCGATAGTGTATTGGATCACTTAATCTTAAGTCCATCACCTTGGCTATTACACAACGGCCGCGCATGGGCAAATTTTGTTCTGGTATTACTCGATTTATATTTCTCTTGAGATATGCTTATAATTTAGTTTGTCAATTAAGTCCATCAGTTTAATTTAACTCCATATTGAAACATAATTCTAATTCCTAATGAATTAGAATTGTCTGATGATTATTTGCTTGCACTGCTCAGACAGCTACAGGTCTTCTCAAAATTATATCCACATTTGATAATATCAAAAAGAAATCTAAGTAGCATTATTATATCTATATGATATATACATGGTTCAGTGCAGTTCAAAACCTAATGTTTAGTAGTTAACTCTTAAAGTAATATTAATAAATTGAAGAGACGTGTACAATTGAACCATTAATTATGTCATAGATTTCAACAGCGGTAATATCTATGAAATGTGGCTCATTCAACCAAAAGTCGATATTAACAGCAAAAAATCACAATGCCCTCGTCACTGGTAAAAGTTAAAGTGACAAGAAAATATCGCGATACAATGAAATAAAGTTGTCATCCCCAGTAAAGGGCCGGGGAGCGTGCTAAATGCATTAATTTGGCCTGGATTTAGTGGTCCGGAAGTGATTTGCTACGGGAACGCATGTTCAAACGCGATATGACCCTGTGACGACAATTGACCCTCTCACCACATATTTTGTGTTATTAAATAAAATTGGACTTTAATGTCTCAAGAATAGAATGCGATTTCAAATCTATTTTTTTTCAAGTTGCAGTTTTTGAATAGTTAATAAGGTTTGGTTACATTTTTGCCAGGGGTCGTTAGTGTGAGGACTTGGCGACAGTTACGAAGCTTTTGTTTGACTAAGCTCTTATAATGCGAGCATATTTTTTTACTCGATTGCAATGGCATTAAAAGAGGGTTATTATTTTCGTAGTATATGTTCCTATATTCTCTCACACAACCTTGTGAAACAATGTCAATGACAACTGTTAAAATGCAGGCCTTTAAGGTGGGACTAGGGAGAAGGGGCGGAGGGGGGGGGGGATAAGGGGTGAGGGAAGGATTACGGCCTCCGGTAACCTCACTCACTCGGCGAAAAGCAATGTAATCATTGCTTCATTGCCGGCTTTCTGTGAGGCCGTGGTATCACTTCGGTCGAGCCGGCCCATACGTGCCGAAGCATGGTTCTCCCACCATAATTTTTTCGAATATAAAATTATGATATTAGATGAACATAACAGGTTAACGCTTTTCACACTTATAGCATGTAAAATGTATTATTAAAATGAATGTACCATCCAATAAATTATACTACAATTCATTACGTAATTTTGTTCGAGTATTGATCGCCTCAAAGACACTGAAGGTTAAATATATACTAGAATATTAATAAATCGTTCGTCACGGTTAATAAAATACGACACATATCGACATCAACCGTACACTTGATGTTAATATATTCAATGTTTAAGCACCTCTTATACATTCCACGTAAACCCAATACATATAAGTCAGTGCTCGATAAGAACAAACACATCAAAAGCCCTCACCAACGTCGCCGACATTATGCCTATCTACCTGTCTGTACGCACCCTTAAAGGGGCCCTCTGATAACTTAAAGACTTTATCCCGTGTACTGGAATTTTTACGGCAACAAAAGCCTTCATATTTTCTTTATTCATGTCGTGTCAAAATCGTTCGTCTTCCCCCTTTTAGACGGTAGAAAAAAGAGATATACCGTTAACTCTTTCTATCTCATTAAAATCTTGTATTTCTATCTCACAATTTTCCCTTCTGTTTCGGTTTTTATGTTTTTCTCGATATTCCTCGGCGAGAGTACTTAATGTGCTTTCATTTTTTCTTAAAAACCGTCACCAACAGGATGATTGCGCGAATATCTTAATTAATTTATGTTAAGTATTCGAGAGGGTGACATTCAGTAATAAAGGGTGTTTGAAGAATGTACTGTTTTGGTCGTAAAGTTAAAGTGTAATTTTTGTGATTTTGGCGCAGCTATTGCTGTACCTATCTTTTAAGCTCCGCTGACTTTTATGGCACATTTATGTTTTTGTAGCTTTTTTACAACTATGAAAGAGTTAAGTAAATAGCTGGTTAACATTCATGACTGTATTAAGCATTTAATGTTCTCTTGAAACTGTTTTCGTTCGTTCACATATTTAGTTTAATGTATTCAGTTAATATTTATTTTCTCTGAACTGGTAGAATGGTAGATACTGGGTATTTAGAACATAATAATTTGCACTGTAGGAATACATAACTGTACATCGAAAAAAAATTGTTTTTACGAAGGTTTTTTAAAGAAGTTTTTTTTTTCATCACCTCACCGGAGCTAACGGTGAAGTGGTGTGTCCGAATCCAACTGACTAAAACCACACGGTGTTCCGTCACAAGTGGGTCTATTGCAAGGGACCCGGGATACCCTAAGAAGGAAGCCTTCGGGAACTACTGACCATAAAGACCTTGCCGGAGTAACAAGTGTTTGTATACGATTGTATAGTAGTAGTAATTTGTTTTTGGATAATATTCCCAATAATATTTTCTTTTATAAGTAGCCACAATGTTTAAACAGCCACAAATCAGTACATATTATAAAAAAAAATCCCCCCCCGCGTCTGTCGGTCTGTTCGCGATAAACTGAAAAACTACTGAACGGGTTTGTGTAAATTGATTGAAATATGTTGATGATTGTTGAAGATGTCTCTGCTACCCGTGCGAAGCCGGGGCGGGTTGCTGGTTTAAACATAAATACAATGTGTTTAGTACAAAACACGTTTCACTTTACAAGATATCAGCTAGTAAATACAACGTCGTCTTCTATTTTGTTTTGTTTACTTAATTGTACAGAAAACAAAACACACTACACTTTTCTATATAATCTATTAATTTTATACTTTCTCAAACGAACGAGGTTACCTACTAAACACATCTCTAAGGTCGTATAGGTGAATTTGTAAAAAAATAATTAAAAAAAAATCTGACTTTTCTTGTTAATTAAAAAAAAAACAACAGTTTTAGAGAACAACCTATATAAAAGAAGACGTATCGACGCTTAAAGGATGTCTCAGTAGGGAGCGAGTCCGTATTCAAAAAAGGAAAAAAATGAAGAAAAAAAAGTTATAACGTCATATTGTTTTGCCGCCAAGTGGTGGTACGAGAGAGGGGCGGTGCAAAGGGGAGCCCTGTATAGTGCCAGGGAAAGATAAGGCGTTATAGCATCCTGTACGTAGTATAGTTAAGGATATGCTTTCCCCATTGTATTTTACGACGGGCCCTTTCGTATTTTTCATACTTTTCAAAGGCGTTTCGGTAAAGTGCAACTGTCTGATCTCGATATTTCGTCTGATATGAATATGTACGTAACATTATCAAAGATATTTGTATCGCCCAGTCCTTTTGCTTGCATATTCAAAAACGTGTTTACATACAGCGTGTAAGTATCACCGTCACGAATAAATTACAAAAACGTCATTCTTTGGATACTTATCACAATGAAAAAGTCAGTTCATCATAAAAATTCGAGATTAAGGATTTCCAGTCAATAGTTTGATTTTGAACTACGCAGTGTAACGCAACACGCGCACTGTGCGGTACGGTGAATGACCTTCAGCGCACGGCGGCGTCGAAGCAGCTGATTGCATGAATGGTTTACATTGCAGTTTTTGGCCGAATGGGGTATTTACTGATTTTTTTTTTCGGTAAATTGTTCTGTTTACACATTGTGATATCACTCTTAAGCAAAAAAAAAAATCATGAATTTTCCGGCAGAAATTTCCAATGATTTTCCACTCAGAATGATGGTCTTAATACGCTATTTCAGGATTCGGTACGGTGTCACTTACACCCTGTATATTCTAGGTGTATTTTTCTATTTTTTTAAAGGTATAGCGGTCAACCGAGCAAGCGGCTCACCTGTTTATAAGTGACTATCGTTCATGGACACCTGCAACTAAGAGTCACAAGTGCGTTATCGACCTTTGAGGTTGGAGTACTTAGAGTCTTTTCTTGAAGGTCGTATCGGTTCGGAATAAGCAGGCGACAATTTGTTCCACAGATTGTTTGTGCGAGGCAAAAGTTTCTGGAGAACCGCACAGTGATTTCTAAGCAAACCAAAAAATAGGGCGTCCTGACCAATGTCTACCGTTTTGTGATGATAGGCATATTTAGTATCTACTAAAGATCGCCTTACGTTCGAATTTTGACCACGCTTTTTTCATTGGCCAGTATACTTTTGTATTTAAAAATAATGGGACTACTATCTACTGGGAAACTATCGTGGGAGAGCCATGCTTCGGCACGTATGGACCGGCTCAACCATAGTGATACCTAGGCCTCACAGAAAACCGGCAGTGAAGCAATGTTGCATTGCTTTTCACCGAGTGAGTGAGGTTACCGGAGGCTTTAACCCTTCCCTCCCCCCTCTGCCCCTCTTCCCCTACTCCCACCTTAAAAGTCGGCAACGAACTTGTGAGTCTTGAGTTGCAGGTGTCCATGGGCGGCGGTAGTCATTTACCATCAGGTGACCCGTCTGCTCGTTTGCCCCCTATAAAAAAATAAATAAATAAAAGGGAATTTAAAAAAGGACATAAGTACCTTTGTCCGTGTTCTACAATCTTATAGTATGCTAAGTTTAGCTTGGATTTAGGTAGAGAGTAGAGTAAGTAGAGAATACTTTGAATTACCTCATTTTCGTTATGGAGTCTATGAAGATTGCATGCTGGATTTTACCAATATTTGGTAACCTATTTATATATAGCGTCTTACAGCATCATGACTTTTTAAAATACGTAATTCACACGTCATTTAAAATCAAAGTGATCGCGTAGGTTAACACATTGCAAGGTTAAGTAATAAAACACAGACTTAGGATAGATGACCATTCTTAACACCTTGAGACCCCTCCGTGCCTCGGAGAGCACGTTAAGCAGTCGGTCCCGGTTGCCATACTAACATCTGTGGCATTCGCTACGGGTAGTTGGTCAAAGTCAAAAGTCAGACAACCTGATCTAACTACAGAACTTCGATATCGCCTAGTACATGAGTTGTGGAGGTCTGATGTCGCTTCACGTAAACTTCACTTTGATATCAAAGTTCGGCCGTTTCGTAGTTAGACTGAAAGCCGACCCCAAGTTACTTGTGAAAGGGCGCGGAGGATGATAATGAAGTAATTAAGTACTCACACTAGGTATATTATCTGATGTGCAGACTCCTTCACTCAGCAGACGGTCCCTGATCTCCCACGCGAAGATTGAGGGGCACTCGCGCTTGTACTGCGCTATTTTGCTGACCACCTCCGCGGTGGCCACCCTCGGCTTCGAACCACCGATCGCTCGAGGCCTGATGGAGCCGGTTTCGTAGTATCTGTGGTGGAAACATAAATTAAAAACATATTTTCTTTGCGAAACAACCACAAGTTTCAATAGTTCAGGTCATCTTACTAATATTATAAACGTGAAAGTTTGTGAGGATGTAACCGAAACCGATTGCAATAACACTTGGTATGTAGATAGCTGGAGCCCTGGATCAACACATAGGCTACTTTTTATTCCGATATTCCCACGGCACCGGGTGACTTACGCGGGTGAAACCGCGGGGCGGCCGCTAGTATGAAATATAACCGTGTGCAGTGCTTATTCTATGTAGTTTTATGTTTGTTTTACTCATTGAGAAAAACATCTTTCTACTTTACGTTACCCTGATGTTCCTTACACCACTAACATATCAAACAAGCTCCCGACCCTAGATGGTAAGCTGTCACCGGTGGTTACAGACATTGCTAGCCTTCTGTTGTTGCCTTATGGCCCCTCGCATCATACGTACTTACATACATACATTAGCTAGCCTAATTCCCCGCCAGTGTTTTGGAAATTAAATACAAATTTAGTAGTACTGGTTAATAATTTCCTGTTTGTGTGACCCCAGGTCAGGATCCAATGGTGCAACTTAGTAACAGAACTTTTGACTTTGACTGGTTCAATAAATCTATAGATCCAGTTTAAACGTTTTGTTGTATGAAAGTTGTACTGAATATTATATTCAGAGTGTATTTGAAGAAGGAACACTTACTTAAATCTCTGAAAGGACATGACAATTTAGTTTAATTCAATATGTAAGAATTTTTGAAAAAAAATTAACTTCTAAGTATTTTTGCCTCCGTTTTTAATAAAAGTAGGTGGAGAATATGTAAAGTTAAAGATTTTAAATCGTAAATATTTTTTTATTTTGGAAATTTTCATTCCGTTACTAAGAAAATCCATCAAAACTAACTTCGTAAATTTTTTAAGTAACTTTTTATGGATTTTCTTAATAACTGAGACAATAATTCCAAAAAAAAAATACTTTAATATTGGTAGCAAGTCTGCAAGGCTAAGTGATCGCCTTGCCACCAAGTCGCACCGAGTGTTGTGATCCACAAATAATTGTCCCGAGTCTGGGTGTTCTTTATGCCCGTTGTTAAAATGTTTGTGAAGCCCCCCGCGACATAGCAATCATTCCTAGTGCAGGAGTTATAGTTTAAAAAGAAATTCTGAATTCTGAACTCAGTGCAAATTTGTATCATCGCTACATATTATAAAAAAAAGTCCTCCGCCGCGTCTGTCTGTCTGTCGGCGATAAACTTCTGAACGGATTTTCATGTGGTTTTCACCAATAGATAGAGCGATTCATGAGGAAAGTTTAGATATATAGATTGTTAAGGTTTTGTGTAAATTGGTTGAAATATGATGATGATTGTTGAAGATGTCTCTGCTGCTAGATAGCTGAGCTGATGATGAAAAAAATCATCAAATAAAAATCTAGAAATCACGAAGTACACGTTATACTAAGGTTGGGAGTAGATAGTGCTGTATATAATAAATAGAGCTTTCCAAAATGTTATTTTTCCATCCTAACTAATTTTACTAATATTATAGAGGCGAAAGTTTGTGAGAATGAATAGATGTGTGTTACTCTTTCATGCAAAAACGGATCTGCATGAAATTTGATACAGAGATAGATTATATACTGGAATAGCACATAGACTTATCCCGGAAAATGTATAGTCCCCGTGGGATAGATTTTACCATTCCCACGCGAACGAAATCGCGGGCAATAGCTATTATAAAAGGGAAAGTGAGTTGGTTCGTTTGTTGCGCTTTCACTCCTTAACTACTCAACGGATCATCATTAAATTTTGCATATACGTTGTCAGGGGTACAGAAAAAGACATAGGGTAACTTTTATCCAGAAAAAAAGTAGGTAGATGGATTGTCCATCGAGAATAGTATAATAGAATTGATTAAAAAAATCTACATTAACTAGAACGAAGACGGTGGCAAAAGCAAATTACTTATCAAGGTACTTCCAGCATTCCCGGTACAGCAGTACGCAAACCCTTCCAAAACCTATCACATAAATGGAATGAATAGTGAAATCTAGCATGTGACAAAAATTACCTCACGTACGCACGCACATAAACACACACTCACGGACACACACACACATACACACACGCGCGCACCACTAACGCAAATGCACACAAATTCCTGGCCTGGTAATCTGTATGACAGGGTATCATAGTGCAGATACCAGTCTCTGCTAAAGAAAATGCAAAAAAACATTGTATAAGACAAGACAATCATGTATTGTATGAATCTTTGTGGGAGAAAAAATAAATACAATATTATTATTATTCCTGGAAAGTTTTATCAAACCTACAAATTGAACAAAAACAAGAGTGTCTTGTTTAAATACAAGCTGTCAATGGCAGGGCTATCGTTCCATATGCTAAGGGGTGGGCAGCGCGGCTCTCGATATCAAATTGCCACCTCAAATGGTGTCAGGTTCGATGCCAGGCATGTTCACTTTTTGTTTCCTTACCTACCAGCTGTCGTCGCAAGTTTTATATTGTGGGTAATTATGTTTTTTATCGATTAGATCAACCTTAAAAAAGGTGTTTAGTTGGATCGTATTATTGTATATATTGTAAAGGTCAATGGTGCGTCATGAAGTAAAATAAAGCTACTGTTGAAGTGTGGGAGAAGTTGGTAGTTGATAGAGGAAATTGTCTGGAATACATTGGAGGAATTAAGTGAGAAGAATTGTGCTATTTATACTATGTAATCTAGACTAATATCTATTATAAAGAGAAAGAAAGAAAGAGATAAAGTTTGTGAGTTTGGATGTACGGGGTAATCGCCGGTACTACTGATCCGATTTTGAATTTTTTTTTAGTGTTGGATAGCCCATTTAACCGAGCAAGGCTATGGGCTATATAACATCACGCTACGACCAATAGGAGCGGAGTATCAATGAAAAATGTTGCCAAACGGCGAAAATTTACAAACGCAGACGAAGTTGTGCGGGTCAGCCAGTAATATAATAAAACGCAGAGTTTTTTTGTTTGTTTAAACGAGCTTATCTGTCGAACTATCATTCAGATTGCAATAATTATTTTTATATTAGATAGAGTATTTATTGAGGAAGGTTATAGGTTATGTAACATCACGCTACGAACTTTAGGAGTGGAGCACTAACCATAGACGTATGTGAAACTGCGGGGAATGATTGGTTTAAGTCGAAGTCAAATTTTGAAAACGTCTTTTGTTAATAATCAATACATACGTGCTATATATACTACTAGAAAAATATTGAATAAAGTCATGTAAACCCTTCTAAAACCTATCACGTAAATGGAATGAATGGTGAAATATAGCATGTGGCAAAAATTTGTGGTGGCACGGACGCACATACGCAAACACACACACACAAACACACACACAAACACACACACACACACACACACACACACACACACACACACACACACTCACTCACTCACTCAATATTCTTGTTCCTATGCAACTCAATATTCCTATGCAACTTTGAACATGGTAGTAGAAAAATATTGAATGAAGCCATGTATTTATAAAGAGACTAGCATATACCTGTCAAAATCATTTTTCCAAAAGATTGAGGTACACCGTAATATTATGGCAAATACTATAGAATCGTTCAGAGTTCTTTATTCAGGGAAAAACAGCATCAGCAATGTGCAAGCAAGCTACTCTACAGGCTACGATATCCGCTTAGCCTCAATGAGTACTATATGCTAATTTGCAATCTCAGTGCTATGAAAAAATAAGTACAAATACTAGTGCATACAAATAAATGATCAATCCTAACCCAACAATATAGAGTTACGCTGTTTCTAACTATTCAATATTACAAATACGAAAGTAATTCGGTCTTTCTGTTACATTTTAACTTCTTAACTAAATACTAAACCCATCATTATGAAATTTTGCATACACGTTGCCAACGATACAGATGGCACGGATGGCGCAATGGTTCAAATCCCACACGGGACAAAAATTTGTGTGATCCAGAAATAGTTGTCTCGAGTCTGGGTCTTCTTTGTATCCGTTGTTTAAATGTTTGTAAAGGCCCACGCCACACAGGAATATTCCTAACGCGGGAGTTGTCTTTAAAAAAAAGTGTGTGACACACGGCGGAAGTGAAACTTCAGAAAAGTGGCCAACGAGAGAATGAGAAATAAAAAGTAAAATCAACACAAATCATTTGATTAGTTAATAAATTTAATTTTAAGGTAATTTATATAAAAGTTATTGATCAAATTAACACAGATGTGTTAAATAATTAACATAAATTAATTAACCAACGAATTTTAATACGCAAATGCACAAAAAATTACACCACGTTGACATTTTCTGGCTTCGTAGTACGCAGGCGCAAAGACAAAGATTATAGGAAATACTGTAAACTTGTATTCTATCTCATTCTCTCGCAAGCTAAATCCTATTTATGAATGTTTTTCTTGCTTATCTCTTTTTAGTGTGAGTTTTTCGTTTCATCGAATTTCAAATCACAACGATTCTAAGGTTAAATTTAAAAAAATAGTACAAAATAGTATAATATTTATAATAAAAATAGAAAAGTATTTTTAACACGAGCGAATCCGTTGACAAAAGCCATTACAAAATAATCCCAGAAACGAATAATACAATGTTAATTAAAACTCAATTGACACCGTAACCGCAGAGTCAGCAACCAAAAAACTAGTCTTACATATAGATAAACTAAACTTCTCACATTACACGCTTGTCAGTGTCAAGATGACAGCCTGTCGCCTTCGTGACACTGTGGTTGACCAGTGTTAGTTGGACTATAGCCTTATATAAACATATATATAAACACTATGTATAAGATCCCCTGCACACGGTACTTATACCATGAAATTTATACATTACCAGCCTTTGCCATTGGTTTCTCTAGTTTAAAAGTAATTTTTCCATCCCTATGTACTTCTCAGTTTCTCTAATAAGGTATATGCAAAATTTCATGATGATTGGATGGTACAGCAGTGCATGAAATACGAACAAACAAACACTGATATTGTGTATGTAACTCTTGGTTATAAAAGTCATCGGCAGGATTCAGAATTCAGAAAATCAGGATTTAAGTTCATATTCAGTGTAAATTTCCAAATCGTACTTAATATTATAGACGTGAAAGTTTGTGAGGATGTATGGATGCTTGTTACTCTTTCACGCAAGAACTACTGAACAGATTGCGAGGAAACTTGGTATGTAGATAGTTGGAGACCCGGATTAACACATAGGCTACTTTTTATCCCAACATTCGGACGGGATCGGAACTTATGCGGGTGAAACCGCGGGGCGCAGTTAGTAATAATAATAAATTGACATATCTCACACACGGCCGTCTGATCCAAAAATAGGCAGAGCCTGTACCATGGGAACCAGACTGCCGATAAATATACTTATATACTTTAAATACATACATATAATAGATAAATTACAACCAGACACATAACAAATGATCGTGCTCATCACACAATTATTTGTTTTGGGTGGGAATCGAACCCACGACCTCTGGCTCAGCAGTCAGGATCACTAACCACTAGACCAACAAAACCAACCAACTAAACTTCCAATAACAGCTGTCCCTCACAGTATTACCTTTATTAAAGGTCACTACTCCGCTCCTTAAGGCCGTAGCGTGAGTAACCAACCTATAACCTTCCTCAATCATTCTGAAAATTATTTTTTAAATCCATCAGTTCCAGAGATCAGCACGTTCAAACAAAAAGGCAAACTCTTCAGCTTTATAAAATTAGTTTATTAGATGACTAGCTAACCCGCGGAACTTCGTCTGCGTTTGTAAATTTCCCTCGTTTTTGCAACATTTTTCATTGATACTCCGCTCCTATTGGTCGTAGACTGATGTTATACAGTCTATAGCCTTCCTCGATAAATGGGCTATCCAACACTAAAAGAATTTTCAAAATCGGATCAATAGTACCGGAGATTACCCTGAACATCCAAACTCACAAACTTTACCTGTTTATAATATCAGTATAGATAATCTAGAATATTGTTAATGTAGATTTTGTCAATCGATTCAGGTATCCCTTTGTTAACGGTATTTTCTGGATGAAAGTTACCCTATGTATTTTTCTGGACTCCTGACAACGTGTCAGCAAAATTTCTTGATCATCCGTTCAGTAGTAAAGACGTAAAAACGCATCAAACAAAATCACTCGCGCATTTAAAATATTACCTACGATTAGGAATCGTTTTTGAGTTCCTGATAATTGCAGTGCAATATTCAGCCTTCTCAATTGGTAGGGTAGCATTGCAATTTATAGTCCCCTCTTGAGTCTATTAATAAACTGAACCGTCAATATGAAGTCGACATTTCTTCAATAGTTTCTACAGTTCTTTCTGAACCGGTCGTCTGCGGTCCCGTCGGAACTATGATCCTGCGGTCGCGACTAGTTACACGCAGTATACTTTACAACATCGCTCGCATTCCAACCGTTTGCTCGCCTGACCGCACGATCACGCGGTCACTACACTCACTACTTTTGTTTGAAACGGTGGGTAGTTTTGATAGTTTCAGGGTTAAGTTTAGATGTAATTAGGCCATGGAACAATTATTGTGTTTTATAGTTACTTAAGTTTCATTTTGATTTGTTTCCTTCGCTTGATATTATACATTATTGTAACATTATTTACATATAATGCGAAAGTCATTCTTGTAACCATGTCTTGGATTAGCACGTCATAATTATATGGAAGAAAGAGAATGTTTTATGAAATACTTTACGAGGGCAAACCTGAAAGTAGAAGCTAAAATAATATATTAGGGATTTAAGTCGCATGGTTTTGGTTCAGGGATTCTGTCCTACTCATAAAATATAGTATCATGGTGCATAATAGTTGGTCGCAATCCCACATCGTGAAAATGGAGTTAGCCAGTAGTAGCATGTATCTTGAGTTCCGGATGTGCCTTTTAACAACCTCTGCCACGAGTAGATCCCCTTACAAAAGAGGTGCTGTTGCCGACGTGAGCTGTATTCACCTGTAGAGTTACCTCAACACAAAGATCTGTCGCGGGTAACTTCACTGAGTACAAGTTTGAAAATATTCCTATGAAACCAGCAATTCTCCTGAGAATGAACCTTTCGATTTACACCCTGCCTATTACAGTCGGAGTGATATCCATAAGAATTTCCGAACAGACAAAAAAAATACTTCACCGTGAATGAGAAACGTATACTTTCTAGGTAGATTTTGTCAGCTGTCGCATCGGACTGTTAACGAGTATTCTCCCGTAAGGGTTTTCCTTCAGCAATTAAAAGTAACTCTAATGGTTTGATAGTTATATAACTTACAATACACCTAACCGTTTTAACTGACCTTCTGACCTGAATCAAGCGGATACAGACCTGCCGAGTATCTTCGAGACGCATCCGTTGGAGACCTGCAGAATCCGGCTAATGTCGCAGGGCCTTGCGCCGGAGTGCGCCAGCTCCACGATCTTCTGCCGCGTGGAGTCCGGCAGCGGCCTGCCTCCTACAAACACCCCGCCGAGCTGGTTAACACCGCTGTGACCTGCCGCACCATAGCACTGCTTACTCCAATTAATCACGCGTTTATTAAGCACGTGATGGCGGCGACTATGGCGTCTAGCCGGTTTTAACGGTAATTTTGACATTTGAATGTGCGTTCGAATCTCTTTTAACGATATCTAGATATCGCGCAATAGCTACGGTTGCATGTCCTTATTTTCTAATAAAGCTCTATATGATTGCCTTACGATAGGTTAAGGGCATTTTAAAAATAAGTTATGATGTCGGTTATCTTAAGTTTTGATATAATTCATGAAATCCTTTTCTTGAAATCTCTAGATATCAAATTCGATTGTCTATTAACAAAAATTTGAGTCTCCGATTTAGAAATTGAACTTATGTTGTTGGAAGTATGACTATCATTTAGAGCTGGTGTTATCTTATTATGCAATCTAAGAAAGTGGAGTCAGAATGAAACCAAAGTATAATATCTATTTTAATGAAATTAATCATCATTTGCTTGATTTGTGAAGAAAAACATGGTAAGGTTTTTTTTAAATGTTTAGCAAAAAATGAGTTTTGATCATTAAATAAGATACTTATTGTACATCTTGCTTCTATTCTCTTTTAATATGAATAATATTTAATGGACTGACCAAAAAATAAACTTACTAATTCCCTCAAGAAACAAATAGCTGTTTATAAAAGTTTTTCACACAGTCTATGTTGCGGAGAATACCTACAATATCTGCTTAGGTCATTTACTAAATGAACTACTATGATAATAAGACGTTTTAACCTTTAATTTTTGATTTGGTCAAGGTCTGTTGATAACTAGGTCGTTCTTCTTTTCTATTGACATTGCATTATAAACATATTTAATATTAAATCTTATTACTGTATATCTATTTAATAGGTTGGATAGATGGATGTTTGTTACTCAATCACGCCAGAACGGCTGAACAGATCTGGATGAAATTTAGCATAGAGATAGATTATAGTCTGAAATAGCATATAGGCTACTTTTTATCCCGGAAAAATATACGGTTCCCGTGGGATAGACTTGAATTTCCACGCGAACAAAGTCGCGGGCAACACAATAAAATATTGTATATTTTTTCTTTAGAAATATTAAACAACATAGATATCAGGTACATTATTTGTGCAACAGATTGTGAGATCAGTTAGTAAAAGTGTTAGTTAATATATTTTCATTGAAAAACATATTATACTCACGTAAATATCTTGGATAAATACTTCTTGAAGGGACAGTTTCGATGAAAACAAGAACGACCTATTTATCATAGCCTCTTTGGTATCTAACCAAAACCTAAGTTATGCTTAAAAATTAATAATAAAAACAATGGTAAGTAGTCACCATTACCTTTACCTTTGTGTGCCAAGTCGTCCATCCGGTCCAGGAGGTTGGCATCAGGCGGCCAGGGGCTGATGGGCGCGAGTTGCTGCGCAGGCAGCATCGTGTAAACCCCGTATTCTTCTATGTTGACGACCTGTTGACAAATAAGATTTCGAGAATGGTCTATGGTGAAATTTAAATTGAAATCACCGGTCAAAATAGGTTATAAATTATTTTTTTCTGAAAATATAGTAATTATATTTATTACAAATTTAGAACTGCCTAGAGTACCTAGTGCAATGGTATGGATTAATTGGATTAGGTACTTCATGATATCCGGAATTATTAGGTATTTAAAAAAAGGGTTAAATGGATGGTCTACGAGACAAATACTAAAATTAAACTATACAATTTAATTTCTTTATTTTCGAGAATGGGTAGGTACAAAGGTGTGACAATTATTCGAAGTTTCTCCATCTTCCACCTATTACGGTCAATAGTATGTCATGTGTTGTGCAATCAACAATTTCTTACCCTAAAATTCAATAAGATAAATTTTTCTAATACAAAATAAATGAAGAATGATTACATAGATTATGTGGTCAGAATTGAACATCAGTCAACAAACAACAAACAACTAAATAATTAAATTTCATTCTTAAATAATGTAAACTAATAACACCATTAGAAAATAAATTTAAATTTTATGTCTTTGACAGTGAAGTACGCCTTGTGAATTAGTATATTTTTTAGTTTTTGCTTAAATAAATATATTTTTTCTATGTTACGCAGCTTAATCAGTAATTTAATATATAATTCTTGATTCTTGATACCTTACAAAAAACACTTTTATTTAAATGGTCAGTTTTATTGGGTATTGTTCTTATTTTATGCTGATGCCGGCGACCGTTCAGCGTTACAAACATTTGGGCGTTCTTTTTTACGAAAATAGTTATTTCCAGTACACATAGGTATATATATATATTCTCGGCAGGGTGAGCAACTTTAAGGCCTTGAAATATCTCTGTTACCTTTCAAATTTTTCGGTTTTAACTAATTTTACTTTTGTCCAATGTAAATATCCTATTAATATTAAAACGTGAAAGTTTATGAGGATGTATGGATGTATGGATGTTTGTTGCTCTTTCCCGCAACTACTACTGAACCGTTTGCAACTAAACTTGGTATGTATATAGCTGGAGACTTGGATTAACACATAGACTACTTTTTATATACCTGATATTCCCACGGCATCGGGGCTTACGCGGGTGAAACCGCGGGGCGCAGCTAGTACTACGTATATTTACTACGGACATTAACGCGATCACCTTTGAATTACCTGATGTTTCGACCAGGTTGCACTGGCCGTGGCCACAGGCTGAGGGCGCCTAATGACCTTACCTAATACGTGATGTACATAATTATATCATGGAACGCGAAAGTTTAAAAGTTAGTACAAATATAGGTATCTACTACTTATGAATTTCAGGAGATCGTCAGGGAAATCATTAAATTCTCACTCCAGACTAATACAGTTTGTGGGACTAATTTTTTACTTTTGATAGATCCTACTAATATTATAAACGTGAAAGTTTGTGAGGATGAATGGATGTATGTATGGATGTTTGTAACTCTTTCACACCAAAACTACTGAACCGATTACGATAAAACTTGGTATGTAGATAGCTGGAGACCTGGATTACATATAGGCTACTTTTTATCCCGATATTCTACGGGATCGGAATTTTAGGTGGGTGAAACCGCGGGGCGCTGCTAATTAACAATAAGTAAACTAATCTTCTCCAAAGTGACTGCGACATATCATTTGAGTCAAGCTTCATATTTTTTATGTGTGTCTACGTCAAATGGCAGTAACAAATCAATATTGTAAATCCAAAATCTATGATCATAGTATCATACTCCTCGTAGATATGTTTAAATTTAAAACCAAACGTCATCAAAATATTTGACAACATAAAGTAATGCATTTCGAATATTAGAATTAAAATCTTTAGATGTAAGGTTGGATTCTTTGCAAAAATGTGATTAAAGGTTTGTAACCCACATTCACACTCGCACAGTCCTTTTTTTTCATGTGGACCCCCACGGGTCATCACCTCACCATGGCTATTGGTGAAGTGGTATGTCGGAATCGAACCGGCTAAAACCACACGGTGTTCCGTCACAAGTTAGTCTATCGCAAGGGACTTGGGTATATCCTAGGAAGGAAGTCCCCGAGAACCCTAGCACACTTTGGCCGCCCAGGCACACCATTGTACACTCGCACAGTCCTAACATGAACGTACTTCTGACACACACATTTTATTTACTTATATGTGACCACTCATTGGAGTTAAAAGTATAAATTACATTAACGAATCCCTATCTAGACTGAAACTGTCTAGCTAGACACAGCATGTTCTGGACAGATGATTTTTCACAGGCGCTGTTCTAGCATGTACGCGCTCAAATCTTTATAACGAGGAGATGTACGGCATCTATGTAGGATTTTTGTTTTATGGCTCTTTATTACTTGACTTATCTATATATCAATACGTGAAGCGAAAACTTTCGATCCCTTTTTAGGAAAATTGGGCGGACGGAGGAGTATGAAATTTCGCACACTTACTGTTTATACAGAGAAGTGACGAATGTTAAAATTTTTGAACAATATTTGCTACAAAGTTAAAAAAAATGCAAAAACGGGTACATACAGCTATGAGTGTCCAGTATATATTTTGACCTGCCATGGTACAAAAGCCTATACAATGACAGGTCAAGTAATATTGGTCAATGAAATAAACCATGGTCGAAATTCGGTAACCACGCGATCTCTACTTGTCATAAAAGCTACTCTATGTCATTTTCGACTTTATTACTTGTTTAAAGTTGCCAGGCCAACACAGCCTACACCGCAGAATACATAATAGCACCAGGCCCTACGCGCATCGTGATTGCTTGTACGCTGTGGACTCGGTCAGAGCCTGCAGAAGGCGTATAGAACTAATAGGTTAATGGAGAAGTACTCCAATATCTGAAACACCTTAGATTGATATTGTGATTTTTTCAGAACAAAGTTTTAACCCTTTGGGTTTTACTTCTCCTTGTACCCTTAAATTTATATAGATATTACTAGCAACCCGCCCGGCTTCGCACGGGTAGCAGAGACATCTTCAAAAATCATCATCACATTTCAACCAATTTACACAAAACCTTAACAAATTATATAAGTAAAACTTCCTCATGAATCGCTTTATCTAGTGTGAAAACCGCATGAAAATCCGTTCAGTAGTTTTGAGTTTATCGCGAACTTTGTTGGGGGGGGGGGGCTTTGTTTTATAATATGTAGTGATGTTATGATTAATTTACAAGAAAAAGCTTTAGTACCAAAAACTATTTGTTAGCAATACAAACAATTGTTTTATGTGGGTACCGAACCCACAACATTTGACGCAATAGGAGTTGGCGAGGTAACCAGGTGTATAAACCACAACGCCATCAGAACAATATTAACATAAATTTTATAGTTTAAAAAACTAAAAAACACGCTTTTATAGAAAATTCATATTTTAATCGAATTATTGCATTATCATCGGTCTTTGACAGGTGTGCAAAATTTGAATGAAATCTGGCCGTTTAAAGAGGGTCAAAATAGTGCCCAAAGGAGTCGGTTACAAACAAACATACAAGTGAAGCTAATATAAAGCGTGTAAAAAAAACGGTTTCATGTCTAATTAGCAACCATTCAACCGAAAACTAATTACATACGTTTCATAAACAATCTTTTAAAATTCGTTTGATAAGCAAAGATTATAATACTATTGCAATGAATATATTCTGTGTTTATTTACTGATGAAAATATTAGTAGACGTGAATATCTGTGCCGGAGAAGAAAACTTCGATACGTATTCAGGAGAAGGGAAGTTGATTGAATTGATACCAGATATTTATAATGTGTATTTGGAGACAGTAAAACAAGGTAAGATTACGCCTTTTTAGTACTATTCTTTCAAAAAAAACATCATCCTTCGCGCCTTTTCCCAACCTAGTTGGGGTCGGCTTTCAGTCTAACTACGATACGGCCGAACTTTAATATTTTACGTGAAGCGACTGCCATCAGACCTCCACAACCTAAGTAGGCGATATCGAAGTTCTGTAGTTAGACCAGGTTGTCGGACTTTACAGGGCTCCAACTACCGTTAACGAATGCCACAGATGTTTGTATGGCACCCGGGACCGACGGTTTAAAGTGCTCTCCGAGGCACGGAGGGGTCTCAATGTGTTAAGAATGGGCACCCATCCTAAGACTGACCTGGCTAGTATTACTTAACTTTGTAATGTGTTAACTTACTCGGGTGCCACTTAGCCACTTAGACATAAAAAAAAAACTATTCCATAAAACACTTATATGGTTTTCTCATGGATGCCATTGTCAGAACTGGACTACATTGAAATGAGACCACACGGGAAGCACCAGCTTTCAAATAAAAAAGAATCATCAAAATCGGTTCACCCAGTCGAAAGTTCTGAGGTAACAAACAAAAAAAAATACAAGGGAATTGAGAACCTCTTCCTTTTTTGAAATCGGTTAAAAAAATAAATTAAAACTGCAATGTGCCTACATCTATATATATATATAAAAATGAATCCCTATTTCCCTTGGTCACGGCGTCACGCGTGAACGGCTGGACCAATTTCGCTAATTCTTTTTTTTTGTGTTTGTAATTGTCAGGACAAGGTTCTTATGAAAGAAAAAAATAAGAAAATTGAGCGGAAAATTAGAAAATTTAGGAAAACTTGACGAGGGACTAACGCGAGTGAAACCGCGGGGCGCAACTAGTGACACTATAGATTTTGATTATGTAGCTATGTGATTCTTTAGAAACAGTTTTGTTTTATTATTATAAGCTATTTTGTAAATGAGAATTAGTCCTCAGAAGGAAAAATATCTAATAAATAACACATATATTATATAATCATATCTTTAGCAATTTTAACAAACTATATTTAAACCGTGTTGCAACGATAAAATGCACAGACTAGTCAAATATTTTTTTAATCCTATAAAAAATATCTGTATTCGTATTGGGAAAAGACTCTTTTAGGTAGTAACCTGATGACTTCATCATCAGACTGACATCTGTTAGACTCACTGTTGAGGCAGGTTTTTGCCTTCAAAGATTTTATAATTATGTATTTATACGGGAATTAACGCGATCACGAAAAGGTATTACATACCTCTGAATTACCTGACGTTTGGACCAGGTTGCACTGGCCGTCACAGGTCACAGGGTGACTGGCTCAGCAGCAAAAAAAAAAAAACAAAGATTTTATGTATAAATACGCTACACTGATCCTTGTAAGTCAGGTTTCTGTAAATAAATTTGTAAAGACAACATCTCAAGGCCTCTATAAATAAACAATACGTGTGACTTCATAGTGTTTCCTTTGAATAACTCCAAAGAGATTAAACCTACGTAACCGACACTCACCAAAACGAATCATATGAACCTTTGGAATTGAAGTGGGTTTAGGTACCAGTAGCCACTGTAGAGTTCCACTACCCCTGGCTCCATGATTAGATCAGCTCCAAGATGCCAAATTATAGTATTATCATCCAAATTACATATACATACAAAATTTCATTTCGATACGACAATTAGAAGTAGATTGAATTTGATTTACAAGATTTCTGTACAGATTTAGTTGGTTACAAGTAAAGCTAATATAATAGCGTGTTTAAAAGGTGTTTTGCCAGCAACAAGATAACTCATCATCAACTCATTTTGATACTTTAATTGTGACCAATTTGTGCATCATTCTCATTCCAGCATAACACGGTCCATTAATAAGCAATTTTTCAAGTTTAAATTTTTTGTTACAAGTTTTCATGCTACCAATGTTAGAAATTGAAAGAAGAAAGAAAAAAATATGTTTATGTATCTATTATTAATCTTAGTACATTTATATATTCATACATGTATGTATGTATCTATGTATGTAGATATTTTCCCGTATATATATATATATATTTATTTCTTCTGATATCACACTCATTCGTATACTTCCTACTACTTCATTCATTTTTACACCACCTTAAGGTAGACTGGCAGAGAATGCCTTAGGCATTAAGTCAGCCTATGTACATATTGTGCATAAAGTATTAAAATAAAAATATAAAAAAAAAAAATTACATATTTCCTAAATGGGTGTTACTACTACCAATTTTACGTTTATTACTATACTTATTTACTACTTTTTAGATGTGTTTACGCTTTTACAAACTCCTTATTCATCTGAAGTCCTGGGTTCGATTCCTGGGTCATACAACTTGGTATTTAGTTTTCCTGTTTTGAAATTTTCATTAGCAGCACGGACACTGCAAACCTGCCCGGCACATGGTAAGGCCCGTAGGTAGGATTAAATTAAAAAAAAAGATTAGATTAAAAAAAGACAAGTATGTAGGAGTATGTTGACTCAAAGGGGACATTTTTTTTGTTAAAAAAGACAACTCCCGCATTAATTATCACTCCTGTGTCGCGGGGGACTTTACAAACATACAAACAACGGACACAAAGAACACCCGGACTCTGGTGGGAATCGAACCCACGATCTATGGCATAGCAGTCAGGGTCAGGCCAACAGGCCAGTCAGATAGATATATTTTAAATTATAAAAAAAAAATCCGGCTCATTATTGCTCGCATAGCGAGCTAGCCATAGTAGCAAATGTTACCGTGACTGCCTTATGTTGATTACTACCATTTCGGCTGTTATTGTTCACGTTTTTTTATAGTCTTATTAGATGGTTTAAGAAGTGCTATATCGCTATAAACATTTTGGGTACTACTAACTAATATAAGTAGCTACTATATAAAGGTCTAACGTAGTGTTTGTATACTCTTTGTATAAAGGAATGTGAATTTCATATCATGTCAAGCTGTCATACGACAATGACACTTGAAATGTTACCTATTCAAAATTTTTACGTTTTTTTTTATTCTTTGTAATGTTTTTGGTTGTATGCTGTGTTTCTATTGAATGTTATCTGAATGCTTTTGGCAACAGTTGTGTTGCACCGGATTTTAGAAAAATAATTTACTAATGTATTATTTTAGAAGTGGTTCACATTGTTTTTCACCACAGTATTAAGAGCTATATCATAGATAAATACATAGATCACGACTGTATTATTAACAAAGTAAATTACAAAAGGATACATACAATACTGATGAAAATATCCCTCATAATGTAAATGTAATGCATGCCCTAATTATTGATCTATCTTGTGTTGTAGGTATTACCACAGATAAGATAATAGTTACCTACTTCGTGTATTACCAAGAGACACAGAGAAGTGTGTACACATACCTACCTATGTAGCCATATTCGTATATCATTTCATCTGTAGTGATTTAATGACATTTGTAACTGTGACTAAATGAGATACTCATGCAATATGTCTGATAAATAATATCAATTTTTAAGGACAAACATATTTTATCTAATAAGAATGATTTTGCGTTTTAAGAATACAATCGGTAGAAGTTTAACCCCTGTGTCTGTCTATTGCATTATAGCTCTAAAACCGAAGAAACTCATTTAAATGCGGTGTTCTCATTACAAAGCTGATTTGAATGCGCTTCTTGGCTGTTTCATGTGCTATTTTATTGACTGAAGTCATACTTGTGTCCAGCATGTACTTACAAAGTTCAGCGTTCGAAGCATCTAACTCTCCTACTGGTTCGGCGAACAGTATTCTTCGCGAACGGTAGGGTGTATCTTTAGAGATGTTAATACTAAATTTTCGACTTCCTCCCTACTTCCATTCCTTTTACAGGACTTTGTTTAGGTTTGCGTATTTTTTTGTCACTGGAGATCGCCTGGTGATCAAATTTCGATCATAGTTTACTAACATTGTTAAACTTTGAATGTGTTGTTTTATTTAATTGATTCGTATACATTGAACTGTTATTGTATAGACTTTGCGTACCATGGCGGGCCAATATATATACTGGATAGTCTGGACACGTGTAGATTTGAAGCCGTTTTCACAGAATTTTCAAGTAATTGTTTATAAATTGTAGCTTCCTGCACTTCTTCGACATTTGAACTTTAAGCATTTCAAATATCACATTCGCCCGTTCGCGATATTTGCTTAAAAAGGTGTTCAAAGAATTCTCTTTACCAAAAATGATCATATGTTTTTTAAGACCAGTCCTCTAATCACGTAATTCGCCACAACACGACATCTATAACCGGAGTATACATACAGGAATGGAAATAGAGACATTTCGCTCATTTCCCCAGTAAAATTATATTTATGTTTTCTTGGCAAAAAACTATTTGTGTTTATCTAAACAAAAAACAAAATTATGATTTTCCCAGAATCGATTGACTCTTTAAAGGCTTTTTTCTTCATCTTTAAAATACATTTACTTGCCTATCGATCCAACTGGTTAATTGGGTTTGAGTTCTGCTCTGTCTAGTTTGGTCAGGCGGCCGTGTGTGAGATGTGTCAAATTATTATTTATTTATTATCATCCTAATCAATATTATTAATACGAATGTAGATTTGTTTGTATTCTACGCTTTCACACCTTAACTACTAAATCATGAAACTTCCCATACACGCTATCAGGGATACAAAAAAAGTCATAGGGTAACTATTCATCCAGAAAAAAATACTTTTCCGGACAGATAGAAAAATTATAATTACGCGAGCAAAGCCATAGGGGAAAGCTAGGCGTTTACATTAGAGCATCGGAAACATACGTCATAGAAAAAAAGTATAGACGTACTGAAAAGTTGTTGCATAAGATTTACATTTAATCGAACGTTACAATCCAACTAATATTATAAAATGTGGATGTATGGATGTTTGTTACTCTTTCATGCAAAACCTACTGAACCAATTGCAATGAAACTTGGTATGTAGATAGCTGGAGACCTGGATTAACATATAGGCTACTTTTTATCCCGATATTACCACGGGATCGGGACTTACGCGGGTGAAACCACGGGTCACAGCTAATTAGTCTATAATTTCACTTGTAATCAAAACAGTGCAGTTTTCGAGTGTCTTTATTTTACAGATTTCATTTAAAATTACCTAGGTAATATTTCTTTAATATTGAAACAAATACGGATGCTTAATCAGCCTTAGTTTGAGACTACTATTATCGTGTTCAGTATGTCATTATCAACCTTCGTCTCCGGGAGTTTCTTTTGCAAAGTCAAAGTTTTGCTATTAAAAGCGTTGGAACCAGTGGACGGTTTTTTCACACGCTAATCTCGTTAACGTTCGAAATACATGATTTTCAAACCGACTTTAAAACAGGAGGTTCTGTATTCGATCTGTATGTATGTACGCTTGTAGGACCGCGATTTTCTTAAAAAGTAATAGACTAATTTTCGTGATTATGTCACTAACGTATTCTAACTACCAAATATATATAATACATTTGGCATTTATTAGTTCATTTTTTTCACAAAAAATGTCGTTTAAGTCGGTTTACTTTTTTAATGAAATGTATCATGACAGAACAGATTAATAATTAACATGATTTTTTACAGACTTGTTTTGAATACAGCGATATACCACGCAAAGAAAGAAAGAAAGAAAGATAAATTTATTTGTTAGAATATAGTAAATTAGGTGTTACATTATGCTTATTAAGTTTCTTATATTCTACCATTTCTGGTCTACAAATCTTTTCTGTTTCCTCCCATTATCATAATCTTATATCTACAATTATCTATTTATTTTACAAAATATATATATAAATAGGTAGTTGTCTTTAGAAAAAAAAAAATTAAGAAATTCGTCTGTCGAATAATAGCATTTAATTAGTAACAAATCAAATAATTTATGTTTAAACAAATTAAAAGCAAAAGAAAAGTAATAGGGAAATACAATAACACGTGATTGTTTAAAAAAAAAACTATACTGAATTTGAAATTGGAATTCACGTTTAATAAGTGGCCTGTTTAACATTATGACTATGTCATAGACGAGCCAATCCTTTTTTATTATCCCTCGTCACAGTAGTCGAAGAACCTTAAGTTGCTTCCTTGAGGTTTTAGTTGCTATTTAATAAAATATGCCTGAGGCTAAGTTCTAAATGCCGCCGCTAAACTTGTGCTTACCGTATAAGCGTGGACGTATTTAGGCAGGGATTATTTTGAATATTGCTTCTCCTTAATCCGTCTTAGAAAGAGTGCATCAATATTTATTTTTTAAGTTTGTGGAGCATCACTCAACATTAATAGTATAAACGGTTTTAAATTTTGATAAGTGCTATGATTAAATGTACTAAAATTTAAAGCTGAAAGAAGTGAGTAATGAGTTAGTTATTTACATCGGCCTCCCCGTCCCCACTGCGGTCTTTACAATGTTTAGGTAAATAGCATCGTGTAGTATCCAAAGTCATAACGCATAATGGATAAAGTACCTACCTATCCTACCTTCTTAAGAAAGGGTTGCCACGTATTCCCGCCTACAAGAAAATTTATTTATCTTGGATGGGAAATGGATTTTTACGTTGAGGCAATTTTTTTTATGAATAAATTGGAATGGGCGTTTGTTTTCAAGCTCACCTGAAGGAGAGCCGGTGAATACGAAGATAATACACGCCTATTTAAGAGAAACCTAATCACTGTAGTCTTGAACGTTCCAGAACTAAATTTCTTTCTAAAAATAGACGCAGGCCGTTCAGAATCTATTTAGGTTCGTAACAAAACTAGGATTTGAGTAAGACAAGTATCTAGTCTTATCACGTACACTTGTGGCAAATAGAGGTCTGATTGTATTCATTCCACATGCAAAATAAAGCCACTTATGGTTGAGTTAATAATCAGACCACATTCATTTAAAATTTTCAGACTTAAACAAATATTTAAAACATAAGTATTTACTTATTCAAAAGGTCTGATCTGGACCCTATTAGGTATAGGTACCATTGGCCAAATATATTGTCTTCCATCCTACGGTTGAAGATCATTTCACATCATAAAACAACAAGGTTGCAATAAAATTCTGACAGTTAATTGTTAGAGATAGGTTCAACCTTATCGCTATTGTACACAGAAACCTTTGTCAAAACTGGTAGACCATTTGCTATGTCCACCGTACATGTGAGCAGTAGTCATAAACAGTCACTACTCTTATTCAATAGGTATACACGCAGATTTCAAGAATATCTATACTTCTATCGGAGTGTCACTAATTGTTTCTCATTTTCAATATCTTACAAATTGCAGTAAGTGAAAAGAAATTTCTCGGACCAGTTACATTAGGATTTTGGTTGCTGTACTTTATGTTCAAAGGATGATTTGGTTGTTAATGCTGGTATAGTTCCTTTCTTACCTTTTGTATTGTTAACCTAGCTGCCATTAGTTATAATTATAGATGTAGAAATTGTCTACTATGTGTGACAAAATTAATATAGAATTTCGGATATTTTATGTTTTTTTTGTATTGTTTTAGATAAAAATGAAGTAACAAGAAGACTACTGAATGATAACAATCGGTATATACTTCACATTAATAAGCTAAGAGAAGTAAATGGAATCAAAACCCACAATGTACTTGTAAGCCAAATTTTTAAAACAGACGAACATCTAATATACATTAACAACCCAGTAGAGTCTCATATACCAAATGCTTTCTTAACTCAAGAACAATTCAAAAAACATCTAATTAATAACATTAAAAAACAGCAGATAGAATTAGGAAACCAAAAAATAAAGAAATACTTAAACTTATTTAAAATAAAACCGAAGAAGAATGAAAATCATAAAAAACCTTTCGTTTGGACATTACATAAAACACCAACTAAGTCAAATTTAATTGATGCACCGGAAGAAAGCGTAATCGATGATGATGATGATCTAGAAGATTTACCATCAACAAGTATCCCTCGCGAAATAACAACCATAGACAACTCTAGAGAGCTATTTATTGCAATGTTAAATGGTGAAACTTTACCGACAATGGAATCATCCACAAATGGGACTAATACACTTAATTTTCGAAGCATTTCAGGAGACCCGGCCAAGCCTATAGATAATATTTTTAAAGGAAATGTTAGTACAAGCATTCAATTATCTACATCTATAAAAAATGAAGCTGTTAACCATACAGATTCACAGAATTTCAGTGAAAATATTACTACTGGGCAGCAAGAAGAATTAAATACAACTGTAGGCGACATTGCAAACACTATGGTTGATTATGACAACACTTCTTCTACAGATAATAATAGTACGACAACAGATACTAGTGTAAGTCCTTTTGTGACAGAAACATCGGAAGTAACGACAACGGCTACCACCAAATCGACCCCTAAAACTAGAGGAGTAAGTTTTTTTAAGTTCTTTTTTTAAGTTAGTGGACTCTGAGAGAGGCAAGAGCCAATTCTATTGCATACACTCTCCAAACCGGATGGTTTTATATTAACCGGGCACTTTGGAAATTAAAGATGGGAATATTGGGGGTATATATGTGTCGCGTAACTTCAAACGTAGGTAAATCCATTTTATGTCATTGCGAGATATAGGTAAAAAATCAATTCTTATCAAGATTTAGACTTTTATGGGAAAAATTAAATTATATTTGAGGAAATAGATAGTAAATAATTGAATTCTGTAATCAAAATATAGATACACATCCCAGAAAACAAAAAAAAAAATGCCTATTTACTTTGGAGTTACCCTTGTTCGTTAGAACAGGGTGAGAGTTAGCAATTATTAAAAAAGCAAGGCGAGGAGTTAAATATGCACCTTAGTTGGGGATACAATTTTTATAAATTTTTCCATTAAATTCACTATAAATTTAATTAAACACGTAAAAACCGGGAGATGCGATGAGAAATTTTTGACGTGTCGTCACGTGACGTGACGTCAATAAATGGAGCTTGCTCATTGGTTCTAATGGATTTGCCTTCATCAGGTAAAAAGGTCCTAATGGATTTGACTTTGTTTGATATAATTTGTAGATTTTATTTGCATTTTTCTTCAAATTTAAAGGGATTTAGCTTTAATTGGTAAGATAGGTAAAAAGAAATATTTTTCAGCAATCTCGGCGTACCGAAAAGTCAAATATTTTATTTTATGGATTTACCCACATTTGAAGTTACGCGACACGTTTAAAGGGGAAAGTAGGCTTATGCATCCGCATAAGCAATATTCCTGTCCTTCCATTACCTTCCCTGCCTACTTTCCCCTTTAAATATACTCTCAATATTAACATCTTTAATTCCCAAAGTGCCCGGTTATTGCCAATAGACTTGACCAAACTGACTGACTGACTGGACCAAATTATAGTTGGCAAGAGTTAGTGTTTGGTACACTTCTGCCCACCCATGGACCCTTCCGGGGTTTTTTACTATAAAGAATACAAGCAAAGTCACGTCACACATTACTAGTATTCTTGTTAACCTCTCCAGCTAAGCTAGGTGCTCGTGTTAGAAGTGGGTTCACGTTGGTAGTCACTGGGAGGTGTTCGAACCCGCAAGCACTTGATCGCTAGTCCGACGCCTTAGCCATTACGCTACCGCCGCTTCTTTATTTATTGATTTTTATGTTTTTGCTTAACGTTAAATGAGAATAATTTAAAGAGTTTTGTCTTTTAGTTTACTGCTATATTGATAAATAATATTATATATATATATTTTAAATTCATGTAGAATATTTTTTTTATTTGAAAATTCAAGTGTCGTGTTTTGCCTCCAAAATAGTTAAGTAGGTATATGCCACTAAAGCAGCCAACAAGCAGACTTTTATTTAAAACTAGCAACCAGTCTCGGCTTCGCACGGGTAGTAGAGACATCTTCTACAATCATCAACATATTTCAACCAATTTACACAAAATCTTAACAAATTATACACCTAAACCTTCTTCATGAATCACTCTGTCTATTAGTGAACACCGCATGAAAATCCGTGCAGTTTATCGTGAACAGACAGACGGACAGACAGACAAACGCGGCGGGGGACTTTGTTTTATAATATGTAGTGATGTTTACCTACTTAATTAATACTATTTTCTTCGTGTTTCAGAGACCTTTCGTTTTTATGGGAGAAGGATTCCAGAAAGAAGAATAGTTTGTTTATTAGTCATAATTATTGTTGTTATTATTAATACTTACTTTAAATGTAAGAAACATCAATAGCTAGGTATAAGCTTAAGGTACGTTTAGATTTTCTTTTAATGTGTAATTATTTTATTGTTTTAGGATTTATCGAATAATAACCATTATATCACAACCGTGGATTTTATTAGGTAATCTCCGTGTGACGTTTTTGCTAATATATTTTATCAAATATTTTCATATGCCCATATTTTTTGTGAAATCTGAGGTCTGAGGTACTTATATATTTATATGAATAATAATGTATTTGTATCTTACCTTAACTTACTTCTACAAAAAAATCCAAGTTATTGCAATAGCAATAACTAAAACAATCTTCAACTGGCCGCTTCTAACATCACTAATTTATTTTTTTATAGTTCACAATATAAGATTGGCTGTATACAATGATACTTTTGCACGTTCGCGTGATTGTCAACACACTATAATATTTCCCGCCGAACGAAACGTCAAACTGTCAAACGCGGGGACATTGCGCCTCTACTCGTGAAAGGCGCCAATTTACTGATTACAAAATCTCACGTGGACCTCCACTGCTTGGCTATACCTTTATAACTATGAAGGGCCATTGAAACGACTATCGCTATAAGCCCACATCAAAAAGAGACAGCAATACAAGCGAGTGTCAACACCCATTGTAAGCCGCTTACCGCTATTAGGACTGCTCATTTGTCAGAGAGAGACGTATAGATTTGTATTGTGTAGGTTTAATACGCGCCCCGCCCATTCCCTCATTTAACCCCCCCTAGTGGAGGGATGAACTTGGGCAGTTTTAAATTATCTATTATAATAAAATTATTTCGCAAAATAAGGGGTTGGTTATGTTAATGATGTGTTTAATTTATGTCGATTTCTTTATCTGTGAATGGTGACAGTTATGATTCTCGTATTACGCGACGGTTGGCTTGAGTCAATCATATTAAAACGCTCGTTGTCGTATATTTTTATTAAATAGATCGTGATTTGTTCTTTAGTTTAAAATAGGTACTAAAAATCTGACAGACTGACTGACAGGTAACAGATATTTCTGATTTAGTGATGTCCTCATAACTACATACAAAAACCGTTTTTATATTAAGTAAATCAAAAAATATTTATTGATTTGGCGTCACTAAGAATGCATTGCAAATTCTGTTTGGTATTTTTACCAATATTTAGGGAAAATATAATTTTGGTATGATTTATTATTATTTTTCATTTATTTTGTTACTTGCACCTATAGGCTTATTATTGTCAATACTGAAACGTAGGGAAAGTATGTGCTAAAATCCTACTAGGATCGCGTAACTGTTGTTTTTTAAGTTTTATTTTTAAACTTTTATTTTCAAACTCACATTATAGAAACCCTTTAATAAATAGCCGTTCTCCCTCCTGCAACCTTCAAAAAGGTTTCGCGTATATTTTCTGTCTCTTTTCATCATACACTCGTCATTTATGGTACAACGATGAGTAAAAATGCAACTCAAAAAATAGTCTAGCCTTAATTGATAAAGCTCATTTTTGCTTGTAAAGTTTAGTGTAAGCTTCTGTCAACATTTGCGGTCGGATTTCGGTTTATCTCCCCCGCACAAAGTTGTTAGTCACACAAACATTATCTTTGACCAATGGCACGTAACCACGGGCCATTCTCAGCCAATCGATGAGCTTAAAATGTTCGTTTTCGCGCGCTTCTCAATTTGAATGTTGTTTTGTACGATTTTTTAAATAGAACCGTTACCTTTGTAGTGTTAAAAAAAGAGTTGTCTTTTAACGCTATATTTATTGTTTGTAAAATTTATTATTTTTAGATGCCATAAGTACCTTCCTCGTTTTGCTTCATCATTGTACTCTTTGTAGAACGATGTATGATAAGAAAGCGAATCTTTTTTAATGAAATGGTTCCTATATTATGTCGATAGGTACATATGTTTACTTATTTTTTTGTAGGTAGGTATTATATTTGAATGAAAAGCTATTAGAAACTTAATACAATTAATAAAATACGTTCAAGTTTCCTTTATCAGGTCAATAAATTTAAAATATCTGTAACAACTTACTGACTGTTGATGCCCCGGCCGAGACTACGGGGTCTTAATGCAAATGTAGGTAGATATAGGAGTTTCTTCTTTAACGTTAATGAGAACAAATATGTTTAGGAATTTCTTACGAAGCTGGTTTATTAGAGTTTATGGTTTACTACAAACCTTAGTGGTTTACAAATGCTATGTATACAAAATTGGATATTCTGTATTTTATTTGATAAATAAATGAAAAAAAAAAAAAAATAAGCGAATGCATAATAGGTAAATAATTTTCTAAACAGCGGTACCTCTAAATGTCAGTTTGTATGACATCCACTATTTAGAGAGTAGAAAATTAACAACTAAATAATATTATAAATATAATGTGAGTTTGTTTGTGATACTTTCACGTCTTAATTACTTAAACGATCATCATGAAATTTGGTATACAATGATCAATGGTGTGGCTGCCTTCTGTTTAAGAGGCGGCCAAGGTCTGCCGGGGTCCTCGGGGATTTCGTTCCTAGGGTATATCCGAGTCCCTTGCAATAGCTTTGCTTGTGATGGAACCCCGTGTGGTTTTATTCGGTTCGATTTCGACATACCACTTCACCGTTAGCCCCGGTGAGGTGACGATAGGGGTTTTCACACGATATTTTTTTTTTTTTTTTATAATATAGGGGGCAAACGAGCAGACGGGTCACCTGATGGTAAGTGACTACTACTGATGATTAGTAAGATAGGATATGAGAAATTTTCCCTTCCTATTGAGGTACTTGGGATTTTGTTTTTCTACTAGTTTGGCTAAGAAGCACACAGCCTCCTTAACGATAAGCTTTTGCCAACGCTTATAAACTCGCAGCAATAGTGGTGTTGTTAGAACTTAAGTTCTAACAACTTAAAGTTCTTGCAACCCTTGTCACCAACAGAAACAACTGAACTACTCTGTAAGATAACCGCCTCTTCTGTATCTAGATTCAAGGTCTTTGATAGACCCCTTAAGAATAACAAAATAGTATAAATGTAAAGAATTCTTAATTGTGATATAAAACAAATTAACGACTTACGGATTCTTTCCTTCACTTGTGCATGTGTTTTTGACCCAAAACCTATAAGGTACTTCCGGTTGACCTAGAATTGTCAATTTTGGTTAAAAGCAAGGTCTTACAGCACAAGTAACGGGAAATCCCGAAAAATAAAAAATAAAATTAAAAATTAAGTTAAATTTTGGTACTTACAAGTTTTCGCAAAAATCTAAATTTGCCTATATCTTTTTATCGTGTTGACTCAGGACCTTGATTTTCATACACCTAATAGGGAATATAAACCTCAGTATCTCGTATAAATTTCAACTTGCTAGGTCCACCCGTTCCTGAGAAAATCGGTAGTGACACACGGACGGACAGACGGACAAGAGAGTGATCTTATAAGGGTTCTTTTTTTACCTTTTGAGGTAGGGAACCCTAAAAACACGCTTTAATGGCTAATTAAGAAGTAAAAAAGTGATTCACTATCTACCTCCTGGATTCATCATCAGATCATAACATTTGACATGCAAACAAAGATTGACTTCGTGAGAAGGTACACAGCAGACATACCACAGAGGGATACATGGCTGGAAGGCCTCCAATCCAACAAAAATGGTAGTCACGAGTGTTACACCGATGGGTCTAAAAAAGGCCCTGATGTAGGGTGTGGAATTTACGGAGAGAGGCCAAAATTCAGATGGAGCACCAATCTGGGAGCAGAGGCCTCCGTCATTCAGGCTGAGCTCTTTGCATTAAATAGATGCGTGGAGATCAACCTTGAGAGAAGAGTTAAAAATCAACACATCTACATCAACTCAGACAGCCAAGCGGCGCTATTGGCACTATACAATTTTGAGACTAGCTCAAAGCTAATACAAAATTGCAAGGAAAACCTGAACACACTGGGGCAATCAAACGAAATTACATTAAGATGGGTACCAGGCCATTCAGAAATCGATGGCAACGAGAAAGCCGATGAACTCGCTAAAGCCGGTGCAGCCAACCGACAGCATGGCCTAGAACCATTCTGCGGCATCAGCAAACAGCGAGCATATTCAATCATAAACGCCCAATATACATCATTGGCTATTAAGAGATGGAAGACCACGACTGGTCTAAGACACTCTAAAGCCTTTGTAAAGGGCTATGATAATAAAGTATCCAAAGAACTTTTAGACCTCAAAAGATACAAAACCTGTGCAGTAACAAGAGTCCTAACCGGACACTACAAACTGAACAAACATATGTTCACCCTAAAATTGGGCGAGAACACAACATGCAGATTCTGTCAAGAGGCAGAGGAAACTGCAATGCATATTCTATGCTCTTGTGGCCCACTAATGCGGCACTGAAGTATTAACCTAGGGTTGCACATCATGCAACCGCAGGAAATACAAACAGTCACTGCTGAAAGGATCTGGCTGGAGGTTTCTCGAAGCCATAAGTCTAAGCAGTGAACTGTAAAGTAAAAAGTGCGCCACAAAAGACCAGAAATGGTCGAGGTGGCACTAAGCACTCAAACAAAAATAATAATACTCGTTTGGCATCTCAATTCCAATCAGCTGTGGATTCAGGGTTATTACCCCATTTTATGACCACTGGCATAACCCACTTACTCTATAAATTCGGTAGTGCCATGGATCCCAAAAACTATAGACCTATTACATGCCTACCAACCGTATATAAGCTTCTAACTTCCATTCTGAGACTCAAAATTACTACACATTTAAATAAAAATTCGATCATTTCTATTTCTCAAAATGGATGTAGAAGCGGGACCCGTGGCACTAAAGAGCTCCTTATCATGGATATGGCCATTAGCCAACAGGTACGTCGTAACCGTAAGAATCTGTCGACATGTTGGATAGACTATAAGAAGGCCTATGACTCGGTTCCACATACGTGGCTTTTGAGAGTGCTAGAGTTGTATAAAATTGATACAACTCTTTGCACTTTCTTGAAGTCATGTATGAGGCAATGGAAGACGGTACTTCGCTATCCAGGATGTCGGCAGATTGCAGCAAGCGATGTACCAATAAAGATTGAGCGGGGCATATTTCAAGGTGATAGTCTGAGTCCCTTGTGGTTTTGCCTGGCTTTGAACCCTCTCAGTACTCTGTTAGAGGGCTCAGGGCTAGGCTATAGGTTGCAGAAAGATGATCTAGTTATATCTCACCTTCTATATATGGATGATTTGAAACTACTAGCCCCCACTAATTTGCAATTGATAGCGTTACTGAAGGTAACTGAAAACTTTAGTAACTCTATCAGGATGGAATTTGGTGTGGACAAGTGTGCAGTCATGCATGTAAAGAAAGGTGTGATAGTGGAATCTGAAGGAGTCGAACTTTCCGATTCAACAAAACTCAAATCTCTGTCTGCCACCGAAACCTACAAATATCTAGGTATATCACAATCATTGGGAATACCTGAATCTAATATGAAACAAGCGATGCAGGAGCGTTTTTTTGGCCGCCTGAAAAAAAGTGCTAAAAAGTCTTTTATCAGGGGGTAACAAAATGCGTGCCTGCAACGGTTGGGTCATGCCGGTTCTGATGTATTCCTTTGGTATACTTAGATGGACTCAGACGGTACTTGATACCCTTGACAGGAGAGTCCGTACACTGCTTACTGCATTTCGAATGCACCACCCACGTTCATCGGTAATGAGGTTGTATATCCCACGAAAGTTTGGAGGTCGAGGACTTTTAAACATTAAGACCTTACACAATCGTGAGATATACAACCTTAGAGAATATTTTCTTCATACTGATGTGGGTGTGCATTATAATGTGGTTGTAGTGGACAACGGACTCACTCCGCTCGCTCTGGCTAAAGAGAACTGGCGCAAACCTGTAGTTCTTAGTACTAATGAGCGCGGTATGGAAGGGCAAAGCACTTCACGGTCGTTGTATCGGGCCCTAAATGGGCCTGATTTAGACTTAAAAGCGTCCACATCTTGGCTACGGTTCGGTGATCTCTTCGGAGAAACCGAAGGTTTTGTCTTTGCAATTATGGACGAAGTTGTTATGACAAATAACTATCGGAAATATATCCTGAAAGATGGTACGGTTGACATCTGTCTGGCATGCCACCGTCCCGGTGAATCTATCAGGCATATTGTTTCTGGTTGTTCTTGTCTTGCCAATGGTGAATATTTGCACAGACACAACCTAGTGGCCAGGATTTTACATCAACATCTAGCCCTTAAATACAACCTTGTGAATTCAGAGGTGCCATATTACAGGTATGTGCCCGACCCAGTTCTCGAAAATGGTCGAGCCACATTGTATTGGGATCGATCTATCATCACTGACAGAACTATTGTTTTATATTAATAGCCAAGAGCCTCGATCAACACCTTAAGAGGCTCGCGTTAGACGGTTAGATCAAGGGACTGATGCAGAAGGCAGTTCTTCTCGACACGGCCCGTATAGTGAGGAGGTTCCTGTCTTTGGAGCCCTAACCACCGGTATCTTGGTCCCTGTACCCGATGTCGGTGGTGTACTATTTTTTATATTTTTAAATATATATTTTTTATGTACATATTTAAAAATGTAATTTATATGATAGAAGATAAATAAAAAGAATAATACTCGTACACCTAAATGAAGAGAACGAAACGTTAATATCATTTATACGGAAATAATGCGTAGCAATTGTTAACTTACTGTTCTTATTTAAATCACAATTCTGGTCACGAAAATAAAATTCCTGAACTTGAAAAGGTTATGAAAAATAAGAAAATAATTTCTCTGTTATTTTGATTTTGTAACATGAAACAAGACCACTTTTGGTCATGATCCTTTAACTAAATAAGTGACTAGACAGTTCTCACATGAACAATCCAAAATTTTCTAAATTAAGCTGATGAATGATACATGCACAGACTTTAAAGAACACTTTTGATCAAGTCACCTTGAAACAAAAAAAATATAAATCGTTATATCCGTTTAGGACCTTTGATGCCACAGCAGATACACAGATACACACGTTAAACTTATAACACCCCTCCTTTTTGCGTGGGGGTTAAAAAAATGCCTATAGCACTCGGTGGTAATGCAGAGAAAAAAAAACATAATTGGATCAGTAGTTTCGGTGATTATCCCTCACATCTAAACTTACAAACTTTACCTCTTAAATATTAGTCAAGATATTTGTTTTGTCCGTCACAGCTGATTAAGTGTCAAGTGTCCGAAATGGTAAGATTGTTTTCATCTAAGTGGATGACTGAAGTCCTCTTTGCTGCTCAATTTGGCGTGACATCCGCAATAAGGCAAGTAAGGCTCGGTTAGTATGGAAACGGATTCTTTAAATTAAGAAAAAAAGGTTTTTTCTTTATTGAAACTTAGCTCAACGGTGAATTTAAGACATCCGACCCTTTAAAAACCTACGCACTCCTTTCTTGAAATTTTTTTGTTATCATTATAATTTATTTGCAACAAGGATGACAATTAATTATAATTTATGTTTAAAGAGTTTGTTTTTAATTTCTTTAGGTTTTATTTAGTTTATTTATTTATCTCTTCGTTGTACACCTTTTACATAAATTGTACATAAATAAATAGTAAGTATTAATTTTAAAAAAGAAATTCTTCAGAAAAACAGCGTACTTTTCTTGTGTTATGCACACAGTCAGTAAATTCATTTAACGGAAAAAGTCTACATTGAATATTTTATTTACAATAAAAATAGTTCTTTAAGTTGTGAGTTTGTCTCCATATAATGTAGAGTGGATGGTCATTGCAGCGTGTGCGCAATTGCGTGCCAACACTGCGATCGGGCACCAATCTTCAACTGAACTTGCTTCATTAGTAACGCTAAATGTGTTTATAATGTACAAAAAACGGTAAAATGGTTTTATTTCTTCCCAGATACTATAGTACTAGGTATTCGTAATATGTACCAATAGTTAATATGAAATTATACAAATATTATGAAAAGAGTATTATTTTGGTGATACTTGTAGGTATATACCTATATCACAAAGTTAAAATAAAGTTTACTACTTATTAAGCGCTCGTTTTGGTCCCATTCATGTGATAGGGGCCCCCCCCTATCACATGAATGGGACCAAAATTATGATTAGCAAAATGTGGGTGTTAAATACGCCTCTGTCTACTCCTTTAGGGGTATGGGCGTGGGTGTATGTACTGGAACCTAAGGTAAACGGCCAGTAATCCGTGGCAGTACCTTTTTTCGTGAGTTTCTGTTTCTAGCGCAAAAATAAGAAATTGAAATCTTACTAATTTGAATTATAACTTAGTATTAAAGTGCTATATTATTTAAGGTGTGTAAAAAAACAAGACATTTTGTCGATACACTCAGTCAGTCGCACAGCTATGTGCGGTGCGTATGCACTACTTGTGAGCGAAAGGCAGTCCCAATTCATAACTCGCTGAAATAGAAACTTAAGCATATCAGAATATAACTTCTTAGACTTCTTTTCCTTGGCCCTAAAGAGCTGAAGAGATATAGATTAGATTCGAGGGTTGAAATCATATAAAATCATTATATTTTGTATGTGTCGCCTAGTTCGTGATACTATAGAAGTAGGGATATTCCAGATACTTTTAGTAACTGGTTTATTTATATACCGATAAAAATATAACAAATGCGAATTGAAAATCTAACAATTTCAATCATTCAGTTTGTTTTGAGCTAAATTCGGTCTACATTTTATTTACAATAATTTTTTTAAATTGTATTTAAATGTGACCGGAATTTCAAATATTTAAGTAAAATTGCATAGATACAGAAAACCGGCAGTGAAGCTATGTTTGCATTGCATTTCGCCAAGTGAGTGAGGTTACCGGAGGCCCTAACCCTTCCCTCTCCCCTATTTCCGTCCTTCACCTCTCCCCTCTTCCCACTCTTCCACCCTCCCCACTTCCCACCCTTCCTCCCTCCCTCTCTTCTCCTACACCCACCTTAAAGGGCGGCAACGCACTTATGACTCTCGAGTTACAGGTGCCCATAGGCGGCGGTAGTAATTTACCATCAGGTGACCCGTCTGCTCGTTTGATACCATAAAAAAAAAACCTTTATCCCGAAATAGGGGCAACGATTTCACGAACTAAGGAACAGAGCAAATTATATCACGAAATAGGTCTCAAATATTATCCACCATTCCACAAATTAATTAATGAAAAATATAATTAAAATTAAAATGACACTGTTCTTGAATTGAATTACTCATAAAATACATACATTCATTTAACAAAAACGTTTGAACTAATATGTTTGGAAATTTTTATATGAAAAAAATAAAACTATTTTTTTCTGTATTTTTTATTTCTATTAATCAAATTACAGAACTCCAAATTCAACCTGCAATAAAGAGACTTGACGCATTGAAAGGTGCGGGACCTGATTTGATTCCACCTATTTTTGTTAAGCAATGTTCTCGGTCACTCGCATTATCAATTGCCTTGATATTTAACCGATCTATTGCGGACGGCAAATTCCCTGAAGAATGGAAAAAGCTCATATTGTATCAATCAAATCTTTAAAAAAGGGGACCATGCAAATGTTAAGAAGAATAGGCCAATATCCATACTCTCATGTTTTTCGAAATTATTCCAATCTGTTCTGTACCCTTCAATTACTACTTTAATTCGTAGATAATAATATTGACCATCAACATGGATTAAGCGGTCGCTCTATTTTAACAAATTTTAGTTACCTTTGTTACTGACATATCACAGGAAGTCGATACTGGGTTATAGGTAGATGCAATATACACTGATTTCAGCAGCGCTTCCGATAAAGTTAACCATTTGCTTCTATTCCAGAAACTAAATGTTTTTGGTGTAGGAGGAACGTTGCTTAATTGGTTCGAGTCATACTTGTATAATAGACCACAAAGCGTTGATGTCAATGGTTTTGAGTTGCAATATTATAATGCAGTTTCCGGGGTACCTCAAGGGTCTCATCTGGGGCCCCTGCTCTTCCTTATATGTATTAACGATGTAACATCTCGGGTGAAGCACTGTAAAATCATATTCATTATACATCATCATTGTATTTAATTCGTCATTGTCTACCAAAGTTTTCGGACGACCACGAGGTTCATTTTTCAGGTCGAAATTTCCAGAACGGAAGCGGTCAAACCAATAACAAGCGGTGCGTTGGTTTGTAGTGTTAGCTCCGTAAACGTCGTTGAAATTGCGTGCACTTTGTTGTTGTTGCCACGACGGTACTCATATTCCATAATTACTCGAATTTTTAATGTATCCATAATGACGAAAAATATTTAAATGCGATGAAAACAAAACATTCATTAATAAACAAACGACTACTTTTGAAAAAGGAAATCAAATTAAATTTGAAATTAGAATTCTTGGCCAAAAAAAAATTTTTTTGATTTGAAATAGCCAGTACTGCAGAATGGCTTATTTAAAAAGTCTTAAAGTCGTAAGAGCCTCCAGATTAAAGTTAAATTAAAATATGTTTACCTTATTTTTTTTTAACTTTTAAACTTTCGCGTTCCATGATATACCTTCAGGCTGACTCAGCCCGTGACCACGTGCAACCTGGTCGAAACGTCAGGCAATTCAGAGGTATGTAATACCTTTTCGTGATCGCGTTAATTCCCGTGGAAATACATAATTATATTTACCTTATGTTTTTAATCACGTAAAGTTACTTTGATGAGGAATTAATTGGTTGGCTTGGCTACAAAGATAGTTGTACATATGCCTTATTTGGTGAACATGGCAGTATCGAAGCTGTCGGAAAAGTAGTGTGTGTGCAAAAGAATACGGTTGGTAGGTGACCTTCTAAAGATTTAGAAGTAAAAAACGAATTATAAATAACTTACGACAAAGTTCTACACGACACCGTCAGCGAAATCAAATGAAATGAAACTTTATTTCACATAAATATAGTCCATTAGGTGTCTGGTGTTTAAAATATAGTCCTTCTTTTTAGCCTGCTAGTGGTATGTGAAAGTTATGTAGTATTAATACATTTCAATTTATCAATAAACAGTCATGCAAATTATTAAAATAAGGAGACTTGTTATGGAAAAAATCTTACAAACATGTCACAGTTACTTAAAAATTATGTGTGATTTAACCAGATTTAGTTACATTATTCTTTTACACTGTAATACGTTTTTTTAACAGCCATTTTTTTATATTGTAGGGGGTAAACGCGCAGAGGGGTCACCTGATGGTATATGACTACCGCCGCCCATGAGCACCTGCAACTCAAGAGTGACAGGTGCGTTGCCAGCCTTTAAGGTGGGAGTCGGGGAAGAGAGGAAGAGGGGTAGAGGAGGGGAGAGGGAAAGGTTATTTTAAGTTGCTTTTTCAACGAGCTATTGGGAAGACGACGGGGGTAATAGACGTGCAGCCTAAAACGATATCCAATAGCCTAGGGCTGTACCAAAATTCGTACACGATCGATATAAGTTTGCGTTTCAAAAACAGTTCCACAATTATAACAAAACGTACACACTCTGGCATTAGCCTCCCTTGTCACCATTTAACCGTTTATAATGCAGTTACATTCATAGTGGTTACAGTACAATCGCTCTCATCATTAGTGTTGTGAAACCGATAATCTTTTGCATGTGTTCTTCACGCTTGCTAAATTTTGCGGGGTTGACAGTGTGGAACACGTGCAGTTAGCGTAGAGATTAGTTGGGTTTTGATAAGTGGATATAAGTGGTCAGCTGTATTTATAGTTTTGTTTTTATATTTAAATCGTTCTTTTGGTTTCAATCTTTTTTTCGTGATGCAGGATCGTTCTACTTATTGTCCATAGTTTATGCTTAGATAGAGGTACGATACGTTATTTGCTGTAAGTGTATGCCTGTTGCCGCCACATCAAAAACTCGTCTTTATTTCATTAAAAATAGGGGTAAACTGTAATAGATGATAAACCAGTTCACTATTTAATAAAAATGAGTTAATAGACATTAGTATGACTAGTTGTATCGGTAACGCAACGCCATTGGCCGGCCTGACAATGGCAGGGTGATAAAAAGGCTAGGCATGCTTTATAAGTGGATAACGATTACCTGAGTGCTGATTGAGGTACGAATGACATAGCAGTTACTGTTATTTAGTGAATGTGATAGTTTATATCAATAGTGGTGAGATTGTTGATAACATGTATAAATGTTTTTAAGTTTTTGATTTAGAATCCCCTGACCTTGACCTAGGATTTACGAGTATATAAGGACATATTTCTAATAAATGCAAATGGAAATATTTTCATGAAATTAATATATATACAACGAACTCAAACCTAAATAGACAGTCGGTTTAGACGTAGTGAAAAAGTCTAAATCTATCATTATTGAACAAGCAGTTTAAAGTTTCAGATTGCCAATTACTACTGCGCCGTAAACTCAACGAACCCAAACTCAACTCTTTTATTGATAGCCATTGAACAGTTCCACTATCTCCCTCTCGCCCAAGTCTACATACGTAGACGTCACATAGTAGTACTACATTATTATAAAGTCATTCGGTGAAATTACTTCTTTAAAGTTTCTCATATCGATTGTATAAATAATATACCTATAAGCAAACCTGCAAAGGAAAAAATTACATAATTAGAAGTAGCTTAAAATTGACAACGGGAGCTGAAAAGCCTTTATTGTCTTGTTATCTTCTTCTCTAGTAACTAAGGTTTTACGAAACGTGCGTTGGACATGCTTTAAGATGATCTATTTTATGCAAGCCACTCTGATAAGACGAGAAGAAATGGCGAGACTGAACATGCTTCTGTCTTTTAGACTCTTTCGCAGCGGTGGACACCCCTCGATACAGACCACCCTGTCAACCCTTAACCCTGATCACCGAAGGGAACGGTGGCTCTATGGAGCTATGAGAAACCATATCTCTGATAATAACCGAGATGACCTGGTTAAATCAGGGAGATCGTTTCATCGCTCAATCACGTCATCATGCCCTTGTCGATGTGGAACCCACAGTTTTTACAAGTTAGCGATTAAAACAGGCTTGTACGAAAGGTTTAATGGCAGTACAGAAAAATCGTAAAGTATGTAAGGTCTCTCCCCTCTTCCCATTCTCCCCTCCCCCTCCCCCTCTTCTCCTACTGCAACCTTAAAGGGCGGCAACGCACTTGTGACTCTCGAGTTACAGGTGCCCATGGGCCGCGGTAGTTATTTACCATCTGGTGACCCGTCTGCTCGTTTGCCCGATATACCATAAAAAGAAAATATACGGTCGGCTGGCAGTTGTCTCTGTCTACCCCTTTATGCATGTATGTATAAGGAGAATAAAGTGGCTTTCCAAGATTTATATACATAGGGAAGTAGATACAAGTATAGTTGTCATATAACAAGCTATAAAAATAGATTTAAAGAATTCCCATACTTTTGAAATTACATTGTGTCCCGTAGGATGTGAAGCCGGCGATCCCTTACAATACAACATATTGTGTTCTAACTACACATTATGATAATGAATGGATTTTATAACGATGTGGTTAAAAACAATAGTGGTTTGCACATAGAATGTATTAGAAGCGAGGCGGTGGGTCGTGGGCCGCACTTCCTACATATTCTGCAATTATTATGCAAATACCGGTGAACAACAGTTTGCAATGAATTTTTATTCAACATTTTAAATATTTTTATTTATATGCACTTTTATTCATAACCTTGCTAACGTAGAAGTAGAAGAAAGGTTTAGAAGTGGCGGTAGCGTAATAGCTAAGGCGTCGGACTTGCGATCAAGTGGTTGCGGGTTCGAACCCCACCCAGTGCACTACCCTCTTGAACCCACTCCTAACACAAGCGTTAAGCTTAGCTGGAGGGATTAACGAGATTACTAGTAATGTGTGACACACGTTACTAGTAACCTTTTCAAAAAAAAAACATTGTCTTTTTAGTAACTACTGTATGTATTTGATTAAATGCTATACTAGGTTGTATAATAAGTTTATAGAGAAAAAGTACATGCAGAATTATGTATTACAAATAAAAATGTTTAATTACTAACGTGTTCTCTTTTTACTGTGTGTGTATGTGTTTTAGTGTTGGCCTGTGTATAATAAGTACCTGTGTTAGACAGTGACGGCCCTACCTGAATATTTACGTGGTGCGAGACCTCATAGTGGCACCCCTATAAATTCAAAACCTTAAGTCGACTACTCACACACCTGCCACAGGGTCAATATCGGCATTGGGCCCTTAATTGTGACGTGTATAGGCAAGCAGGGGCAATTTCTAGATTGTTCCTGCGGCTGGGCGGCAGGGGTGTAGGAACTTCCCTAGCTCCCTTGATCGGTCTATCCCTAGGTTCTATTATTGGTGTTATCATAGCAAGGAGTTCGTCAAAAAAATCAGTGTCCATTCGCAAAAAGTTTTTAAGATCATCAAAGAGCCTAGGATATACCCCCCCCCCTCCCCTCTCCCCCGTTATTATAAATAGTATTAGACAATAGGATATTGTGTTGCGGTTTAAATAGCAGTTGTTCTGCTCGTTAGCGTTAAAATATGTTGTCAATTTCACTCGCAACTACTTTGTTGCGATCGATACCCACCATCGATCTATTCAGTGAAAAACCTAAATGGTCGATGGTCTTCTCTTCGCCTTATGTTACTAACTGTTGAGCTTACAATTTATTTTATTCGTTCGGAGTAATTCGACTTCTGGCATTTCTTATGGGCAAAATACCAAGATCTAACAGTTTTTCCTGACAGTGTAACATAAAATAAACTTATAGAAAGTTTTAATTTACAGAATCTTTGTTTATTTTTAGAGACGAAAAATTACAGGTAGGTATAGTCAGTAAAGAACGGAGTGCCGTCCACACATTGTGGAAGATGTCCTGCCAAACGTTGCTTTCAATACGTCGGAGAACTGTAGCTCTGCTGGTTGAATATCTTTTAATAATAAGTTCAAGCTCGTAAGTTCCTCCACCAATTCACATGTCACATTTCCAGCCATCCTGTTAAACCAATTTGCAAATCAGCACAGGCCTTTTCCAACATGGACCTTGCAAAATCTATTTTCATGTTGTATGACCACGTTTCATTGAATTTTCATTGTTGTTTAAATCGAGTGTATCAATCAAAGCAGAAAACATTAATTTAAAAAAAAACTGGATCGCTTAATGTCACATCTACGACTTCGTAGTCAAATACCGTTTCTTTCTTTTCTTCTTTGGGATCAGCCTGACTTAAAAATTAAGTCCATCTCAGCCAAAGATCCTATTTTCTTAGATTTTATTAATTTTATATAAGTAAATCCTCACCTATTATAATAGACCAGTTGACCCACGCAACTTCGTCTGCGTTTGTAAATTTCCCCCGTTTTTGTAACATTTTTCATTGATGCTCCATTCCTATTGGTCGTAACGTGATGTTATATAGCCTATAGCCTTCCTGGATAAATACGTTTCCGACACTACAAGAAGTTTTCAATTCGAACCAGTGAAACCAGTCCTGAGATTAGATTAAACAAACAAACTCTTCAACTTTATAATATTAGTATAGATTTATGGAAATAGATTCGTAAGTCAACGGCATAGTGTATATTATTATCTTCGCGTATCTTATGGTACTTATATCTTAGCGAGTAGCGCCCTCTAAATTGTAAATTGTTACCAACTTTTCAACATTGTGGTGGTTTTGAGGAGAAGTGCGCCTAGGACTATGTTACTTAGGACTAATTGGCTAAGGAATGATTAATCTGCCAAGCGAAACGAATGTCTAGAAGGTTATTCAATAATTAATACATAATTTAAATAAGTTCGTTTGGCATCTCTAATAGGGCGCTGTTTTCTTCGACAAATCTATTAAGGTTTTGTGCTGAAGTTGCAAGGGCTTGCCGATTAGCCCATCAAGGAGAATGAAAGCAGAGTTTACCGATTGTGCTGTCATCTGTATCTACTATTAGAATAAGGGTATCTCACCCCTCAATAGATGGCCTTAGTAACTACGCGGTCTAGTTTTTTATTGTAATTATTTTTTTACCAGTGTTTGTTTCTATAGTACGAGTAAATCTAATGTCTAAACATTCAGCTATATACGAATACAATAATAAATTAAAATATACGTCATAAACTAGAAAACTTTGATTTATTTGCTAGCTATTTAAAATTAGTTAACAGTTGGTTAAAAGTTTTTTTTGTTTACAAAAACCTACTTGCGTTTTTTAATTTTTATATTACAATCATCATTATTACACAGTCAAAGTGTCTTATAAAACAAGCTTACAACACAATCATCAAAAAGGCATATATTATGTTGAAAATTAAAATTTAACAATAAAGTAAAAAAAAATGCATCATATTTTATAAAAATATCAAAAAAGTGCTCCTTTTCCAAAATTAAAAGTGTACATTTTCTGATTTGTACAAAAAAAGTCTATAGACGTAATGTGGTTGATGTATCATATTGTACCATTTTTATTGTTACATGGAAAGTTTTACAGTATATGAGTAATAGGTCTTTTAGCTATCACCCACCTACCAGAGGATCGACGACCTACTGTATACAAACGTATGGTTGGACAGTCCTTGGAGTTTCTTGCCTGTTCTTCTCCACAAGATATAGGTATTGGAACAGGTAACCAGCTTCACGACTGACTGCTACTCCTGACAATTCAAGAATACCTATTATGAGTTTAATTGAAAAAATGATTTTGATATTGATTTTGGTTCATTTTGTAATTTTAAGAATTTAATTGTAAGCATCTAATTGGCTATGGCATTCCATAGACCAGTTTGTAACCATATAAAAGAGCCGTAACGCCGTATTAAAATACATTCTACATTCTGAAATTTGGAGTCATAGTATTATTTATATCAAACCAATTAAGCGATAAAGTATCTATTCAGGTACCATTAAAGGTTTAAAGGAAACCGAAAAAAATACTAGTTTTAATAAAATACATAATGTAATACAGAATTACAGAATATCCGTATTTTATTTCCGTATCCGCTAGTGTAATAAATCGTGAATGCAGTTACCAGTGCCATCTAGTAACTTTTATTTCACCCCTCACTAGATGTCCTTGGCAGCGGGTAGCTACGCCGTGTAGTAAGTATTTTACGTTTGAAAGATCTATTCACCACTTTGGGTAGATGTCGTTATACAATCACCTGTATTACTCATCAAGTCGAGTGATTCCACAGTGTAGTGGTTCTACAGTGATTCTGCTACCCTCAAGAAGATGGCGTGAAACAGAATTTGCATGTTATATGTTTAACTAACTACGCTTGACGTTTAACAAATAACTTTGATTCTTTCAGTTTGTTGTAACACAAAATTGTTTTGGAATTCAATACGTACATTTTAAGTCATTTTTGATTTTGGAGTTACGTTATACTTTTCAGCTCCAAAAGAAACTATACCTATATATGTAAATGTTCTATAAAATAAATCCCATTAATATTATTTCTATTATCTATTATCTTTATTTCTAAGTTTGGATGGATGGATGGATGTTTGTTACTCTTTCACGCCAAAACTACTGAACCGATTGCGATGAAACTTGGTATGTAGATAGCTAGAGACCTGGATTAACATTTAGGCTACTTTTTATCCCGATATTTCCACGGGATCGGGCCTTACGAGGGTGAAACTGCGGGGCGCTGCTAGTTCTTTATAATTTTATAGATAATATGGTCATAATTAGAAAAATATATTTCAATGATCACTAAAGATATTTCTGTGATTAACAGAAAATTGTTTCGAGTCTGGGTGAAATTTATTTTGAATGTTGGTGAACGTGAAGTCTCTGCGACATGGGAAAAATTCCCTAGTGCTCAATATCGGCTCGACAACATCCTCTATTGGATTAAGGCCTCTCTCTTTCAGTACTTAAATCATCTTATAAAGTTGGAATAATCTGAGTCTAACAAATAAAAAAAATAAACAGAAAAAACATTTAATTAGAATTGCGAAGAATTTGCATTTGAGCGCCATCTATCTAAGGCCCTTCAAATGAATTCTTTATGATTTGAAGAGTATATGAGATACATGAGTTTTCTTCACACAAGTCATTTAGGATGGCGCTGTATCCAGAATGGTGAAGAAAGGGTTCACATGGGGATTATTTTTATATTTTATAGGTATCAAGATTAATAAACATGGAAACCGAATAAAAGTAGCGTAATTGCCGGAATCATAAAGTTGCAAGGCGTAGAACTCACACATGTCACAGTTCTCAGGCCAGCATCACACAGCCTATTATTTGCCAATTTCATCGCAAAAAAAAAGACTTTCTTTTTGATATTTTGGCAGGCGTTTATTTATACATAGAATTATACTTCGGTAATATCTACATAAATAACCACTATGTTATACTGCAATACACAAATAAAGGACGATCGCAATACAATAACATGGTGTCCACATACACATATTTATATTATTTCAGAATTCAATTAGAAGGAACATCAGCCCCTTCTTTGTCTGTTTTTTGTTAATATACCAACTATGTACATGGACTTCTTCGCTTTAATTTACTACCTTCAATAAAAAACTCAATTTTCCAACTTAAAATTGGTAAGTATTTCTGGAGCGAGAATCCTTGCCTTGCCTTGCGGTCACACAATCTTATGAATAGCACGGGAAGTAAAGAGTTTTATCAGTAAACCGCCAATTCATTTTGCTAAAGTTCAGTGTCTGTCTGTCTTATCCTTTACTTTATTTTCCTTGTATTTGAAATTTAGTTGCTTCACAATAATTTTACATTTTGTTCTGCCATTTAAGTTCTTTACTTTTGTTTAGTTTATACTAAGTTTTAAAAAATCTGTTGTTCAAATGCACTATTACTTAAACATTCACTTTACTATGGAATGTGTTCCCTCCTGAAATTAGGATATCCACCAACCATGACACGTTTAAAGCTAACGCCCTTGAAGTTTACTGGAATCAGTTAGCAGAAATATTCTCACAATCTTAGATAGATAGATAAACTCTTTATTGTACAAAACATACAAAATTATACAAAACTGTATATAGATATTCTTACAAACTAAAAGTAGAGACTTTGTACCTACAATTAGAGGCCTTATCGCGCTTTGCAGGTAACTCTTGGCTGGAACGAGAGTTTATGTATGGCAAGAGGAGTTGCAGTGTGTAATTCATTGAAAATATTATCTAAGTAAACCAATTACTTATAATAATATATTCACATAAATTTTCACATACAAACATAACATACAGGTAACAATATACACATATATATATGTCGAATCCTCAGTCACAGGACTAGGCACAATGTGGGTACGGGCGATGAGAAAACTCCCTTTTGATATTTAATCATGAAGTATTGTAAACATGCAAAGAAGCACTGTACAGTTCCTAGGTTAGTGTTGACTCGGCGGTAACCAAACGTAAAGTGAACTCGTCCTTCCGCTGGCCAACACCCTCAGCCTAGACTCTGCGTAACGCCGATAGATGGCGCTTGTGTTCCTTTCCGGTGAATTTATTATAGAGGGCGCTCTAAGCATCCGTACTAATGACCGAAGATGCAACATATCATATATATAAATAAACAAATATAGGTAGGTGCACATATATAAATGCACTCAACAATCGGGTTATGCTTGATTACTATTTTTTTTTTTTAAATTGGGTAGTGTTTTTGCGAGCTCCTGTAGATCCATGAAATGCGTTGGCATTTTCAATGTCAAGTTCTCTGAAGACCTAAGGTCCCTTGTATGTGTGTTGTATAAGAATTCAAATCGTTCTTTGAGACAAGGAAGAGTGTTAGGATTGAGAAGTGTAATATAATAATAATGAAAGTATATGAATATTCCAGTGAAGGCAAATGGGGAGCCACTTGAGCTTATTTCGATATCAAGAAACGTCGCCAATCCAGCGATGAACCGTATATAAAAGTTTTAAAATCGCTCAAGTTTGTTAAATTGGTCCTCGGTGATGGCAGGATAGCTGTCATCTGCGTAATCAGGTGTTGAAAGAAGAAGGGATTCTACAAGCGCAATTTTGGTGGTAACCGGTAGAAAGTTGCGTCTTCTCAAGGATCCTGCAGAGGCGAATATTTTCACATATTACCTCTTGTCTCCAATCTTATAACCATAGGTATATTTCTTATCTATAATATGTGGATAATGTATGTATATTTGTGTATGTTTAACTTTCTTTAAGAAATTTCATTCTAACACACCTGCCATATCCGTCATTGAATCGCCCAAAGCTGACTGGTAGACCGCCTCGTGCAATGTAAAATCCAGGAAGTGTTACAAAAATAAATAAAAACAATATGTAGGTATGTATTGACAAACTCTCACACAAGAAATACAAGGTGCCAGCTTGTCGGCAGCCAAGTCAATGAAGATAGGTAATTTGTTCTCAGCACGGTACAAATTAATTTAAACTTCACTGATATCAGACGTTATTAAACTAAATTTAGAAGCAATATAGATTCATTTGCATGTAAAGTAATACTAATATGTACCTTCAGAACATAATTATGTAGGTTTGGCGGTTATATGAGTCAATATACAGTAATAATTAAATGACTTTCAAGATTTGTTAAAATAGTTATTTGTAAGTAAAGCTAATTAAAATGTGGTAAAAATACAATTGATTTAAATGTGCCACTTGAAACCTTATTTGGCTATTTTGTTGTTGCTTGGAACTGGACTTTTAATTTAAAAATTTTAGTGGCCCTTCGGGACTGACCCATTCAATTACAATTTGTTCACATGTGATGTAAATATCGGTAAATCATTGTCGTAAACCACTGTTGGATCCATCCACTAAATCATGTCATGATGTTATAACTTTACAAACCTTCCTATTTAAATATCGTCTCTGCTCCGGACGATTAAGTTGTAAAACATTATGCTGTTGTGTAATAAGGACACTAGTAGTAGTAATCACATCTATGAAAGGTTTACGGTTACTTATGTTAAAGTTTTTACTTCGAGGATGTCTGATACCGACGCGGCAGGTCGCTTCATGACATGATGAAGCGTCGTCTGCCGGGCCCGAAACAAATCAGGTGTCCTGAAGGTACATAAATGAGTACAACCTTATATCTTTATCACTCTCGGAAGTTTATTAACTCTCATTATGAAATGAACATCATTGCTTATAAGTCTACACTCACTATCCTGCATTTTTGAATTTTCAACTCAACACTGTAGGAAAGAGCACATTTATATCGTTGGAAAGTCTTAGGAGAGAAAGGAGTGCACACAATTTAAAAAAATCGCTCTGACAATTCATTGTTTCTGCGTGCACCTAGTTATCATAGATATAATTAAATTACCCTTAAAAAAACTCCTGCACTGCAACAAACCAACAAAACATCTTCTCAAGTAATCAAATTTATTTTATAGCTAACATGCAAACGCAGCCTCCTTTATCGACAATATTAAGTGTAAAAATATCCGTTGATCCCAGAAAACTGAATTAATACGCATATGTCGAGGCTTTTAGTGATAGCTTACCTGTGTGGGCTCTGGATACGGCCTGCGCTGAAACACAGGTTGAGTTAATAAGTTTAGGACCTCTGGATATTCGTAACGAAATTATTGATTACTACTAGCCGATCCCTGCAATTTCACCTACGTTTATTGCCTCTGCTCCTCTCCTAAGATACTATATCCAATAAAAAAATAATTATTTAAATGTAACCGATAGCTCCAGAGGTTAGCGCGTTTAAACAAACAAAGAATAAAGAAAACGCTTTATTATATTAATATAGATAACATTTACAGGAGTATGTATACAACCAAATTCATACAAAACACAAGAACATCACAAAACATGAGAGACAAATATAGCGGCGATAGTGTACGGCCTAAAATGTCGGATTCGCGAGTTCGAAACATACCCAGTACAATATCCACACGAACCCACATATAACACAAGCATTTAACCCATGTTATTAGCATCTTTTTTTTAAAGTAAGACCAAGGAGTCAGGGCCGAACAGTTACCACAAGTAGCGCCCGAACGCGAAGCTGACTCTGTCATCGCACCCTTCGCAATATCAGATAGAATGGAGCGACGCAACTACTACGTTGATCTCACAGTACCAAATACATGCCTTGCACAAGTAAAATACAAATTATCAAATATTTTTTCGCATGTATTTAAAATACGAAATACAAAACATAACTTTAAACATTTGTATTTTAAAAACAAGCACCTTTATGTGCTTGTATTTTAAATACAAATGTTTATACAAACCATAAATCAGTGAATGAAGCATCTATGGTTATGAACACTAGATTTGGAAATGTAGCATCAGACAAATTTGTTGTTGTTGTTGGAGAATGAATAAAATGACAATAGGCTTGCCCCCTCTTACGCGGGTGGGACCAAAATGTTGGTGTTTAAAAAGCCTCTGTCTACCCTTTCGGGGATACAGGTGAGTGTATGTATGTATGTATACATAAATTTTATACAGTCATGGATCATTCTACTAGTGTTTAAATCATTAACCATCTCTAAAAGAAAAACTGACAAAATCACATGATTCTGATCACGAATCTTCAAAGTTTTAAACGGGACCTATAATTAAATAGAATTTTAACGTAACATTATTAACCTTAGGCAAATACTTCAGAGATGTGATGTGAATTTTGATCTTCTTCAAATCTGGCTGCTTTGTTGATTCAGTGCATTAAACAGAAAGATGGGACGAGAGTGTCGAAATGAAATTCCTAATTTTTTATTGTCTATTATTGCTTTCGGCCCATGAAACGTAAAGTTTACAGTTACGGCTTTATAATAGCTGTCTAGCTGGTGTTCCTGTATAGTCTTCAATTTATCAAAGGGCATAGCGATTCACTCGGGAACGACGCCGCCGATGAGCTAAACTAATTAATATGCAACTAAAACAAAATTGTAATTTTGTTACTTACTTTAGACCAGGGAACACTAATTAGTTTCATTTGGGGTCCGTTTTATAAATTATATGACCGTCGCAGTTCCTTTCTAGTTTTTTCAGTTTTCGGAGCTAAAGTTTCATTTTATTATTTCATAATTTTTTTTTAATGAATGGTATACTACCCTATCCACTTACCCAATGCCCTTTGCTGTACTCCTGGTACTCCTGGCATCGCGTATGCAAAATTTCATGATGATCGGAAGAACGGCAGCGCATAAAATACAAAAAAAACCCGTGGCTAAACAGCATTTAGTGGCTACATGGTCTAAGGTCGTAAGATCTCCATTAGATAGGGGTGACAACCCGAGTGAAGTCACTGGTATTGCAAGTATATGCCCAGAAAACCGCATGTCAGCAGGTGGGCTGCTGATTTGCCAACGAAACCTCAAGAAAAAACGGGTGTCAAAATAAAATAAAAAGTCTACACTCGTACCTGTGCCAGCAAGTATTAACGTCTTCAAATGGATATAATTGAATCACGTCACTAACTTACGTAATGGATATTTTAATAAAAAAAAACTATATGTGAATATAACATTTCAATTTAGACGATTTCTTAAAATTTGGTGGCGATATGTAGAGTGAGGGTAGTATGAATTATTTATAGTGACGCTTAGCGCGACCGTACAAATTGAGACTGAGTGCCGGATGTTGCACGTGATCATATTAACCTCAGATACATAGCGCAAATGAACACTCTTGATACTTTAGCAGTGAGATACTATGATCGAGACGTGGCCTGTCGAGCATTTCCACTGCAAAGTCAAGGGTCGTGGATTCTATGTATGTAGCTTAGTGCAAATATTGTATGCATGAAAAGGACTGGATGTCTATGTATTTTATAATTATGTACTTGATAGTTTTCCCCGGAAGGAAAACCATAGTTAGCACCATTCTTAGCACGTTAGAAGAGGCTCTTTGTAAAGTGGTGATGATACATGTAGTCAGTGTGCTGTCATGAATAACACTTCTGAGGTCCATCTTAAACTCTTTTGTTTTTTCATTTGTTTAAGATTACTATTTGAAAAAGAAGCTTCATTTTGAAATGTGGGTCCTTTACCCTTTGACATACCAGGAGTAAGCGCTAGGTGACCATGTATCTGTGTTTTATAACTCATAGTACTAGCTATACTTAGATGCTATATAGATAGCGCTGCATACGTATATGTCCTAGGATATTGTTATTAATATTTTCCACCGGCTGAAGATATGCATGTCTTATTAATATGATATATCTAATAATTCATCGAAAACAAAAGCTAAAAGTGCTACTTTATTGAAAAAAAAATTGTATTTGTAAAAAAAGAAAACAGAATCTTTTTTTTAAATACATATATGTTATACTGTAGAAACGGACCTCACGCGCTCTGCTTGCAAACTCTGTGGTTGGATTAAGAACTCTTTGGCGCGCTGGGTCTGGCTGGCGGCACCTTGCTCCTATTCGAAGTTTAGAACAAGTTTTTAAAATATAGAACCAAGCAAGAAAGGACAGACGTCTGGTGAAGAGTCTGAAGACAGACGTCTGTGCTGAAAGCGCGGAAATGCAAGATATATTAATTTGTTCATTGTATTCATGTTATATTGTTATAATTATAATTTGGAGTTAAAGTAAAGTCACTGTGCTACCCGCGTAATCTTTTACTTACTTTTCCCTAGAAACAGATTCAATAATAACGTTACCAGCTCGCCTCTGAGCTACGACAAAACATAGAAATCGTGAAAAAGCTCTTTCTCTCTGACTGTCTTTCAACGTTCTATAGTACGGAGGTGCGGTCATAGTCAGGTGAATGCGTTTTTGTAAAACTCCTTATACAAAACCGTAAATAAAGTAGTAAATAAAGTGCGGCAAAGAGAGTAGATGCAAAACCATTTAGTTCTTGTTGGCATTGTTTGTACTGTGTATGAGGGTGACACCTCAGCCCGCCACGTTTTATTTTGGATAGGAAAGGAGAGAGAGTGATTAACCGGAAGAGCTCGCAGAACACTCGCCATGGTAGAGACGGTAATACTGCCAAAGAGGCTACGTTTTTAAACCACTGCAAGGCAAGATTCAAAGGTCTTGGCGACCTCAGGAAACTGTTGCTGCAAACTGAATAGAGCGTCTTATAAGTATTGTGCAGAGCCAATCCATACTACTGTGCAGAGTAACCCACGCAGGTTTAATACAAAAGACACTGCTGCTCCAGCGTTAAGAACCGTTTCACATTGTTCAAGACACCGAATTTCCGTGAGGCCTCTTTTATGACTCGATTTAGTTTTTATCGTTCAGGTTATCCTCAGGCATCCATTCGGAGTATATCGAGATTGTCCTGCAGGTGCAGTGATGTATCCCGAAGAGTAGGGAGGAGAAAGAAATAAGATACCTTGGCTCTTTCTGCGTATGATTTATCTTTGGCTTATGCAAATATGATCATATCTCCAATTTTGTACTAAACTCAATGGCCTCCGATTCGTTTTCCAAGAGAGGATTCTCTTTACTGTATAATATCTTGTTTAACCCTACTACCCCTGTCTATTTAAAAAAAACGTTTCGCATTTATGCACGATACGCACAATAGATATTTGAGATCATCGGAAAATCTAACGTTGGAAATTCCAACTCATTCAACATTTTCTGACAAATCATTTACAGTGCAAGCCGCACGTTTGTGGAATGCATTATCAGAAGCTATCCGACGAGCACAGTCATAAGCTGTTTTTCAGAAACTCGTCAAGGATCATTACCTATCTTAGTAAGAACCATATATTATAATTATATGTATGTGTAGGATATGTATATATGTGTGTACGTATATTTCTATAAATATATGAATGTATGTGTATTATTTAGATAATAACAAAAATTTTGGTAGACTTAAATAGACTGTTATTTACAAATTGTACATTTTTATTTTTAGTTGTTATGCACTGCGAGTTATCTAGTTCCATACAGTATCCATCCATCCTATAGTTATCTGTAAGAGATCGCAGACTGCGATAAGACCTTACTTAATATTACATTTCTAGATTGTATAATACTTTTTTTGGTGTGCAGAGTGTACCTATCTACCTATCTATCTTTTTAACTAACCGAATGCAGTTTACAAAGTTGTTGATAAAAGATATTCTGCACACTATTAAACTTAATATGTATTTGGCTAAATATTAATAATTTAGCATAGATTCTCATTGTAATATCCTCCACGTCGTTCCTGACCTATATCATATTCAATGGCAGTTAGTACCCCACGTATAGATATTGAATTACACCTATTAATTTATTATTACATATATTGACTGAGAATTTGCGTCTCGCATCACATCGAGAATCTCACTTTATTAGCATCGATGTACCTAATACCCGTTTCGTGGGTTTCGTTATGCAAAATAAATGTATTCATCAGATATATTCACATACGTTTCTTAAGTTCTTCAGTTTAATTATAGTTGCCGTCTGTTTCATTTTACATATTATGTATTTAAGACAGGAAAGGTAAAACACTAAATGGCTGGGTGATTCTTCTTTCATTTTCCTTCTTCTATCTCATTTTCATTCTATCTAAATCTTCAGAAATTTAGTTAATCTCTTAAAATAAACTAGACATATTTAAATCATTGTCATTATGTCAAGTGCCTGATTTAAATAATATAGTATTTTAGGACAATTACCAACGATGAAATAATTTTCTGCGAGAGAACAATGATGTAGAGAATTAAATAGAAGGCATATTTATGCATTACGCAGCTACAGAATACTTTCATACAACAAAACTCAGACAAACAAACAAGACTTATTACTACATATGGACTTACGTCGTACAGTACTTTACTACATACCAAGTTAGGGTACTTAGAATTTTTAAAATACTCGAGTGTACCTAAATATATTTTTATCCATTGTTGCATGCGAGAAGAAATCAGCCAGTATATCTAATTGTAAAGTAGCCATCATAAATTTTATGTCATTTCATTTTCATGTCATGTCAAAAAAGAGACACCTATATGTTACCGTAATATGTATCTCTTTTTCTCTCTCTCTTCTCTTTTGAAACGAAGGCGTAATATTGTTTTTCTTTTTAAAGCCGTTTTCACGTAATTTAAAAAGGAAAAGCTATGTGATTAAATTGTTTTTTATTGATATCACTAACTACCTAACCTCGGTGAGGTGATGACCCGTGGGGGTTTCACGATAAAAAAGGGGTGAAAGAAAAGTATTCCAGTCGTAAGTATCAAGATTACAGATTCGTTCTACACACACACTTGACACACGTTTTGTTTATCACAGTTTTGAATAAAAAATAAAGATTCATTACTATTGCTTTACGTAAGTACAGTAATTTCTTTTCTTCGCTTCGTAATATAGGGCGTCTGTCTACTGCGACTGAAAACTTTTAACAAATTAAATCCCTCCTATTTAATTATTGTGTTTTGTAAATATGAGCACAAGAAAGTTTGACAGACAAGCACTATTATTAAAGTATCAATGTCAAGCGGCCCAATAGTTCATATTAAAATAGTATACCTAAAATAACCAGTTTGAGAGCTTTTTGTAACGCGATGCAGGTTCAGTAGTTCGAAGATTTCCATAGATGGCAGTACCCATATTCGTTGTAAATGGTTTCCAGTGGTTAGTGATCCTAACTGTTAAGCCAGAGGTCGTGGGTTCGAGTCCCACCCAGGACTAATAATTATGTAATGAACACGATCATTTGTTCTGTGGCTGGGTGTAAGTTAATTAATTAATAAAATAAGTATGTCTATCAGCAGCCTGGTTATCATAGTACAGGCTCTGCCTAGTTTGGGATGAGACGGCCGTGCGTGAAGTGTCTTTAGTTGTTATTATTATTCTCTATTCTGTTTTAGTATGTACATACAAAAATATAAAAAATGGTAGACCATCGACATCGGGTACAGGGACCAAGATACCGTTGGTTAGGGCTTCAAAGACAGGGATCTCCTCACTAAGCGGACCGTGTCAAGAGGAAATACCTTCTGCATAAGTCTGCTTATCTAACGCGAGCCGTGTGTGAGGTGTCTCAAGCTATTATTATTATCTGACTAAAAAAAAAGGACATAACTGCAGATTCGACTGACTTTAAAATACTTAATTTTAGAGCATTAACAGTAAGCTAAAATATGAAACGGAAAGCTCTGAACTACGAGTTCACTTTTTAAACAGTCTTACTTTACTATTTTTTAATTTACTTTTTTATTACTTAATGTGAACGCAATTCTTTTTAGTCTGTGATAAAGATAAATGCTTGTGTCAGGAATAGATTCCCGTCGATAGAATGACGGGGTTAAAACTGCACCGCTTTTACTTTCTTCTGTAATACGGGACCTTATCACCACGCTCTTTGCTACCGGCTTTCATAGTCTTTAATCTCTTTATAAACTTTCTGTACCAGAATCGTTTATGAAAATTACAGCCATTATTTTTATAAAATCGTAAAAAATGTGTTCCCGGAACACGTAGAATGGGATTGACTGTAAAAGTGAAAACACAATGGTTTGAGTTTACTTTATGTTTTCTAAGAACTCGCGTTGTAGGTTATATATAATATGTACTGTTAATTTAAGGGATGGATGGTATAAATCTATTTCTTAATAGAGATAGACATTATTAATAAAGATTATAAAGGAATGAATTATAATCATATATTGATTATTATTAAACTAATTTGGGATATTAAGATTAAGCATTCTAGCTGTTTCGCAACTTTTATTATGTCTCAATTTATATAAATTAAAAATGTATCTTTTACACGTCAACTGTCTTACTACAAAACCGGGTTTAACAGATGTTTAGTTAGACGCTGCCTAACTCGATGCCTGTTCTATATTGAATACTGTTATTTAAAGTAGATTTTTATTAAATTAAACTTTTTCATAATAAAGTGTATTTGTTTCTCCAAATCAGTTCTTCACGTGACGAAACGTTTCCCATATTATAAAGAACACGCATCGAGTTAGGTAGCGTCTAACTAAAAATTTGTTGAACACTGTTTTGTAGTAAGGCAGCAAGTGTCTTAATCACGCGACTTGAGACTTTGGAGTTGGACTTTTAAATTTTTAATGAATATACAAATGCAACTTATCAAATAAAAAATCTTATCAGATATTGTGTAACACAAAACAAATACAGTCGAATAGAGAGCCTTATTTTTTGACGTCATTTAAAAATTTGTAAGTGTGAACCTAATGAGTATTTGTAAAATAAGATGGAGATATGATGATAATCTGCCAATTCTCACTCATAACAAATGCGTATAATGCTATTTCTGTAAATCTGTCGATCAGGTAAAAAGAGCACGTAGCATGTCCGCGCAGGGCTAATGCTTAAACAAATATTGGACTGTTGTGACGTCAGCGTTCACAAATTCAAATTCAATTTCTTTATTTCATAAAACTGCTCAACAATGACTTAAAACGTACTTGATTTTAAATGAAATAATTTAAAATTATAAAAAAAAATACATATATATGGAGATGAACATAGACAATGTCACCGTAGTTACTTAAGTTGCTTTATCAGAAATAAATGTTATTAAGACAATAGACATCAACTAATACAAATACGAACTGATACGGTACTATTGTGTGTACGGTATTATGTGTCAATCTATAACCGCCCGTTTGAGCCTTGTGAGAAGAAATCAGGCAAACAAACTCGTGTTCAGCATAAACATATCAGCGCGCACCATTTTTTTCTCAAAAATACTACTGGCAACGTGGGTTACAAATCCTGCATAGTATTATTGTTTAAGTGCCTAGTGCCACCTCGACCATTCCTGGTCTTTTGTAGCGCACTTTTAGCTTTACAGTTCACTGCTCAGACTTATGGCTTCTAGAAACCTCCAGATCCTTTCAGCAGTGATTGTATTTCCTACGGTTGCATGATGTGTAACCCTAGGTTAATACTTCAGTGCCGCATTAGTGGGCCACAAGAGCATAGAATATGCATTGCAGTTTCTTCTGCCTCTTGACAGAATCTGCATATTGTGTTCTCGCCCAACTTTAGGTTCAACATAAGTTCGTTCAGTTTGCGTTACAGGTTATGTATCCTGCACAGTAACCAAAGTTGCCAGATTATATTATTTAGACAAAGAGGGATTTAAATATTCTTAATTTAAGAACGAAACAACAGATAAGATAATAGTTACTTCGTAAACGAAACTCAGAAAGTGTACAATTTATAATTTACTAGCATCGTCCCGCGGTTTCACCTGCGTAAGTCCCCATCCCGTGGGAATATCGGAATAAAAAGTAGCCTATGCGTTAATCCAGGTCTCCAGCTATCTACATACCAAGTTTCATCGCAATCGGTTCAGTGGTTCTTACGTGAAAGAGTAACAAACATCCATCCATCCATCCACCCAAACTTTCACATTTATAATATTAGTGGGATATATTTTTTTAATTGTTTACTGCCCATGCTGCACCGGCCGTTACTGAGAAATTTCTATTAAACTTCACTGTACTTATCCAGTCCGAGGTATTAAATTTCAGGTTAAACATTATGACGTCACTTTAAAATCAGATACGTCTAGCGACTCTGATAATGACGTAGATACTAATTCATTAAAAAGCTCACTATACTCTACCCATTCGTTTATTTTCTTTTTGACAGTTGCTTGAGAACGTAACTGTGCCAGAGCCTGTCACTGAACACGTTTCCTCCTGCTACTGAGAATTCTTACGAAAACCCAATAATCGCCTGCATTTCATAATCGCCCACCACGGAATCGAACCCAAGCCGTCAACATCATAAACAAACATAATCTACGTATCACATAACTATTGTACGTAATCTATACAATTTCTTTCTTAAACAAGGTTGATATTAACCGGTGCAGTTGGGTCAAATAATAATATATAATAATAATAATTTATTCCTGCAAAAAGTTACATTTTAAGGTAATAACAATCTAGACTGGCCTGTTGGCCTAGTGGTTAGTGACCCTGACTGCTATGCCATAGGTCGTGGGTTCGATTCCCACTCGAGTCTGGGTGTTCTTTGTGTCCGCTGTTTGTATGTTTTGTCATTAAAATAAAAAAATCAGATGACTTAATCTAGTGATATACATTTTACAGAGAGCGTATTAATTGAGAACTAGGTTTTCCGTTGGTTTCCTCACTCGGCGAGCATGTATCGAGGAAACCTAGATTCTTAAAGTATTTGCTCATGTCTTAGCGAATTAATTGAGTTAGTTAAAGTCTAAATGTATATAAAACATATCTAAATGTATTTGAACGAAATAAATAAAAAATAAAATGAAATAAAAATAGGTTTATACTAACAATTAATTTTTTTTTTAATTTCAGTAGTGTCATAATGTAGGGTTTGTAACCATTTATAAATAATATTACTTGCCTCAGCCGTAGTTTTATTCTTTATAGCAAAATGGGTCAAATATCACCTACTAGGAACTCGCCCCGGCTTCGCACGGGTACAAATTATATATCAAAACCTTCTTCATGAATAACTCTGTCTATTAGTGTAAAACCGCATGAAAATCCGTTCAGTAGTTTTTCATTTTATCGCGAACAGACAGACAGACAGATGCGGCGGGGGACTTTGATTTATAATATGTAGTGATTAGAGAGTTTTAAAGTTAAAAGAGTTATAAGAGAGTTTTAAATTAAATAGTGGCACAAAACTAACTAAGATATGAATAAAGTAGTTGTTAAAACGACGGGGGCGTTAGCCACGGGGCGAACGTAAATGAATTATCTTTAAACACAGCGGACGTGATTCCGCTACCATCAAAGACAGAGATTCTAAAAGTTTCGCATGTTATTGAAATCGGAATTAAGAACCGCGACTCGTCGCCGCCGATCCGGTGCTAGTCGCCCTTTTATACCTGGCGTATGAAAGTTCTTATTCTAATTTACTATTTGTGCCCTTGATTTAACTAACAATTGTAGGTGAAAATGTAAAGATCTCGATTAACCCTTAATGTTTCAAGAAAATAAGTGCTAAAATTAATACGTATTAGTTTTAGTAATTTTATTTTTGCCGGACCGCTTAGAAAGGTCCAGGTCGCTTAAAAAGGATCAATTTATTAAATCTTTTTTTTGAACGTTGAAATTTTGAAAACTTGAATTTTGAAACGTGAAAATTTTGAGAACAAATATTTTTTTTTACGAGTCCATTTTATATTATCAATAATTAATAATGTTAAGACTTTAATTGAAATATATATATACGTACTATTTACAAGCATGCGTCATAAAATTCCTTCGCATTATCGCTTACTGGTATCGTTCCCAAAAGGCTGGCAGCATTGCCACGTTAAATGGCAATGCTAATTCTCTTTGTCTCTTTGCAAGAAAAATTCGCGCCATCTGGTCAAGAGAAGTGATGAAGTCACGAAGAACTATCAGTCGCTTAGCTAGTTCCTTATAAACGGAACGAGCACTCGGACCCCATGAATTAAATTGAAATTAAATTAATATAATATTAATATCCAGGGACATATTAAACATCACTATCTAGACCCAAACTAAGCGGAGGTTGTACTATGAGTTCTAGAACATGGATAACCATACATAGATTTTTTTGTAAATACATATTACAAATAATGGTTTTCAAATTGTGATTTACTGCTAATTTATTGAATTAATATTTAGTATTAATTTACTGAATTTATTATGTTATATAGATTATATTATTATTTATTTAATTAAAATGGCACGTACTGAATGGTTTTGTATTATACTAGCAACCCACCCCGGCTTCGCACGGGTAGGGTTGCCATCTTCAACAATCATTATCATATTTCAACCAATTAAACTTTCGTCATGAATCACTCTGTCTATTAGTGAAAATTGCATGAAAATCCGTTCAATAGTTATTCAGTTTATCGCGGACACACAGACAGACGCGGCGGGGGACTAAACTGAATTGTGTAATCCGTAGAAAACTTTGAGTACCATTGTCTGCTCCGGTGTCGGGGCCTATATAAACTGTTGCTACAGATCACCGAGCACCATTCGGCGAGCAACAGGTGGACGAGGTAAGTGAAGATTTCTTACACTCTATCACTATTTTAATACTCTATCATATGCGTTGGTTTAAAATAAAATAAAAAATAATTTAGAAAAAAATATTTTTTTTTGAATGGCAATGAAGTATGTATTTTTTTTTTAATATTGAAAATAATACTTTAAAGGAATGTATTCGGTCCAACAAAAAAATTGAAAATACTAATAACGTTTTTGTAATTCCATATTTTAAAAAATTTAAAAAGTATTTTTTAATGGATTTTCTTATACACTGCATTGAGGTAATTCAATTACATTAGTTGATTTACATGAAAAAAAAGCTGTAACCATAGTGCTAGTTCTACTGACGCCATTTTTTTCTCTCCAGGACCTAGTTCAGCTATTATTTGAAAGCAGAATAATGTTGTTTGAAAGAGTGAGGTTTCGTTAGTGTATTAAGAAACTAAGATCTATAGATGTAGGATATAAAATTATGTGGACGAAAAAATATTTTGTTTTTCATGTACCAATATAAACATAAGTGTGTTGTTCACAAAATATTCAAAAAACATTAAGCGTGCATATTAACTATGTTTTTATGGGTACTGAACAGACATATTTTTAAAACATTTAGTTTTTTAAGGCAGTTTATCATCCATCCTCCCTCTATCTAAAGATAGATTTTTAAAGAGGAAGCCCAGATCACTAACTAGGTTCTTGCTCAATTAAATTTTCGCACAACAAATTTTCAGTCATCTAAAAATTGAAAATAGTTTTGCAAAATTACAATGTAGCAACTAATAGTTAAATTTTTTATAGTGAAGATGAATACGAAAACTGGGTCCAACCTTACCTATATTTAACATCATCAAAAAGGGGCTTTAAATTAGAGTAAAATAAAGCATTAATTGTGAATTATTGTGTGAGACTTAGTGGAAGTGAATTAATTCTAAACGACTATCAATTTGTATATCCGTACCTTGGGGAGTGCGTCAAGCCGTCAGTCCCGGTTGTCATACGAACACCTATGGCATTCGTTACGGGTAGTTGGAGCCCTAAAAAGTCCGACAACCTGGTCTAACTACAGAACTTCGAAATCGCCTACTACTTACTACTACTACTGGGTTGTGGAGGTCTGATGGCAGTCGCTTCACGTAAAATTTCAAACTTCGGCCGTATCGTAGTTATACTGAAAGCCGACCCCAACACTAAGTTGGGGTCGGCTTTCAGTTCGGGAAAAGGCGCGGCGGATGATGACTATCAATGTGTATTTTGGTACCATTTTCAAGAAGTCATAGAAAAAACGCATTTTATTGTTAGTAGCCAAAGGAGGTTTTGTGTAAGATCCGAAACTATATTTCTTATTTCTTTTTTGAATTCGGTTCATGCTGATAGCAATATGCTAATTCCATCCTCCGATCTCTTTAAAACCATGTTATTTGTGGTAACAAGCAGTCTTGTAGTAGGTACTCATATTTTTCATATTTATTTACGATTACTAAAGATACTTTTTATTTCATATTAATCTATATTAGGTATATGTAAACGCTTCTTGTGGCTGGAACGGGGTATCCATGCCCAATGTCATCTAAGTCTCACAAATATCAAACACTTAGAAAAATTTGCAAGTAATTGGACTTAGAGAAATTTCACTAGATCCGAACATCACAAAATTAGAAAATAATAATTGATGCGTTGTCAAGGTTACAGATTGATATTTACAAACAGATTGATAAAGGGCTTCGGAATTTAAACAATGTAATAACGAAAAGAGAAGCTAAGTTGAACAATGAAATCTGATTATAACCGTTGTGTCTGTGATCAAGACAAAAATATCTCAAAATATAGGAATAATTTTAAAACTATAAATAATATAAGTATTATGTACAATTAGTAAATATTTGAAAAAGACAGTTACTTGTATAAAAAGTGAGCCGTCGCGGTACGCCCGGCAAATGTGAAACATCGAAATTATTTTGTACAGATACTATACATAAAAGGATAGTTTATGAAATATATTTTTTTAAGAAAAATATGATAATGATGAAAGATTTATATAAATAAACGTTTATATTAATTTAATACAAAAAATCGTGACACCATATTACATGTTACATAGACTATCATATTAAATAAATTTGAATTTGAATAGTATGACATAGCATGGTGACGCATACCGCGGCATACGCGTCGCCACGCCAACAACAGGTCTGACCCTCCGCATTAGATTTTTCACATCCAAAATACCTCACAAAACAACAAACATATTTCTGAAAAGAACATGCATACATACACCCAACTCACCCCATTCTCCCTTCGGGGTGGGCAGAGACAACAGCCCACCACTTGCTTCTATCCTTTCACAGCTCACAAACTTCCTCTACTGTCATTAAACTTTTCAAACAAGCCCGCCGGTTGAAATAACTTGAAATAAAACACAAAAAAAGATCGACACATTTCTTTAGAATCGACATGTTCAAAATATTCGTTCAAAAACAATTGTAGGTACTTTCTACCTTTCGGATGCAAATTTTTTACTCGTGGGAGAACCATGCTTCGGCACGTATGGGCCGGAGATACCACGGCCTCACAGAAAATCGGTCGTGAAGCAATGATTGTATTGCTTTTCGCTGAGTGACTAAGGTCACCGGAGGCCTTAACCCTTCCCTCCCCCTTCTCTCCCCTTCTTCCATCCTTCCCCTACTCCCACCAAAGGCTGGCAACGCACTTGTAACTCTTAAGTTGCAGGTGCTCATGGGCTGCGGTAGTCATTTACCATCAGGTGGCTCGTCTGCTCGTTTGCCCCTATACCATAAAAAACAATCTATAATTGATGACTGTAAAATAAAAACACCTATTAGGTATGCTTAAATGATACCATTCTTCTACAAACATTCGTTTCGTAGAGGACTTGTTTTCAAATTTATGAATTTAAAATTATGTGTAGATAGATCCCCCTATCAGTCTATTCAATAAAAGCGGTTGAACTCGCACACCCAGTGATCGGTCGATCAGACGAAGACTTCTTCCTGGCAGCCCCGAAGAACTTCTGTTTCTGTCGGTTGTTGACCAAGTCCTTAGCCTGTGACAGTCTTTGTCTACCTAATCCACACTAAATCAAAAATAACAAACCTGCCCGTCCCCATGGTATTTTAATATTTTAGGTACCTGTTTACACAAAGTCTAGAAGTTTAGTCGTTATAGTCACAAACTGTCCGTTGACAGACGTTGACAGTAAGGGTTACGCCTTTACGTTTGGAGGTCTGTGCCAAACCGCATACACTACCTCTGAACCTATCCAAAGATAGCGAACCCGTTCGTTCGTCGTTTCTAAAGGGTTGCCTTTCTCGCAGCCACAAACCGTTCCTGCCCGTTGCCGGTCAGGGTTACAACTTATATGGGTGGAGGCTTATTCCAGTGTGCCCTGCAAATTAATCACCAGATTAATTACCAGGAACTATGAACTTTTGCTCTCACCAGAGGGAGAAACGGAGACACGAAGTGGACCATATCGTGAGCAACTCCCTTCTCAGCATAATATTAACTGGAAGAAGTATCGTCATTACCCATGGTTACTGGTATAGTATTATGTTATATGTGTCCATGGTCCACCGTGAGAAGGTTTACTATCCAAGCGTATCACTTCGTGATACACCTATTAGAGGGTTTGCAATTAACATTTAAACAATTTTAATCGTTCAATTAAAATTGTTTAAATGTTAATTGCAATTTTTACGCGTATTTTTTTACAAGCAATAAGATTTTAACTTGATATTGAACTGTTAGCTATGGAACAAGGTGGCTCAGTATAAATGCTACATTCACCACCGTAAAATATAACATACAGACAATTTTTTATCTGACTTTCTTTGTATATCATAAGATATTTACCATGGTCCCCGGTGCACTTAAAAAGTATAACCAGGTTAAATAAAAATATCGTTTTTTTACTTTTTAAATAACCACTAGCGCTTAATCGCAACTTCGCTCACGTTAATGTTGATTTTCACGTGTCCTTCGGACACGGTACTTTTTTTTCTAGATGAAAAGTACCCAATATCCTTAACTATGCCTCTGATAATGTGTAAAATAAAAATTTCATAATGATAGGTTTTGTAGTTAAGGCTTAAAAACGTTACCAACCAACTCACATTCGCATTTATAATATTAGTTTTAAAAAAAAGATAACTCCGCATTAGGAATATTCCTGTGTCGCGGGGGGCTTCACAAACATTTAAACAACGGACACAAATAGCCAGACTCGGGACAACTCATTGCGGATCACACAAATTTTTCACCCATGTGGGATTTGTGCAGTCGGCGCGGCCTAGTGCAAAGTGACCACTTAAACCATTGCGCCATCCGTGCAGTCGATGCTTGTTCGTTGTTATGATGCTTGTGTATTCACGCCCACATTGCACCGTTAGCTTATTACCATTTACCGAGCACGTTTCCAGATTCCGTTCTACTACTGATGGTGTCCTAACAGACAAAACCTCCCAAGAACCTCCCTCCCAAACCCACAATGGGTCTCGTGATTGCACGCTATCATAGACACCAACTTACGCTATGGGACCAAGAAGGCAGACTCAATGAGATGATGGAGCTGTACTGGTTCCCCATTCAGTACAATATCCAGTAACATAACCACTTCTAACACATGAATTTAGCTTAGCCAAATACTTTGACAAGAAGACTAGTCATACGTAGGGTTTGGGAATTCCCGACAATTTCAAAGTCCCGGGACACGAGACAGCCTACAATCAAAGTCCCGGAAATTTCCAGGACTTCGCGACTTTTAAGGGATAAGCCTTTTTAACCGACTTCAAAAAGGAGGAGGTTCTTAATTCGATTAACATATTTTTTTGAAGATTTTTAATTGCGTTAATTTCTTTTGAAACGTATTAAAAAGGCATTTTTTTTTTTAAATCAACATTTATTAAACAGAAAATTAAATCTCAATAACTTTAACGTTAATTTCAGTCTTAATAATTGCTTTGTTTATTTCTTTTAATCACTCAGAAAACCACTCAGATTCACTTTTAAGCAGTTAAATCTTATAGTTATAAAACGAAATTAGTTAAATAACGAAATAAGTTCATACTAATTCTTAATAACTTTACTATTATCTAGTAATTCTAGTATCTAATCATTTCAAAGGTTATAATGACAACATTGTTAATTCTCATATTCACAGATTTGTTTCATAATTAAATAATCTAAATATAAATAATAAAACAGACTTTTAAATCAGTCTTTTATAAAATCAACTAACACATTAATTAGTCTTCTTTGCTGATTTAATAAAATAGGCTTTTAAAAAAATCAGCGCGTCCCTTTGTCCGAAAATCTGTTTCTGATTTTTGTAATAATGCCACCGGACAAGGAGAACACTCTCTCGTTTTCAATAGATGTCGGTTTAATTGTGTTTAAGGCTTTATACAGTCGTTCCAAACTTTCTGTACGTTTTCCGGTTGCTTCAAACAACTGAAACTCCTTTTTTAATGTTGCTCTTGTTTTTTTTTCCAGAATCTCGGGTACATTTTCTTGGATATATTTTTTTTTTGTTTAAAAAAGACAACTCCCGCATTAGCAATTACTCCTGTGTCGCGGGGGACTTTACAAACATACAAACAACGGACACAAATTAATAAATATTGCTTGTTCCATTTGATTTACAAAAGACTCGCCAAGTATTATTCATTAAACTACCAGATGGAGCTAGGCTCCTTCAATTATTTGAAAATAAAAATGATTAAATAACAATTTCCACAATCTTGTCTCGTCTCGAGTCTCGACCCGAAAATCCCGGGACTCGAGACAACTAAAATTACGAAAAGTCCCGGGACTTTGAGACACGAGACGTCCCGGGACACAAACCCTAGTCATACGTCACCCACTAGCCACACACCCAATAGTCTCAAAAATACGAGTGAGTGCTTGAGTGCATACACCGATTGTAATAACAACTTACAAATTTAAAAACTCTCTATATCACTAAAAAAAAAAAATGTTCAATGTTGTTTTATTAAAAAAAATACTGTGTTAAACCCACCTGTAAATTTCAATTATTATTTTTTATGTGTTTAAACTGGTTTAAACTTATTACTGAATAAGATAAAAATACTAAGATTATAGCTGTAATACTACAAAGAAATTAAGTAAATGAAATCATTAAAGGCTAAGTTGAAGTCTATTAAAGTAATTAATTTGCGCCATCGTACTATGTACACAGTGAAACAGCCCTTTTCTTTGTTAAACAATGTTGCTAGATATTAAAATCGTATTTCAAGAAGGCTTTCAGTTGTTGATGTTTTAAGACCTTTTAATTCGTGGATATAGTCCTTTGAAGTCGTGCATTATTATGTATTTATTTTCCATAGACGTTATAAATATTTCTTATGGACTTGTACCCAACCCCCCAGTTAAGGCTATAGAGCGTTAGCTGCAGGAAACTAAAATAAGTCTATAAGAACGAAGGTTATACATATTAATACCAATGTATTTTTTTTTTGGTAAAAGCAAAACAACAGTTCATTAGTTCAGTACCTTTTCAATTTGGAAGCATTGATAAACATCTGTGTTTCAACATGCAAGAAAAAAAATGTGTTTTTAAGTTGGTAAGATAGTTATTGTTTTAAAACAAGTAATAACTATGTACATGAACTTAGACATGTTAGAAGTGTGTAACCGTCGATCAAACTCAAGCGCTTTTCATATGATTTTGTCATTCGTGGTTTGAAGGCAAACCAGGAATTAGAATTCAACGTGAACAGAAAACTAGATAAATAAATTCGTAGTAAGTATCATTTACCTTTACACTATTTTGTACTTTATACAAACGTAATAAAGTTAAAAGATAAAAATCAATGACTATACTTAAGTCAAAGTTCAGATTTACAAAATAACCATCGTAAGTACCTGTTGGGTTGAATTTCAGCACCCGGTATAAATGAGTACCTACGATGTTCCCAGAGTCTTTTAAAAAGCATTAATTTCACTCAATAAAATTCATATAAAACGTAAAATAAGGAACCTTTTGGGATAAACGCTCTAAAATGTTTCGTGGAAGAAACAAGCTCGAACACAAGCTAGTAACCAATTAAGAACAGGACCCTAGAAACTTACTGTAGCAATAATCTCTGCGCTAAACATAGGTAAATGTCATGCGAAGAAATTTAACACTAAAATCTAAGGGCATGCGGATACTATGCAGGTTGTTTGTTGAGTTATCTCCAGTCTCTGCAAAAAAAGAAAACTCCCATGTGCGCTAGCTTTTCCGACCTCCCGCGTAAAATTAGATTTTCAAGTACCTAACGGGGATCCTGTAGGCGATGTTGACTTTTTCCTGTAGCCGCGATAGTGTAGTATGCGTTAAGAAACTTTGTGGTCAAGCGCATCATAGATCGCGGTCATTCATAAGCGTTGTAATTTGAGCGTTATTATGACTTAAATTCTACACTGAGCATTACTTCCGTTATCTTTTCGAGTCCTATCACCAAAAAGTTATATATATTCGAGTAAGGAATCAATTATTCAACTAAAGATCGATTGTAAATTGAAAAATAAGTCTTTTTTTGCTATTATGGGCTGTAATCGTATAGTATTTACACTACTGCATTTTTTTTCATTTTTTTTAAGTTGTGTAAAAGTCCAAAGAGCAGTTAAACGGCAGTTCGACATTAGGCATTCCCTTTTCTACCAAAATTTACTGAATATGTTAGAAACCTATTTGTATATATTAAAATGTACAGTTGTTGTATTGACAAAATGACTAATAGTGATATTTGTAAGGGTAGCTATTTTATTTAATTAGTTTAGTAATATAATTGATACTAATTTCGGTAGTGTTCAAACTCTGCTCTATTTTTCTAATTTAGTTAATAGTTCTTTAAGCAATTCGCTGCTTAATAGTTTTAATTATATTGTCGCAACTCAGGTGGTAGGCGGTAACAGGAAGGAAGGATCTAATTTCTAGGTAGAGGAATAAAAGATTACGCGGGTGCAACTTAGGTTTTTACTGAAACCTTTAAAATATTACATTCATATTAGTAACTAATCACAATAAAAATACAACAGATATATCTTGCGGTTCCGTGCATCAACACGGGACGTCTGTATTCCACGGCTCCTCAGACCAGAGTCATCTTTTTTATGGTTCCATTCGTAGTGTTTGTATACTCTTTGGTTCCATTCTCTGAACTATTTCAACTACGAATTATTTCGAATCTTGAGCTCGGAGTCGCCAATAAGACTTCACGCGCCAAAGAGGTTTATCATCAATCCACGAAGGTTGCAAGTGGGCGCGTGCAGTCCAGCATGACAATATATATTTTTTAAAAGACAAAGCTCGCAAACGGAATAATTCTCGTGTCGCGGGGGAGTTAAAAATAAGGGACCTAACGAAAGATCTACCACCTACCTTATTTAAGAAAAAACTGACACTGTGGTTGCTAGAAAACTGTTTTTATAATTTAAAGGATTTTATGACAAATAAGGAAAATTAATGTCAAAACATTTTGGAAATTAAATATTACACATATAATTTTATTCTAGGTTGACATTTATTATATTTTTTTCTCATATAATTAATTAATTACATACAACACTCACATCATATTATTTTTCGACATTAATTAGCCAAATAACGTAGTGAGTAAATGTATAAGAATTATCATGTTCAATTAATATTTTGTTTGTAAGATTGACATATTTACACACCATTGTTATGGTAGAATATGATAGACCTACGTACTATTTTTATCACCATTATGTTACCACATTTCTCGTAAATAAATGAATCTGACACGAAGAACATCCAAACTCGGGACAACTACTTGTGGATCACACAATTTTTGTCCCGTGTAGAAATCGATCCCACAACACTCAGCAGGGCATAGTGGCGAACACTTTAACCGTTGCTCCGTCCGTGCAGTCTATCCTGTTATTCCTTGGGGGTTAGAAAATCGCTTCAAAGTCTTTCTTAGCTAATGACGTAAAAGTAAGGATGTTACTTACATACATATTATGTGATTAGAAGTATTACGTAAGCAAATACATTATTCATAAATGAAATGGATGCGTGGGTCTTTTATTATTTTAATGGTACTGTGGATTGTTACATTTTTTATACGCCATGTGGAGCAGTGGGCAATGTTTCTTTATACCTATATATACCTATACACCAATAGTACCTGGTTATTGTGTATGGACGTTTATACCCAACTCTTTCTGTCTTTTGATCTATTACCGTTGGAAATCAATTTGGAGTGAAAGAGTTGGCAGACATACATATAATGCATGAACTACGTAGCTATTAAGTGTTATTCTATTTAAGTAATTTAAATAATTGGTAAAAAAAATTTAAAGTAAAATAAAAATCAAACGTGTAGCGCCGTGATATATTGCCGTGTATCAATTGAGGAGGTAGCTACTGATGAGAGTCATTTGACGTCATCATACATAGTGATGTCACACGTCCGAATTTGTTTGTCCGTTGTATTGAAGAAAGTTCCTTGATAAACGAAAAAAACGTGGTAGGGGGGGAGGGGGGGTAAGATCACGAGCCCCTTTAATTCGACACACAATTGAATAATAAAACCAGTAATTTATATATGTACTAGCTACCCCGCCACGTGTTGCTATTTCTAAGTAATTTACAATAAAAAAAATTGTAGGCTATAAATTGAGATAAAAACTATTCTATCTTGCAATTGTTTTTCTAAATTGGTTCATTAGTCTAGGAGTTCATCGCGGACAAACAAAGTAACATGAAAATTTTTATAAATGAATTTCATAAAAAGGTATCTAAGTAGGTATTAGTGTTACAGATTTAATAGAAGCCACAGTACAAGCTTTGCTAAACATCCCTCTAGATAACGCTGAATAATATTTTCTAAAGTTTTCATACACGTTTGATGTTATTAGTCTGGCCTGTTGGTTAAGTGGTTAGTGATACTGACTGCTGAGCCAGGACGAATAACTATGTGATGAGCATCTCTCACCAATCATCATCATATTTCAGCCATTTTACACAAAACCTTAATGAATTACATACACCTAAACCTTCCTCAGGAATCTCTTTGTCTATTGTTGAGAAAACCGTATATAAATCCACAGACAGACAGATTGTTTTATAATATGTAGTGATATGTATGTATTTAGAAATATATAAGTATGTTTATCAGCAGTCGGGTTACCGTAGTACAGGCTCTGCCCAGTTTGGAACTAGGCGACCGTGTGTGAGATGTGTCAAATAATATTAATAATTATTATCATATTCGATCATTTAAGTATACCTTCTATACAGACATTAACTTAAATGTTAATAAATTGTTTAGCAGATGCTTAAATTCGTTTCAAAGGATATTAAAATCTATATCACAGAATAGCATTCAAGCAACTTAGAGGGTAATATAAGTTACCAACATTACGTGGGCACATTACGTCGAAATGTTAGTAACAAGAGGCAAAAGTTACATACAAAGATCAAAGATAAATCTCATGATGAATGTTTAATAGGTTAGATTAAGATGGCGGATAATCCGTATCGCTCTTTACTTCTCGTTAATACCGTGTTCCTCGGATTTAAGGTTTCAGCAAATAATCTTCGGCAAACAAATACGTTGAAAAGCAATTTTGCGCGTTTATTATTTACTTTGGGACATTATTATACAGTATTATTTAGAGCCAAACTAGGTATCTATAGCTTTTACTATGAATTTGACAACACGTATCAACATACTTAGATACTTTTAATTATTTCAAAGTTTTTGTAGTAGCAACCAAAATATCGTTGTGCGTCTTCTGTGCTTCTGGAAGGAGCTAGGCTGGCACAACAAGCCAGCCATATCTGAACACATAATGGACCGTTTTTGAGTCTAAATGCGGAAACAGAGCTCTCAAACCAATACCAATGTCTCGTGGTTCAGATATTAAGAAACTGCCTCTTGCACAATCGCACCTGAAAGTGGTCATCACCCGAATTGATTTTTTTCGGAACGTACAGACAATTATGTATCAAATATGTATATTCCATTCATATAAGGATTAATTGTCTATGAAATCAAATTTATAGGATATCAAATTAGGTTTCGAGATCCTTATGAGACCCGGATTCATTGCTCTCGAGTATAGTAATAATAGAGTAGCATACGAGTAAAGATCATCACACACTATACCGTCACGGTAACGACACGGCTCCAACCATGCAATTAAGTTGTCATTCAAATCTGAGCATTAAAACGTGGTCGTATAATATATTTCATAATGTGCGAGCCGCCAGCGAAAAAACTTCGCGTCATGTCGCACATGAAGATGATGAAATTAACTTGCACCTCGCGGGCGGCGTGCGGTCTGCGAGCTTGCACCTCGCGGGCGACGCGTGGTAAAGACCGCTGGCGGCTAGCGGAAGCCACAATTTCAGGCGGCGCGGCGCCATGCTGCAACTGTGTTATAATGTGTGATGAACTTAATACTCCACTGCTGCGTGACATATATTATGTAGGTTGTCAAATTACAAAGTTTATAACTCAATAATTTAATATGCATTTTAATTTTTTCCTCTAGGAAAGATGCAGTCTACGATGAGGATCGTTATCTCACTGTTTCTCTTTTCATCAGTGGTCGCCACCACCTACCGTAAGTACCTTTTGAATACCTCTAAATTATAAAGAACTTTTGCATCTGTCTGTCTGTTTGTCCTCAGAGCACAAGTTGTAACGTAACCGGTTTTACACAATTTAAGGTACAAAATGGCTGTGTAATCAGACACATACGCCGGCCATGAAGAGGGTTAAAATTAATATTAATCGACATTTACGATATATTCCATTCGAATATAATTGGTATTTCTTTGTAGTCATATTTATTTGTATTCCAAACAGATACCACTTCCAAAACGAATACCAAAAGAAATTTATAAGAATTAGGTACCTACAGTCAGTAGAAATGCTTTTGGTGGTTTTATAGTGCTATATTTAAAATAAAACATCTGAATCAAAATATAAAAACATTGACCATGCAATAAGTATACCGTGATGGAAAAAATATAGAACAAAAAAAATTTAAATAAGTAAGAATGCCCTATTCAATAGAGAGCTAACCAGTGTGCATCTTAACATTTACCAAATATTTTCGTGCAAAATTTATAGCAATATTTCTGCAAGCAATGTAGTTCATTGCGTGCTCTCGTAGTTTCAATATAGTTAGTATCTGCTCCGTGGTTAGTACTCAAATATCATACGCGTATTAATAATATCATGCGTATCATACGCAATGCATAACTGTTTAGATCATAACGTTTTATTCTCTTAAATTACATAATAATTTGTGATTTTTGTTCAATATTACTTTAACAACAGTTTTTAGACCGACGAATGATATCCTTACTTTGGACACACTGCTTACTTTGGACACACTGTTTACTTTGGACACACTGCTTACTTTGGACATACTGCAGTTAAAACTTCTTTTTTGAAACATATTTAATGCGCAACTCGGCACAATTATTGTTTTTTTACATGGCTATGTCCTCGGCGAAAGTATATACGCGAGTAAGAAAATGTCCCACGCCCACATCATGTCTTGGTATTAGTCTGGAATAAATGGTATGGTTCTTAAGTAAAAAAATCCGTATCCGTTTGAAATAAATATGACTGCAAAGAAATAGCAACGTTATTCAAATGTGGTATTCGAATGGAATAGATCACATTTATAGGTCGCTAAGCACTAATCATTGGTGATTTGTGAAAGATCAGTGTCTGTATAAACTATATTGGCTCTTAATATAGGCACTTTGACAGCTTTCAGTCTTTCTACTTTATATTGTTACTAGCCGTCCCCGTGGTTTCACCTGCGTTTATGGTCACTGCTCCGCTCCTATAAGATTTAGCGTGATGATATATAGCCTATACCCTTCCTCAATAAATGGGCTTTCTAACACTGAAAGAATTTTTCAAATCGGACTAGTAATTCCTGAGATTAGCTCGCTCAAGCAAACAAACTCTTCAGCTTTATATATTAGTTAAGATAAAGTTACTTAGTGAAACTGTAAAATTTACAAATACACGATTATATAAAATGTGATGCTATGATTTTGAGTTACTTTAAATTTTGTTTTCAATTTTAATTGTAAGTAATTATGATTTTCATTTAAATTATGTTTTCGGTACCCTTTCAATTCGATTTTTTAAATAAGATTCACATTTGTTTTACACTTTCCTAATAAAGGAAGTTACTTTTCGAATACAGTTACACCTGGTTTCTGTGATCGGGTTTCTCGAAGCCATAAGTCTGAGCAGTGAACTGTAAGTAAAAGTGTGCTACAAAAGACCAGAAAGGTTGAGGTAGCACTAGGCACTTAAAATAATAATGAAATACACCTGTTTTGTGTTTCGGAATCGTTTTAATAACTGTCAAACTGCGTATACTGAGTGTATAGTATAATTTTTACAATTTCACAATTGTTCCATAAATTTAAGAACGCAAAGCAGGCACATATATTCCCTTACCTTCCAAACAGTTTAAAATTACTTTACCTGAAGATTGTAAAAAAAATAAGTAGTGTTTAATGAAACAATAATAAAATATCAAAGCGAGTTTGTCTACCCATCTGATGTCGTTCTCATTGTTTATAATTTCTCTCAAATAATTCAGTCAGGTGTTCTTCATTTGGGTCTACTAAATTAGAGAAAAGGTGACCTATGATTCTACATTATCTAAGATCGTATTCTGTGTAAACCATCTCAGGTAGAAATATACGGTCATAAGCCGGCCTGTATTCGTGATCTCTGAGGGAACTATCATTTGTAATATAATATAAATTCTATAATTTATATAGGTGTGTACTCAGCTAACGTGAGCGTCTAAATAAAAGAGAATTTTAAAGCATTGGAGTTATTGACTGGCCCGTTGGTGTAGTTGTTAGTGATCCTGACTGCTGAGCCAGAGGGTGTGGGTTTCATTCCCACCCAGGAGAAACAATTGTGCGATGAGCATGATAATTTTTTCTGTCTGTGTATAATTTATCTATAATATGTATGTATTTAGAAATATATAAGTATGTTTATCACCAGTCATAGATATTGTTTAAACAATATTAATAATTTCGTCCCCGTTCCAAAATGTGTCTGATTTTGAATAATATAAAAAAACACTAAAATCCTCCGATTTTAATGTTTCTAAGGACTTCCAAGGAAAAGCTTTATTGACGTGACTAAAACAGCCTTTAAGGTTGTCCCGTCGCCATTCTCATGATTTGAGAATGATTCATAAGAAGGCGAAGGGTCTTCTCAACAGAAAATATTCTGGAAAGAAAATTTTCTGGTATTTTCAAAAAATATCTGAATATTTTAGTAATATATGTATGTAAACCATACTTTTTTGCAAAGTTTACGATGACCTTCGTCTTAAGTTTTACTTGTCGTAGTTAAGACGATGTGAAGGTATCATTAATAATTCAATCAAGATTAACGTCCCTTCCTCCTTCGTACTCGTCCGTAGTACGTTCATACACGTCAAGAAATCTCTAGCGACAAGTATACGTGTATATGAAAGCAAGGCTTTATAAAAATGTTACAATTTAATCTAATTAATCTAATGGGGTACATGCGATATTTTTACTTTTATTTGAAATAATTCCAAGTACAATAGACCACAAGTTAAAAAAAATGAACATAATTTGTTGCCAAAAACGCGGTTTTAAACTGACAGTTTATATTTACGCGCGAAAACGGACTTGCAGTTCCGATAACGTCACTCGTAGCTGTCACTGGTCGTGAATATTTTGTTCGTCGTTTCGTTGGCTTGCATTATTTTACATAGTAAGTTGTAAGTTCCGATTTTCGAGATATTTATTTATATAAGTAACTAATTAAGGCACTGTAAACTATTTAAAATGGACCATCCTGATCGTTCATCAACATGAGTAGTCATAGTAATGCCACCCATAATGATCTGAAAAAAAAGTCATGTTTTGTGCCAATGTGTCCATCTACTTCCACAAACGGTTAAACTTGTGATCCTGTGATGCCTGCAAAATATTCCAAGTCTAGTCTATGCTATAATATAAGGTACATACTAATTAGACTAATATTATAAATGTGAAAGTTTGGATGGATGGATGGATGTTTGTTAGTCTTTCACGCAAAAGCCACTGAACTGATTGCGATAATTCTTGGTATGTAGATAGCTGGAGACCTGGATCAACGCATAGGCTACTTTTTATCCCGATATTCCCATGGGCTCGGGACTTACGTGGGAGAAACCGCGGGGCTCCGCTAGTATTATAAATGTGAAAGTTTGGATGGATGGATCGATGGATGTTTGTTACTCTTTCACGCAAAAACCACTGATCCGATTGCGATAAAACTTGGTATATAGATAGCTAGAGACATGGATTAACGTATAGGCTACTGTTTATCCCGATAGGGATCCCGGGATCGGGACTTACGCGGGTGAAACCGCGGGGCTCTGCTAGTGATATGTATAAAAGTAAGTTTGTATTGTCCCTTTTTTCCAAAACCTCATATACAACATTCAAGCCACCTCCGTCATACTTTTCACGCATTAAGCGGCACCAATCCAAACGACAGCGTTTTTGATTTTCCGTCAAATTATGAGTCATCATTCTAATACAAAGCTTTCTGACGCCTAAATGTTCATGCAAGACTTTTTGTACTTGACTCATACCAATGCCTAAAGCTTAAGATATGTCACCCTTCTATCAGCTTCTATTATTAGCCGCACAGCACTGTCTTCAGCATTTTCTTCAGTAGTCGCCGTAGAAGGACGTCCTTCTTGAGAATCATCAGTGTGTTTGCTTCGACCACGTTTAAAACTCATTAAACCAGTTGTAAACAGTGGCACGAGATGGGGCTTCGTAATGAAATGCCAATCGAAGTCTATCGTAACATAGTTGTTGAGTAAGACCACAACAAAAGTCGTAATAAATCATTGGGCAAAAATTTTCTCTAGTCAAATCCATTTCGATGTACGTTATACATATTTTAAATTGCCGCCAATTTGTAAAAGGAAATGATGTATGAAGTCATTAAACATCTACAGATTCCCACAGAGTTCCTAATTCGAAATTTAAATAAATTGTGTCAAAAAAAACTTTCAGTGTGACCCACGTACATAATATATAGCCCAATACCACAATTCTTTATTGATATATCTAGCAAAAACCCGTCTCATGGAAATCGATTACTAGTAGGTAGGTACTATGATCTGAAGTAGGTATCCACTTCCACCATCCACCTACATATAAACACTCTGAACAGTGTTGTGTCTTTGTCACTGATATTTAGCCGGTATTTTAATCTAATTGTGGTGAGTGACTAATCAGACTCGAAGTAGAAATCTTACCACGTACTTTCAATTTAAAGTAACAGAGAACACCTAAGTATAACAATTCCATTTTAGTAACAACTGTTAAGTACTGTTGTCTTCGTGTCCGGGTTTTTGTTATCAAGAAAATTGTAAAGGCTATTGAACAAAAGTGGCCATAAGGTCTTATCTACAAATTCTGATGAAAAATCTCAAATGTAAATGAATTTATCTCTCATATGTGTTATCTAGTAACCTATACCATCATCGTCTTCCTGCCCTTTTCTCAATGTTCCTTAGGGTCGGCACAATGTGTAACATTGTGAAGGGTTTAGGCTGGTTTGTTTTAACGCCGACCGCGTGTCTGACGCTAACTCAACTGGGAATATAGTCGTAAGACGGGAAAGAAGGAAGAAGGTACATTTGTATAAGGAAAAACGGGTAGGAAGAGGAACCTAGGGTAAGGGATACCGCAAGTCTTGGATGAGGAACGGGACCGAGACTGTAGTAGCTCGCAGAGGCCGGGGTCGCATACCCGAATGTCTTGTATTTCCTGTGACTGTATAGGCTGGATAGAACACCAGCTATGTTTCAATTTTGTTTCGTAATGAAAATTTATTATACTAAGTTGCAAATTCAAATTATATAGTAATAAGTGTTGTATTTTCCGTGAGTAGGGCTTGCTCTCCTTAGGGACGGATAGGGTCAACCAAAGAGTGACATTTCTGAAACAAACAAATTTTGTACAAACAACAAACAATTTTAAAACTTACACTTAGTTAAATATTCAGCTCTAAGTTATCTAGGAACCGTTATATATAAAACATTATACAACAGGTATTAAGGCGATATGAGAAGTATCTTACAAGGATGACAGAAATTTCTTATTTAATATTGAAATACCCAAAAAGATATCTCATACTAGGAGAGGGGCTCATGGCTAGGGGGGGCATGGGTGACAATTCTTAACACATTGAGACCCCCCGTGACTCGGAGAGCACGTGAAGCTATCGGTCCCGGTTGCCATACGAACATCTGTGGCATTCGTTACGGGTAGTTGCAGCCCTAAAAAGTCCGATAACGTGATCTAACTACAGAACTTCGATATCGCCTAGTACTTGGGTTGTGGAGGTCTGATCGCAGTCGCTTCACGTAGAATATCGAAGTTCGGCCGTATCGTGGTTAGACTGAAAGCCGACCCCTTAGTTGGGAAAAGGCACGGAGGATGATGATTTCTTTTACTAATCTTTTCATTGTATTTTATTATTTTGTATATTCACGCTTTTATATTCAAGAAGGAGTTTGCAGAGGTGTTTTCTATTCCCATTGAACCAGAAGACTAAAAAATTATAAAATTTTATTGTCTTAATATATATATGTATTGAGCATTAAAGTCAGTTGTATTTTTTTAAGGTTTTTTAATAAGATTACATCCAACCATACACACAACTCACCCCTTTCTCCCTTCAGGGTAAGCAGAGACAACAGCCCGATACTTACATTAATATACTTACGTAGTAGTCGGCAAATGAACAGACGGGTCACTTGATGGTAAGTGACTACCGCCGCCCTTGGGTAACTGCAACTCAAGAGTCACAAATGCGTTGCCGGCCTTTAAGGTGGGAGTAGGGGAATGGTGGGGTAAGAGGGGGGGGGGGTTAGAGACTCCGATAATGTCAGTCACTCGGCGAAACACAACACAAGTATTGCTTCACTGCCGGTTTTCTGTGAGGCCGTGGTATCACTCCGGTCGAGCCGGCCCATACGCGCCAAAGCATAGCTCTCCCACTTTTCGGTTAGTTCTTACCTTCTTTCTCCGGAACATCACCTATTTGATCGGGGTATGTTCCGACCCCTAATATAATGTTACCTTGAAAATAGATGAGAATAAAAGTACTATTATAGTTTCCACAGAGAACTGTAAACGAAATACTAATAATATAATAATGAAGTATGATATTACAAATAACTTCACTAAGTTACTCCCCGAAGTTATCACCACATAGTTAATTAAGTTAATTATATGATGTTATAAACTTTATTCATATGAATTTGCTTTTAGCTAATTTGATTGTCAAAATATTAACTACGAAAATACCAGTAGTGTGTACCTGTGAGCTATATAACATCTTTATTATACTGGAATAATTAATTAACAACTAAAGACGTGTAGGTACAGCTTGTTACAAATTCGGTAACTTACAAATTGTACCTACATAGTACACATATGGCCGAGATCTCGGAAATTATCAACGTCTCCGATGTTGGCCCTTTTCGAGATGTAGATGATACAAAATTTGAAATCAGTAATTTATTATCTCCCGTGGCAACATACCTAATACCATCTAAACAGCTATAGCTACGTTGTAACTAGTAATCCTGCATTACGCATTGAACTTTTTACTCTCAATGGTATGCATACAACTTCTTAAAGCTTAAGACTTGGACCTACTTCTTGGGTTTGGCTTAATTCAGTGGTTAACAAGAATATTTAGTACACTAAAATATATTGATATTAATTTAGTAAAAAAAATATTAATTAAGAAAACTAATAAAATATATTTATATTATATAGTGTTACAGAAAGATGTGGTCAAATTTAATAGCAGTATGTGTAGCCCTCTTACTGATAGGGGATAAAATCCCCCACAACACAATGGGGTTGCCTGTTGTTTAACAGGCGGCTAAGTCTGCCAGGGTTCACAGGGATTTCCTTGTAAGGGTATACCTGAGGCCCTTATAATATGAACTGTGATGGAATACCGTGTGGTTTTAGTCGGTTCCAGTCCGACATACCACCCTACCGCTTAGCCCAGGGGTTTCCACACGTAAAAAAAAAGCAATATGTGTAGCCGTCAAATAGTCGATTTAGAATAAATAATTTTTTTTTTTTTGTGTCGGTAAGAATTAGGAATTTTCGTGTCATATTCAATGATTTTTTTATGCAGACATTTTCAGAATAATCTGGACATTTCATCAACATCCTTGGTATTAATTACCCCTATAATGTATATAATGTCAGCCCTCTCTTTTACAAAATATTAGCTTTATCGCTCAATTTTCAAGTTCTATTTGTCAATTAAAGAAAAAAATGTAAACCGTGAAATTTTATATGTGACGTTAAGCAATCATTGCTCAACCTCACATATAAAATTTCAAGGTAAAATCTCGGATGGGTGATCGTTTAACAGAAAGTTGTGTTTATATGACTCTTGCCGTAATGTAACAAAAAGGAATGTATACCTTAAAAATTACTACATCCAACTTTGGCTTAACTAAAGCTGCCAAATTAGAAAATGTACGAACGTAAAAAAAAACAACTTTATTTAGTAGAAAAAAACTGCTATTTATTATTTAAAAAAAAAAACTTACTTGCATATATACAGCTTTCTGAGAGCACAAATATTCTCTAACGTTTGGCACTTAAGACCGTTCTCTAAAAAACACATCTTGGCTCAACATAATACACATATACCTACGTATGAAATTATTCTTGTAACTCCCATTTTCTCTAGAGTATTGCAAGCCCTAACAATATAGTAACCAAATCCCAAACCCGTTAAGTGGTAACTTTGAGAACTTAATTTCATCAAGTTAAAAGCTAAGTACATACTAGATCTATGCGGTGTAGCGGGCGCTTCCGATGAGGTTGTGGAGCTAACAAAGTTTACCATGTTAAGTTATTAACATCCGTTTATTAAATAGGTAACATAATAACCGTTTGTGAAGTGCTAAAAGAATGAATCACTTGGTTGATAATGACAGCTTTTTTAATCGACTTCAAAAAGAAGGATGTTCTCAATTTGACTGATTTTTTTTGTGTATGTTACGCAATATCTTAGCCATTTGTAAACAAATTTTAATAATTATTTTTAAAATTGAATTAGTTGTACTGAAGGTTGGTTCCATTGAAATATGACGAATATGGTCGAGGAATATAGTTTATTACAATTTATCATGACTTACGTGCTTTGAAGTCGGTGATACTTTTTTTAAAGTTAATTATTGGTTACCAGGTAAAAAAATCCTATAACTTTTTTACACGTCGTGCAACATGACAGATTCTTTTGATTTCGTAATCGAAAAGCTCGAAACTCAAATGTTTTTTTACCGAACTATCTAAGGTGGGTAATGTTTTTCAATTCTTTGGTACGCTCCACAGCCTAAGCAGTTTCACGGCTTTTTAAATATGAGGTGTCATTAGATTTGTCTCAGTTGTGTGAGTGACATAGGGTATATCATATATCTTGCTTTTTAGTTAGCATTTATGAAGCACTAGCAGCGCCCCGCGGTTTGAGCCGCGTAAGTCGCGATCCCGTGGGAATATCGGGATAAAGCCTATGCGTTAATTAAGTCTCCAGCTATCTACATACCAAGTTTCATCGCAATCCGTTCAGTGGTTTTTGCGTGAAAGAGTAACAAACGTCCATCCATCCATCCATCCATCCAAACTTTCACATTTATAATATTGGTGGGATTCGATTTTTTTTGTATCCCTTAATAATTTCTTATTAAAGAAATGTTAGGTAATTTTCTTTCTCTTTATTCCAAATTACACATGGTAATTCAATATGCTTAGCCTCCATATACTTCAAAGAAATGATAATAAGGTTAAAGAAAATTGTTGAGAACGTAACCGCTAACATTTCAAATAAAAGGCAGGTTCACTATTGCAAATAAAAAAGCAAAAAACCGGCCAAGTGCGAGTCGGACTCGCGCATGAAGGGTTCCGCACCATCGTACAAGATTGAAACTAAGATCGAGCAAAAAAAAACAAGTTTCTAGTAGAGGAGCCCCCTTACATTGTTAATTTATTTTTATTATTTGTTAGCTGCAATAGAAATACACATTTTGTAAAAATTTCAACTGTCTACCTATTACGGTTCATGAGATACAGCCCGCTGACAGACAAACAGACGGACAGCGGAGGCTTATTTATCTAGTACTAAACCTCCGCTCCGGGTAACCAACGCGACCCTATTGGGTTGGTTATTCTTCGGGTACGGAACCCTAAAAAGCATTGTAGCTGGCAACGATCAAGTGACGTCTCTACATAATTATAGCAACAGTAGGTACCTAATTTAAATTTTAGCTTCATGATTTTTACACTTATTGTTGCAATTTTATTATTATACACGTATAAATTATTATTTATTTGTGTGATTGATAGATTATTTCCAAGTCTGGGTGTAAAAAACGTCAATTTTATGTTTGTAAGGTCCTTACATATAAGAATAATTAATTATTAAAGATATGTCTTCTTAAAATGTCTCATAAATATGGCGATGAGTAAAGCGTCTCTAAGCTATGTTCAATATGCAACTTCACTCTCCAAATATCCAACTTTCCGTAAATAACAGAGTTTAATTTACCTATGTATACGTATACGCTTCAAACAAACAAATCTACCCATTTATAGTTGGACGAGAATGTTTTTTTATCGTGGAAGACATTTACAGTAGGCCGTAAATGTTACCAGTATGTAAAATCTTCTTAGTTGCAGGAAACTCGTTAACAATTTATTCATATAATTTTGATTTAACTTTTGGAGAACCCCAAATATGAATTCTTTTCTTAATTTCACAGAAATGATTTTCCTCTTTCTTAGCTTAATTATTTGGAGTACGTCTTTAATATTTGTATTTTTAGATGTATTAGTATATGGCAAAGAATTGGTGGATCTGGCAACATGAAGCAAGATTAACGATATGGCACTTAATGGATCGTGAGCCATGAAAGCAAAAAAAAAAAAAAACTGGATTTTTGAATTCGGAATTGGAAGTCGATTTTTTTTTCTTGCCGCCTTATTGTAAATGTTAAGGTCACTTTTTAGTGGCAATACGAACCGTGAGCCATGAGAGAGAAAAAAAAATGTTTAAGTCTCTTGACGCTTGTATCTTACTTAAACCTAGTGTATTTGTTTTTATTACGAATTAATATAGTTCTTGTAAAAGTTATAGTCCTTATCATTAATCTCTGGAGAGCCATGCTTCGGCACGTATGGGCCGGCTGACCGGAGTGATACCACGGCCTCACAGAAAACCGACAGTGAAGCAATACATTGCATTGTTTTTCGCGGAGTGAGTGAAGTTACCTATCTGCTCGTTTGCGCCCTATACCATAAAAAAAATGTTTGGAACTTCGGTTACTTTATTTTTGCTTGTACTTATCATCTTTCACCTAAAATATGTACTATCCTTACTGATACCTACTATTGTTTATATGGTACTATTATTTATTCTGTGCTGATACATTTACTTTGTCCACAGATAGTAACACTAAATTACGTCGGGACGGAGTGCTCAATCTCTATCCATTTCCGCGAGTGGGACGCGCTTCAAGAAACACCTGGCAACTGCCACTCAATGACTTGTACTCAGGTATGGACCTCTTGAGCTATTTATGGTCAACACATAAAAATGCGAATCTTGCATTGTGACGTCACATTGCAAAAGGCTGCGATGTGACGTCGCAATGCAAGATTACCCTACATGACATGCATTCAAGCTACCGAAACCACAGATAAGATAATAGTAGATAACTATGTTTCTATCTGTGGTTTCGGTAATCCGAATCGAAAATTGGTATCAAACGGTTAAAAACTATAGTCTATCTGTTCTTATCACTACATATTATAAAACAAAGTCGCCCGCCGCGTCTATCTGTCTGTTCGCGATAAAATCCCTCTTATAGCTCTACTAGCCTCTAACATGAGGTCTTACACATTTTATTCATTAGAATACGAGCCAGCAGTAAAGCGTCAACTGTATGCGTTCCCTCGCGTCGGTCGCAGCGAGTTGGGTCTGGTGCGCGGCGAGTCTCCGCATGAATTCGCGCCGATGCCGGTCCGTCGTACCGAAAACCCCGGCATGTGGTTCGGACCCCGACTAGGCAGATCCTTCAAGAGTGATGACGATGGTAAGCGGTTTATATTTATTTAACTTATGCCCGGTTTCTGAGGTACTTTTATCGAGAGTTTATCTATTCGTTAGCACTTTTGGTCCGATAATTTGTAAAAGTGCGTTTCCGAACACCGCATCAAAAGACAAACTCCGTTTAAACTGAGTTTAACTTAACTGGCCAATGTGAGCCGTTTATCGGTTCCATAACTTGGGATACAATAGTAGCAAGGGCCACAACAGATGACAAAGCAAAAAAAAACACTCACAAAAAGCAAGGAACATAGGTTACCCACAAAAAAGGGTCGACGTTTTCGTAGAAAAAAATTACAATCACTGACGTTCACTAATAAATGAAGACAATTTGTTAACAAATAAGTATAATATATTATTAAAACAGAGCCAAATAACCTCATTTTATTAAGAATTCATTATAATATAAATAAACCTATTATTTATGACTTATTAAAGTAACAAAATACATTTTAACTCAACTTCAACAGATCCATCTAGTGGCAGCTTTTGCAACTGCTCGTCGATCGAATAGTTACTAAATGGTCCGTTGCGTATTCAGAAACCCAGTGACAGTTAACCGGAGTTTATCTAATTCATACCTTTATTGAACCAATAGTTGACTGATATTTAACTGAGAACTTCAGAAACCGGGCATTAATCAGTTAAATGCTAGATATTTATTATCGTCTACTTTTTTTTTAAAACCAGGGAGGTTGATTACTGTAAGGTTTAAAAAACTTCCTTACTTGGACACTCAAATTGCGAAACGATCATAGGTTTTCCAAAATGAATACATACATGTATATACTCACATGCGTGAGTGCATGCATGCATGTGTATGCTTTTTTATGGTATACGGGGCAAACGAGCAGGCGGGTCACCTGATGGTAAATGAGTACCCGCAACTCGAGAGTCACAAGTGCGTTGCCGGCCTTTAAGGTGGGAGTAGTCGAAGAGGGGGCGCCTCACTCACTCCCAAGCAATGCTTGCATTGCTTCACTACCGGTTTTCCGTGAGGCCGTGGTATCAGTTCGGTCGAGCCGATCCATACGTGCCGAAGCAGAGGCTTTTAAAACACCCACATTTTTCGAACTATAATTTTGCCCCTCTCACGTAAGTCTATTGCCGTCATCCGGCACTGGGACCTAGGTCTATGGTACAACCAAGAAGGTCCTCATTCCAAATTATGGAACCAATTAGTGGAATACCAACCACTAATAGCTGCCCCATGCGACAGGATCCCTAAACAACATATCTTCGGTAGAAGGTACCGAATACAACTACATGAGAGCGACCGAGATCAATCTGGCATAAACGAAGTCCGGATATACACGGACGGTTCTAAGATGGGGACAGGGACTGGAGCCGGAGTGGATGAGCTGGCAAGAAATGAATCTGCAACGACAGTGGCAGGGCCAACTATATTGCTGCCACTTCCCTTTAATCAACTTCGCTCATGGATAAGGCAACGAACCCGTGAAGCGCACAACGGTCGCTGGGCTGATACGCCCGGCTGTAGGCAATCTAGACTGGTTTTGACGGAGGTCTCACCACGTTTAACCTGCAGACTGCTCAGTCTTAACCGACTTGAGATCAGAATAGTTGTAGGTACCATTACGGGCCACTTGGCCCTAAACCGGCACCTATTCACCATCAATGCGACAAACAGTCCTCTATGTAGAGGCTGTCTTAATGCGGAGGAAACGGCCGCCCACGTTGTCCTGGAGTGCCAGGGAGTGGCCACACAACGGGCAAATATCCTCGCAGGAGCGAGGTCGCTCCTAGAAGCTTGTGAGCGCCCCAGGAGGCTTCTGTGCTTCTGGAAGGAGCTAGGCTGGCTCAACTAGCCAGCCTATTTGAACGCATAATGGACCGCCTATGAGTCTAAATGCGGAAACAGAGCCCTTTACCAATACCAATACCAATACCAATACCAATACCAATACCGGCACTGGGAATGAAAGAAGGGAGAATGAGAAGAATGGGAGTTCTGTAATGTATAAGGTCCCCAACGATAGTAGGCTATTTGGATCTTATATTTAGGAGTTAATAAGGGTATTTGAAATTAATATCTTACGCCGAAGAAGAACATCTTGAGGAAAACTGCATTCCTGTGAGTTCTCCATAATGGTCTCTGAGGTTAATGAAATCTGTAAACGCGATTTAAGCCATCCTGGCGGATTATGGTGTAATTCCCTTTCATGCTGAGAGGAGGCTCTTAATCAGAAGTAAAACAGTGTATAAATGGGACTGATGTTACCTATTTGATACATTTTGCAGTTTTAAATTCTTAATACATGTTGGCAGTTATGGATTAATTTAAAAAACATGACGCCATGAAATGGAACCTCAATTGGGTTAAAACTTAAAAATAAATGAACTAAATACTTACGTTCGAATTTCGAACCCAGTCTATTAAAAGTCATATCTATACATTGTAGAGTAAGTTTTTGTGGTAAAATTAGCAACGTAATATAAATGCACCCTGTTGTTCTGCGGGCTCTACTTATATTTTTTTTCTTTAGACATGACTCTGCAGAATGAGACGAGTGAACACAGCGACCCCGAGCAGACAGATCCCGTCCACGTCGAACGAGAGAAGAGGCAAGCCAACTAAAGTTTAGTTCATCTGAGTTACTACATGTATAGCCTATACGACTCTTGAAAACTCGAATAGGCACCCAAGACCCACAACATATTAAATACGTAGAAAACTTATTAAATTTTATGATTTAGCACACTCTTTTAATTGACCCTAATTGAGTTCATATTATTAGAAGTAATTCTAAAACTTGACTTCTAGGTTATAGTAAACACTGCTTTTTAAATTTTGTTAGTCTTTCAGATATGAATTTGTCTAAGTCCACAGTGTGCTGGCTCCATTTCATAGATTAAGCGCCGTAATACGTGTAGACACGACATACTGCAGTTACAACCTAAAACTCTTTGCAGGTTTAAATAATCAATTACTAATTAGATGTTTATATGTAAATGTAAAGACACCGTCAACATTAATATAAGTAGGTACTTATAAGTATAAGAAAATAATTTAAACTGTTTATTAAAAATAAATATTTATTGTCAATCTTATTTCTAAGGCTGGGCGGATTTCATTATTCCGTTATAAATATTTAAATCCGTGGAATATTATTGGCAATATATTATTAATTGTTTCTATATATAATGTTCTAATTTATTGAAATAAAGATCATTCTAATATGTTATGTTTTATTGTTGTCTTTCAATATTCTCTTCGGTTTTGTTATAGCAGTGGTAACATGATGGCTAAGGTGTCACATTTGCGATCATATGATTGCAGATTCCATCAACAATATCTTAATCATTTCTAACTTATTAAAGTACTGAAAACAAACTCTATTCAATTTAATAATACATACTTTTAATATTCATATATTGAAATAAGTTTACAGTTAGTGCACCTCTGTAGAACCTTTATTCATACCTATCAGTATTACAGAATAAAAAAACAAAATCAATCATACATCATCATACAATAAATTTTATGTATAACATGAAACGTGTGCAAAACCTTACGTGCTGAAAATAAACTTATTTAGCTAGATAAGGACTCCAAAATAATTTAAAACTCTTTACAATCTTTATCTCTTAAATTGTTGATCCAAGATTCTGTAGGGTCACCCATACGAGACATAACCTACGAGTTATTTCCCTGGGAAGTGGTATCATTCATGGATTATCAATACTTACACTATTAGTAAGTTAGTAACTTATTGCTTCTGGCAATTTTTTTTTATGGTTTATTGGGCAAGCGAGCAGACGGGACCTGATGGTAAATGACTACCGCCGCCCATGGGCACCTGCAACTTGAGAGTCGCAAGTGTATTGCCGCCCTTTAAGGTGAGAGTGGGGGAATAGGGGAGAAGGGGGTAGAGGGAAGGATTAGGGCCCCCGGTAACCTCACTCACGCGGCGAAAAGCAATACAAGCCGATTTTCTGTGAGGCCGCGGTATCACTCCGGTTGAGCCGGCTCATACGTGCCGAAGCATGGCTCTCCCACGGACGAATGATAATAAGTAAAATGCCATAAAATGATAAGTAAAATATAGAGTTACGTAAATCACATCTGCAATTTTCTTCTTTGGTCATAGAAAGTCAGCGTCGGTTTATTTGCTTACTCAATGGCCAGAGACCAACCAGCAGTATTTTAGTACAATTCATTTCATTTTCTTTAATATTGTATTATTTAAAGCAATGAGATAATAGAGGATTATCTTCCCACGGGCACTCGGCGCAAATTGAAAAATATATACGAGTATGAAGCATTTCATTTTACGCCGGCCAAGGATTACAATGTGAACGATATAAATAGTAATTTATATAAATAGTCGTTGAAATTTTAATCTATAGGACAATGAGTAAGACTGGTAACTTTGAGAACTCGATGATCTGAACGAACAGCTCCAAATCCTTTGAAAAGTAACCGGAATGCACACAATTTCTAGAGCTGGAAAATTGGCAAAAATGTAGAAGTTTGTCGGTTATTAGATTATTAAGAACTTCCCTGAGGTGTATACATATTCACTAAAGATATTAGAGGGTTGTGCTCACGTGTGTATTTCGGGTGTTGGGGTTGCTACTACCCAACAGAGATGTAGTTCTACGGTGTGTTGGGGTTTCATTATATTGTGTTAAATGAATAGACATCCAACTCGTTTGTTGGATTTAAATGTACAAAGTTATAATATTGAAGACGTTACGTTACGATACGTGCAACTTAACAATAATGCCGATATGCATTAAATGAGTAGGGCGCATTTTATTACATTTTACACAGTTCAATGTAAAGCGTAGCTCGTACGTCGGGGTTGTCCGGGGGTTGCAAAGTGGTGCCTGACCTCAGATCATAGAAATAAAGGAGATTTGCATGCATTAGAAATGTCTAAAAACCGCTGTCTCCAAATTGTCCCTTCCATTAGCTTACTACTACATTTGCAGTTTAACAAAACCAATAGATGCGTAGACTCACACGCACTTTAGTGTATATGATATCAACAAGTCAATGAGTACTTGACAATCGAATAAACACATTAGCATGTAAGAAATAGCGTTTACTTAGAGTTACCGTCCGCCTTACACTCACATAATTATCGTTGTGCTGTGCAAAAGCAATTTATATTTCATATTGACTGGCCTGTTGGTCTAGTGGTTAGTGACCCTGACTGCTATACCATAGGTCGTGGGTTCGATTCCCACCCGAGTCTGGGTGTTCTTTGTGTCCGTTATTTGTATGTTTGTAAAGTCCCCAGCGACACAGGAGTAATTCCTAATGCGGGAGTTGTTTTAAAAATATATATATATATATATGCTAGTGATTTCAATTACATAAATAAAGTATAAAGTTATCGATATTCTATCTTAGGAAAGGTCTATGGAAATTCTTAAAGCTTTTTTTTAATGTGAACCTTTTAGTTGTTTTTTGTTTATTGTTTTTTTGTTAGCTAAGATGAAATAAGATTAAATAAAACGGCATATTTAGTGTAAAAAAAATTGTTTGAGAAAAATCAGCGCTATAACTGTTTAGGGAAACCTACTAGTTAGCTAATTAGTTTAATGACCAGTAAAATGCTAAATTGCTAAACTTGTTTAACATGTGCGCTTGAATTTTTTTTTTTTTGATAAATAATGACCGCAGCAATATTAAAAGGGTCTTTATTAAACATTGCTTTTTTGTTCGGAAACCAGTTTGAGCTCTGGCCTGTAGCTTTATAGACTTTTCTTTTTTTGGATGTTTTGGATCTTTTGGAAATCTAAAATAAAAATAACACAACACTAAAGCCTACTGTATGTCTGCATAAATTGACACAAAAAAAATATATTCATATATTTTAAAGTTCACTGGATAAGATTGAAAAATCGTAAGAAACAAAAGCGACGTGTCATGTGCACATCCCTAGTTTACGGGAGCCAGCTGCGGCTGCACTACGAGCTTATCGTGCTTAAAATATAATAATAAACTGAACGAAAAGTTAAAACACTGTTCTGCGAATACAAACATATCTAGATAGCTAGAACGTCTAGACACGCACGATCTTAACTTCACTTCATACTGAATGGAGGATTAGAGGTAGAATATACATCTATATCATATCATAAAACAAAGTCCCCCACCGCGTCTGTCTGCCTGAAGGCGATAAATTCAAAGACTATCAAACGGTTTTTCATATGGTTTTCCTCAATAGACGGAGCGATTCATGGGGAAGGTTTAGGTGTATAATTCATTAAGGTTTTGTATAAAACTGCTGAAATATAATTATGATTGTTGAAGATGTCGGAGAAAAGCAATATATATGCTCTGCTATATAATGTGTGTAGCCGGGAAGGGTTGCTATTCCATACCAAGATAGTAAATATGCAAAGTTTTTTTGTGCAATTGTTTGTTTATTTAAACACGCTAATCTCTGGAAGGATAAGTCAGATTTGAATAATTCTTTGTGTATTGGGTAGAATATTTATTAAGGAAGGTTATAGGCAATGTAACATTACGCTGCGACCCTTAGGAGCCGAGCAGTGAACATATATGCAAGTGAAACTGCGGTGAATGGACGATGCTGAAGTTAGCGACTTATTCGGAGCGGCCGGTTCGCAAAAACCAGAGGTTCTCAACCTTAAAAATTCAATAAAAAAGTATTAAAAATTAATAAAAAATATTTAATAACAGTCTAAAGTACTATAATAAAAGTGTAAGAGCCGTTTAAAAACCGAACACACACCTTCCTAAAAAAAATTATGAACAAATTAGACATATTTTTCACATCGATTACTGCGCTGACTACGCAATAAAATATTTATATTAAAAAAAACTAAGGGTGTTGAATCTACGAAATTTCGTCTGGTACCTATTGATGACTTTATTAATTAGTGTGCAAAGTTTCAGCAAATTAACACCTTCTTAACTGATTATTTTACACGTTTAAGGTTGAGAACCTCTTTTTGCGAATCGGCCGCTCCGAATAATCGCTAATTTCAGCGTCGTGGGGAATGGCCAGTTATAGAAATAAACGTGCCTCTTCAGCCATCCAATCGCCATTTATAACTAGGCCAACAACAGGAACTAACTTATATGAATATTACAGCAGTATTAACCTAAACTATTTGCAGACAACGAAGCTCACCTCAAATGCGTGAATATTTAAGGGCTTCGTTACGTCATAATCACACACAGAATAACACTTAACAAGTGTCTTTATTATTTATGTATTTGTATTTATATATGTATGTATATACGTATGTACATATATTTACTATATATGTATGTATATCTAGTACATTCGGCCTATTTATGTAATACATTTTTTTTTAATTCCTTTATCTCATGACTATTAAATATACACCTGCCACACACAGTTCTGCATCACCCAAAGGTTGACTGGAAGAAAATGCCTATGGCATTAAGTCCGCCTTTTGCAATGTATTTGCAGGAAGTATTAATAAATAAAATAAATAAATAATCTACACAGACTGTGTGTTTATTTGTGCTCGAATTGGCGCCATCCGACCTGGACAACGGGACAGGTTACGAGTAAGTTTTCGTCTGATGAATTGTCCAAAATATTCAAAATGTTTCATTGGGGAAGAAAAATATGTATAACATTGGAAATGCGCAGGTGACATCGTATCCTTACATCTAAAGTTTCAAATGATTTTTATGTTTTTACCCGACTGCGGCGAATCCCAAAAGAAGGGTATTTTTGCCTCGAACAACCATTCTCCTGAACAAATTGTCGCCTGTGGTATTTCCGGACCGATACGACCTTCAAGAAAAGACGCTCCTATCTCAAAGGCCGGTAACGTACTTGTGACTCATGAGTTGCAGGTGTCCATGGGTGAAGGTAGTCACTTACCATCAGGTGACCCGTCTGCTCGTTTGTTTGATTTTTTTTTACATTATAGGGGGCTATAATATATAAAAAAAATTATTTATGTCTTTAACCTGTAATTTAAGTCCGTTTCTTTGTTCTTAAACTGATTTGGATAAATATCAAACGTCGTCGTTAGATTCGCTTTGGTGGCGCAAGTGTCACTGGATACATCACTACACATTATAAAACAAAGTCCCCCGCCGCATCTGTCTGTCTGTTGGCGATAAACTCAAACACTACTGAACAGATTTTCACACGTTTTTCACCAATAGATAGAGCCTCAGAGCTCAAGAATCATGAGGAAAGTTTAGGTATAAAATTTGTTAAGGTTTTGTGTAAATTGGTTGAAATATGATGATGATTATTGAAGACCCGCCCGCCCCAGCTGCGCCCGTGCGAAGCTGGGGCGGGTTGCTACTTAAAACATAAAAAAGTGAATTTTGGGCGCCATAATTTGTGGGTTTAATTTTATTTTTTCAGAACCCACCGAATGGGGTATTAAAATGTAGGATTTTAAAAGATGATTACGTAAATTAAACAACGTATACGTTTCTTATGACGTATATTAATTTATATCTTTTTCAATTTAGTTACGTACGGAATTTCGTTGTCACTTGTCAACCAGGATATATCCTAGGTTGGTTTAGACGTAAACAATAAACGAAGGAACATGTTAATATATCTTCAATATCATTAATTTACTTTAGGTGTAAATAAACTGTTTATTAAATGAGTATATTATTGAGACAATGATAAGTATAATAATAATAATAATAAGCCCCCCAACACAACCATACGTCCGAGTCGAACATCAGACTCACGTGGGGTGGCGGATACACGATAACATAATTACTGGCGCGGCTAACATGGCTCTGGAAACCCATTCAAAATGGAGACAAGGTCAAGACGTAAACGATTAGGACCGCTGCCCGGGGGCGATCGCCGGGGCTCACCTGGAGCTGACGCTGGGTGTCTCAGCATGCGAACCGTCAGCGGTGAGGAGTTGAACAGGCGGGCTCTCACCGACAAAGATACTACAGCCGAAACAAGTGACGATGGTCCCAGTCTGACCCACAGAACAAACACACCAATCGAACCGTATAGCCCTAGCACAATATCATACACACCATCTAGGCTATCATCACCATCGTTACCATCATCACCCCCCAATAACATATTTCATACAGATCCACCCAACCCAACCTTGACTGTTGCGCAGGAGGTGAATACCTTTTTGCCTGCGTCCACCAAGGCTGGAAAACCAAGAAAACGCATGAGCTGGAGCAAGGAAGTAAATTTATTCATCATGCGCACATATTACCTCATCACGAAATTAGAGACAGACATGACTACGTACAGAAAACAACTGCATGAACATTTCTCACAAAGATACCCATCAGTTGAAGTCAGCGAACAACGTGTTTCCGATCAAAGGCGTATAATAATACGAAACAAACTTCTAACCCAAGATACTTTAGATCAGGTAAAAGAAGAAGTACGTGTATTACTGCAAGAGAACTCAAGTAACACTATCACACAATTACAAAATACAGCCGAAAATAATTTACAAGAACCATAACAATTAGACACACAATTACACATACAAACGCAATCATACGCTCCCCCTTATCCTACGCAAACAAACACACAAACATCACATATACTCACACAAACATCACATATATCCACACAAACTGAATCACTGGCTTTGATGATAGAAAATGATATAGAAACGTTAAATGTAGCAAACCGGAATCCCTTAACACAAGCGCACCTACAGAAAATACAGGATAAGTTTAACTCAACGCTACTTCTCTATTCTGGGATGGACCCAGCATCTCGACCAAAGCTACCTAAACTTCGGTACAGCCCTGATCTTTTCTGTCTAGTTAATCTTTTTAATGAAGATATACTACAACAATTCATATCTATTGACACACAACTAACAGACATACACACACTTATATATTGCACAGCGGTAGTTATATCTGAAGAACTCAATTTTAAAATAACCGAATACACAAGAAACACCACACGAAGACACACCACTAAACCACAATGGCAGCAAAGACTAGAAAACGATATTGAGAAGCTTAGAGCCGATTGTGGTCGACTTACACAATACATCAATAATAATAGGTCTAATAAGGTAGTTAAGAGAGTTGAAGCTATATTTAAAACAAATAATACTCACACTAGACACGAAAACAACAACAAAAAACCTGAAGAGTTTTTAGATACAATTAAACAAAAACTAGCACTTAAAGTCCATAGACTCAGAAGATATAAAAAGGCCCAACAACGTAAAAACGATAATAAAATATTTGCTACAAATGAAAAAATGTTCTATAGAAATATACAAAAACCGGAATCTGACACACCACTAGAAAACCAAACTGACATACCTACAAAAGAAAATTTGGAAACATTTTGGGCTAATATATGGGAAGAACAAGCACATCACAATGATAAAGCAACTTGGATACAAGAAGAAACTACAAAATGGAGTTCAATAGAAAAAATGGAATTTATAGAATTGACAGAACAGGATATTACTAATATAACAGCTAGATTACACAATTGGAAGTCACCTGGTTTAGATAAAATACACAATTTTTGGTATAAGAAGTTAACTTCATTACATAAACCCATTGCGAAAAATTTGACAGATATCATATTAGGAAAACAGAATATACCTGAATTCATTGCAACAGGAATAACATACATGTTACCCAAAACTAAATGTTCATCACAACCTTCCCAATATAGACCAATTACATGCCTGCCTACCATTTATAAAATCTTAACATCAGCTATCACAGATAAAATTAACTCACACATTAACACCCATAATATAATAGCCGAGGAGCAGAAGGGGTGTAGGCGGGGCCACATGGGATGCAAGGAACAACTAATCATAGATTCTACAATTCATAAACATGCCACCTCAAAAAATAGGAATTTACATTGCACATATATAGATTATCAAAAAGCATTCGACAGCATCCCACATTCTTGGTTAATACAAGTTTTAGAAATATACAAAATTAATCCACTAATTATAGATTTTTTACGCAGTATAATGTCACGCTGGAAAACTACATTACAACTAAACAATGGACCTAGCACTCTTCTAACCCGTCAGATACAAATTAGAAAAGGTATATATCAAGGTGATTCCTTGAGTCCTCTGTGGTTCTGTCTCGCCCTAAACCCCCTATCTCATTTATTACACCGATGTCAAGCTGGTTATAGTTTTAAACTTAACGCTGAGGAAACTCTTATCTCACATCTTATATATATGGATGATATTAAATTATATGCAAAAACAGAAAAACAAATGAAAAATCTTTTAGATACTACGACAGAGTTTAGTAATGATATAAACATGCAATTTGGACTAGACAAATGTAAGACAGTACACATTATAAAAGGCAAAGTAAAACCGGGTAATTACGTAGTCAACGAAACTGATACAATAGCAGCAATGGAACCGACAGACTTATATAAATATTTAGGATACCAACAACTTAAAGGGCTTGACCATACCATGATTAAAAACACATTAAAAACCGAGTATCAAAGAAGAATTTCTGTAATATGTAAAACACAATTATCTGGAAAGCACCTAATTAAGGCGCTAAATACTTTTGCCATACCAATATTAACATACTCATTTGGAATAATAAAATGGTCTAAAACTGACATAGCAAACTTAGAGAGAACCACACGCACAACACTCACAAAACACAATAATCTTCACCCAAAATCTGCAACTGAAAGACTCACCATCAAAAGACAGAACGGCGGAAGAGGTTTAATTGATATCCAAAACCTTTGGCAGAAACAAATAACCAGGCTGAAAACATTTTTCTATACCAAATCCGACAATAGCAACATTCATAAAACTATTGTACTAAATGACCTTAACTACACACCACTTAACTTATGTAATCCCGAAAACTCACACTCACAAAACACTAACAATATTGACCCACAGAAGCAAAAAATAATAGACTGGAAATCGAAAGTACTTCACGGACGACACCCTCATGACTTAGAACAACCTCATGTTAACACACTAGCCTCTAACAAATGGCTTAAAGTAGGAAATTTGTTCCCGGAAACTGAAGGATTCATAATAGCCATACAAGATCAAATTATCAACACCAAAAACTATAGGAAATATATTATCAAAGAGCCAACTATGACAAACGACAAATGCCGCAGATGCCATACTCAGTCTGAAACCATACAACACATAACAGGAGCATGCACAACACTCACACAAACAGACTACACTCATAGACATAACCAAGTTGCAAACATCATTCACCAGAAACTGGCACTTAAACACTCACTCATACAGGACACCAAAACCCCTTACTATAAATATACACCACAACCAATACTAGAAAATAACACACACAAAATTTACTATGACCGAGCTATACTAACAGATAGGACTATCCACTATAATAGACCAGATGTAGTTCTTCAGGACAAGATTAGAAAAGTCACCTACTTAATCGATATTGCAGTTCCCAACACGCATAATTTACAAAAAACAATAACTGAAAAAATAAGCAAGTATGCCGAATTAAAAGAAGAAGTTTTAAGAATCTGGCGACAAGAAAATGTTTATGTAGTCCCGATAGTTCTCTCCACAACCGGGGTCATCCCGAACCATCTTCTCCACAGTTTAAAATTAATAGGCTTATCAGAATCTTTATACATCAATTTACAGAAAGCTGTCATACTAAATACATGTAGAATTGTGAGAAAGTTCATGCAGTTAGACGAAGACACCACATAATACACACCACAATCTGCGTTTACTTGGTTTAGGCCCGTAAATGCAGTTAAAACCAGCCAAACAGCTGAGAAAAAAAAAAACAAAAATAATAATAAAAAAAGAGTGGACCGATATACTCAGAATCGTTCATTCCAAAAGGATGAGAGGTGGGTTTATAGAAGGTGGGAGCAGCCTGATGTAGTGAGTGACACACATTTCCCAGATGCTGAAATTACAAATACATTTTGGCATAACATCTGGGCAATGCCTGTCACTCACACAGAGGGTGATTGGATGCGAGATGTTGAACGATCATGTGAGTCGATTGATACCATGGAGCAAATATCCATCTCCAGCACTGATATAGCTTGTGCAGTTCGTTCGCTGCCGAATTGGAAATCAGCGGGACCGGACGGACTGCATAACTTTTGGTTAAAGTGGCTCCGTAGCTCACATGTACATTTGGCATCTCAATTCCATTCATGTTTAGAATCAGGCTCGCTTCCAACTTTTATGACCACAGGAGTAACTCACCTCCTCTATAAGTCTGGTAGTGCCACGGATCCCAAAAGCTACAGACCTATAACGTGTCTCCCAACACTTTATAAATTACTTACATCTATTCTGAGAGTGAAGATAACATCTCATATAACTAACAATACTACTATGGCTTACTCTCAGAATGGATGTAGAAGTGGGGCCCGTGGCACTAAAGAGCTCCTTATACTTGACACGATCACTAACCAACAAGTTCGCCGTAACCGAAAGGATTTGGCGACATGTTGGATAGATTATAAGAAAGCCTATGACTCTGTGCCGCATACGTGGCTCTTGAGAGTGATGGAGTTGTACAAGATTGATACGACTCTATGCACTTTCTTGAAGGCATCTATGCGGCAATGGAGAACGGTCCTCTGCTATCCAGGATGTCGGCGGCCTGTCGGTGACGGCGAGCATATAAAGATCAGGCGGGGTATATTTCAGGGTGACAGTTTGAGCCCTTGTGGTTCTGTTTAGCTTTGAATCCTCTCAGTACTTTGCTGGAGAGTTCAGGGCTAGGCTATCGTTTGCAGAGAGGAGGTCAGGTTATATCCCACCTCCTTTTCATGGATGATTTGAAACTGTTTGCCTGCAGCAATTTGCAATTGATAAGATTACTAGAGGTAACTGAAACCTTTAGTAAAGGTATCAGGATGGAATTTGGTGTAGATAAATGTGCAGTCATGCATGTTAAAAGAGGCAGGATTGTGGAATCTAATGGAATGGAACTCACAGATTCCACACACCTTAGATGTCTTTCCGCCAACGAAACTTACAAGTATCTAGGTATGTCACAGGCGTTAGGTGTAAATGAATTGATTATGAAGCAATCGTTACAGGAACGCTTCTTTAGCCGCCTGAAAAAAGTATTGAAAAGTCTTTTGTCAGGCGGTAATAAGGTGCGGGCCTATAATGATTGGGTCATGCCAGTCCTAATCTACTCCTTTGGAATACTTAGATGGACTCAGACTGAACTAGATGCCCTGGATAGAAGAATTCGTACATTGCTTACCGCGTACCGAATGCACCATCCACGATCGTCGGTAATGAGATTGTATATCCCGCGGAAATGTGGGGGTTGTGGTTTTTTAAATGCCAAGACCCTCCATAATCGCGAGGTATGCAATCTTAGAGATTACTTCCTCTCCGTTAATGTGGATGTGCATCGGGATGTGGTGGCAGTTGACAACGGACTCACCCCACTTGCTCTAGGAAAAGAGAACTGGCGCAAACCTGCAGTACTTAATATTACTGAGCGTAAGGAGATATGGAAGGGCAAAGAGCTGCATGGACGTTTTTATCGGGCCTTAAATGGGCCCGATGTCGATTTATTAGCATCTGTGTCCTGGCTACGGTTTGGTGATCTCTTCGGAGAAACTGAAGGGTTTGTCTGTGCAATTACAGATGAAGTTGTTATGACGAATAACTATCGAAAATATATCCTGAAGGACGGCACGATTGACATTTGTCGGGCATGTCATCGTCCCGGAGAAACCCTCAGACATATAATTTCCGGTTGTTCTCGTCTTGCCAACGGTGAGTACTTGCATAGACATAACCAAGTGGCCAGGATAGTCCATCAGCAACTTGCTCTTAAATATAACCTTGTGACTGTCGAGTTACCGTACTACACGTATGTGCCCGACCCAGTTCTTGAAAATGGTCGTGCAACATTGTACTGGGATCGATCTATCATCACTGACAGGACTTTTTGTTGCCAATAAGCCTGAAATAGTGGTGATAGACCGATTAGAGCGCCGAGCAATGATTGTTGACATCACCATTCCCCATGACGACAATCTCTTGAAGGCTGAAAAACAGAAAGAAATAAAATATTTGGACTTATCTCACGAGATTGTCGACATGTGGGATGTGGATTCAGCAATCATTGTGCCGATAGTCATTTCGGCCCATGGGTTAATTGCTAAGAGCTTCGACCAACACCTTCAGAGGCTCACGTTAGGCAGCTGGATCAAGAGCCTAATGCAAAAGGCAGTCCTTCTCGACACGGCACGCATAGTGAGGAGGTTTCTGTCTCTGGAACCCTAACCACCGGTAGCTTGGTCCCTGTACCCGATATCGGTGGGACACTATTTTTTATATTTTTAAATATATTTTTTTATATAATAATGTATTTAAAAATGTAATATATATTTATTGAAATGTTAATAAAGAGAATAATAATAATAACCATTTATTTCAGGCTGCATAGGCCCATAGATAAATACCTTAATCTAAATATACATACTAAAACATTACGTGTTAGTAAATAAAACTTAAAACTAAGTTAGTAACACTTCACTTGCACTAAGTCTTTGTGCGGTCTGTTGGTACTTGTCCGTGGAAGCGACGGTATACCACACCTTGCGGCCAAAAGCTTTCATCCAACACCTGGTGCAGATAACAATTGGGTACTCGCACCACGAACGCCTTGAAGTTGACGTTGCGGCGCGACTCAAGCAGCTGCACTCTCGGCGTGTAATTAAGCTTCTGGCGCACGTACTTGGGGATCTCTTCAGCCTCAGTGGTGTAGTGTTGGCAATTGCCTCAATAAACAGTTATAAAGTTGATAAGCTACAATAATTGCATGTTAGAGAATGGGGCCCCTGTTTTCTTTTTCATTGTATTTCACAAGGGCTACAGTGGCACAGAAATTCAGCTTTCGTAGACAGACTACAATTCTTAACGGCACGGTTGCAATACCGTTGGACCACTTACTTTGAGTGAAACTATGGACCATCCACACACGCTACTTATATAAATAAAAAATAACTATAAGTATGTACAATAAACTAATCATTTAACATATTCAAAGTAAATTTACATAATCTTTATTGCATTCAAAATGTTTTCTTTTCACCACTGTAGAAAATGGGGTTACATGTACCTTCAACATCGAGGGAAGATCATTGTCATAAAAAGTAGATATATATCGGCTCTTTTACTGCTGAGGTTTCACACGCACACGCACACGCACACGTGAGCGTGACGGTCACGCGAGTTCAGTGCTTTTCCCCGTATCAAAAGTGCCCAACGTGCTTAAAGAAGTTTTCACTTCACTTCACACAAAATATTACTTTGATGCTCTGCCTATAACCTCCAAACTCTTAAATTTATGGTAACTCATGGGAAGTTATGTGAGACAGCTCAGTTGGCAAAGTATCTCAAGGGTATCGGGACTGGATGAAGTTCCTATTCCATTATTAACCTTTTCAAATTCAGATTAGAATAAAAAACTACGGTAAACTCTTCAAAATTTTATTTACAATACAGCTCATTAGAAATTCATGGGACATTCTTCTCATCTGCTTCACAACGATAGTCGATAGGAATGTAAATTGATAGAACTTAGTTACGAGTAATGCGTTTTCAGTAATGTGCATTATTGTGCCTTTTTCTTTTATACCAGCATGAAACGTAGTAAGTATGTATTGTATATACAAAGATTTATTTGTAGGAGGTAGCAGCTGGCGATAACACCTCCCTGTATTACCGACACACTAAACCTAACTAAAAAAACTCTAAACTAAATTGTATCCAATGTTTAGTGTGAAATAAAGTCTGTCTATCTGTGTATCTATCTAACCAACACATAGAACGCGCATGCACAGGCTTTCAATAAAGAAATCTATACTATACTTTGTCTAATTTAGGATGATAATTTTGACAGCTCACGCCTATGAAGTTTTGTATTTGTTTTCGGTAAAATTTGCAACAGATAATATCATACTTCATTGATGGGTACACTTAGTGAGGTGCCACGCTTAAAAAACAACCAGACTATCGAAAATCATCGTATTTATAGTGAATATTAAATTTCGTAAAACAATATAAGTAAAACATACGTAGGTGTAATCTTTAGATTGTTACCGTATCATTGTCATTACACTGCCATCAAACGGATTTGGGCTCATGTCAATGTTTGTCTGTTTTTTTTATAATTATACCAAGTACCTACGTTTATTAAATAGGTTCATAAGTTTTATTATTATTTTTTAGGCCATGTAGCCAAACATAACATATCTGCATGCTTTATTAAATAGAAAAGACTTCGTTTTTTATTATAAATTTATAATCGACTATACAGCATAACCATGCTACTATCGATTCCAAGGTATATGATAATAACAATCGAAAATCGAATAGGTTTAATAACGATTATACACTACCCTCATCCCTACCGTGAGCTGTCAAAATTATCATCCTAAATTAGACAAAGTATAATATAATGAAGCTAAAGAGTGTTTTATGTTTGTTGGTTTAAACTGACAATCTGTAAACAATTGCGAATCGCTGGTTATATTTTCAACAATCTTAAATATATTTTTATTGAAGACTATATTATTACGTAGTAACTATTCAGTAGTCTGTGCTTAGGGTACGTATCCACTAGGCAACAATTGACGCGTAACACGTATCGTGAGTATTGGTCGCTGTTGCACAACAATGACATGACGCGCGGCTTGTTGTTTGTTTCCGTGAAACGTGCATTTGAGCACCAAATGTTGTCAAGCGGAAACGTACGCGCAACAAAGTCGATAGTCTGGTCTAATGTACGCGTACTTAAACTTATTATAAGTTTTTTTTTTCGGAAACAATACAAACATCGCCGCTGAAATCAACACTACAAAACTTCAACATATGAGCAACATGTTGTGCAACATGTAGCGCTGTTATTGCCTAGTGTGGATACGGGGTTACGGGGCTTAAACATTACCACGTTTGCTGCAATCTGTCGCTCTATGCTAAGTAAAGTTCAAACGCAGATCGTGTGCAGTGCCCACCACTGGAGCTTTTGGCCCTGCGGATGCGGATCATCCGCGGTCATAACCCGCAGCTGTGACCTATTTTCGTGTTGTAAACGCCATTGTTTTCTGTTTTAACTGTTAGGATAATTATGAATATTATATGAATATGAATATAAACCAATTTAAGAAATTTTCGTATTTAAAATTAATTTAGTAAAAAGCTTTGATATTTTTCTCAGCAAGGTCTTTGATAAGGATAAAAATATTATATTATAGGCTATTATGTTGTAATGAACGAGTAACATAAGTTGGTAAGCAAAGTCTAAGATTAGATTTTTGAGTCGGACAAATTATTACCGGGATATACAAATATACAAATAGAAGTTACGAAAAAAAAATTAAGGAGGATGGAAGATTGTCCAAAAAGGTAGCAGTGTAGTGACTCGTTATGTATAGCCGCAGTGCTATAATTAACGTAATTAAGTCTCCTGGTATCAACCAACCTCACTAAAGGACTTTTCGAGACCCACTTTTAAGCAGCGGTACCGTAATGGCTAAGGCGTCGGACTTGTTATCAAGTGGTTGCGGGTTTGAACCTGACCCAGTACACTATGTGCACTATTAAACACAATTTTAATTCAAATTTAGCTTAGCTGGAGGGATTAAGATTTGGTATTCTTTATAAGGAAATCGTGGGTTGTAGATCCTGGTGCACAGTGACATTGGCTGAAATGTATCTCTCGTTTAGCGACCCTAACGGTCATTTATAGATAAGTTTAACTTACAGATCAACATTGTAAGAACTATGCCCATATGAACGGTTCGCCGTGGTGTACCCCTCTAAGCCCTAATCACCCTAAACGTCACAATAGTTTTTTTTTCAAATATCCTTTTTTTTTTCTTTTAAAAAAGACAACTCCCGCATTAGGAATTACTCCTGTGTCGCGGGGTCTTTACAAACATACAAACAACGGACACAAAGAACACCCAGACTCTGGTGGGAATCGAACCCACGACCTATGGCATAGCAGTCAGGGACACTAACCACTAGGCCAACAGGCCAGTCAGTCAGTTTTGTAACAGCATGCTAGAGCCATGCCTTTTCAGTGATTAAGTAAATGTTCCATTATCATATACAGTCTAAATAGGTTAAATATCGCTTAGTGATCGAATTTCGACCATAAATCATTTTTGGTTTATTTCATTGGCCAGTATAACTTGAACTGTTATTGCATTACGTACGACTTACGTACCGTAACAGGTCAACATAGATACTGGACACGTGTAGCTTGATGTGCCGTTGTCATGTATTTTTTTTCACTTGTAGCCACTGAGTTATTATTACTAGCGTAAATATCTCGATGTTTGTAGCACATATTGTTTGAAAATTTTAGTTTTCTGCACTTCTCCATATATCCACACTTTACTCAAGTCACACGTTGCTCCTTCAGCGCATCAGTCAGAGTAAACAAAGTTTCCGTATTTCCAAATGGTCGTGAAGAATCCGATGAACAATTGGTGCACTTAACTTGCCAACAACCACAACCAATAATTTTCGTACAGTCTCAATATTCTTCTCATTAGTCACTTCTACCGGCCTGCCGAACCTTGCATCATCCTCCTAGTTAAAATTGCCGCGATTGAATTTAATGTACCACCGTCCTATAGTCCTTAAAGATGGACAAGTTTTCGTTAGTGCACTACTCATTTCCTCGAAACTATTTTGTCCCTACGTATTATTATTTATCATGGAACGCGAAAGTTTAGAAATTAGTCATAGAATATTAGTCATAAGATGTCGAGTTCCATAACTTATCGTTACGATTTTGTTTCAATATTTTTTTACGTTCACATTCACGGTGACCTTTTTTTTTATGCTGGGGAAATCCATCATGGACTATCCTCTACCTGGGTGCGGAGAGGGGTGTGCCGGACTCCTACCGGCTAAAACTACCAGTGTGTTCCATTTCGCCCCTTCTGCCGGGGATGCGTGAGTCACAATCGTCTGCGTCCCCGGCGGTGCTGGCCTACCTGTGCAGGCCCCGTCTCTGAGGGGGGATAATGTTGTCCCCCTCTCTTCCTCCATCCTCCATACAGGAGCGCGCGTGGAACACGTCGCGCTGTTACCTCGGACCCATTTATAGAGGGACGGACTTCCCCAAATCCACCGCTCATGGGTCAATTTAGGGGGGCCGAAAGTGGGCATTATCAGCCCTTCTGCGACAACGTAACGCAATTGGGAGTCATTTAAATAAATCATGATTAGTGATATTCAAGTATTAAGGGCACTATAAAGGGTATTTATAAAAAAAGAAATCGTTGATATTCAATATCACAAGACATTTAATAATAATAGTAACCAGTTAAGTCTAAAAACAGTGTTGTTATAGTAATTAACTTAAGAAAATGCATTGTTTGAGTAATCGTGTTACGACTAGAATGTGTTGACTATATCTAGAAAATTCTGGAAACTGAAAATAAGATCAATTAGGGTAATTTATTAATAAAGCTTAACAGACAAATATAATGCCAAGTAAATTGAAACGTTAATGAGTAATGGGTACTGTTGAGATTCACTTGACACAAGGTTTACTGGCTTATGTAACTAGAGAGTTATCGTTATTGTGGGAGAGTGAAGAGAAGCTTTGCTAGTACCTTCGGCCATCATCAGCAATACCGCGTGGTCACATACAAAATCGACTCTTACGCCACATTATGGATACTCGCCTAGTCTAGTTATTCAAAGCGGCAGCCACAAGCTTTGTAAGTGATTTAAGTAATGTTTGCTCTTTGTGACCTTTTGTGTAAAGATGTATATACAAAAAAATCGTCATGCGTAATAAATGATATCCTTTCGGACCGGCCCTGCATAGTTGCAGTATCGTTGTAAAAAACTAGAGAAAACATACCATTTAAAGATCACAAATACCTCCGCAGTACACGTTATTAATAACAGTTTTAAAAGCGATGTGGCAGTATTACATTTGAGAGTGGCAACACTGTTACATTGGAGTGAAACACTGCTAGGGTATGGTGGTCACAAAAGTTAACCAAATAAGTACAGTGAAACAGTTATAGCTATGGACAAGACTATTGCAGAGGTGGGTATGATGGAGATGGCACTGTTGCAGTAATCAGTGAAGCATTGACACGCGGTCTCCAGATGGTCGTACGTGTTGGCGCGGTAGCATGGCTTCTCGTTTTGAATCCACCCGCAGCCACGGGTCACGCGAACTTGGGCCTCTCGGTGTGGTAAGAAAACTGGAAAGAAATGTTTATCTGTCAAAAACCTAACTTTTTTCATCATCAATGCTAAAGAAGTTTAATACTCCTGGTCTTAAATTTCATTTCTGATTTTTAGCACAGGTCTTGGTATATGCTTCCAACAATCACAATATCAGAGATTCCCACGGCAGGGTGTTTACAACCATTATGTTAGAAATGTATTTAAAAAATCTAAATACAAATGTAAGTGCCATCGGCCAAATATATATCGTCTACCACCCTTCGGTTGAAGATCATTTTCGTTTACCATCCTACGGTTGAAGATCTCTTGATATCATAAAACAACATGGTTGATTTTCCCGTGCAATAATATTCTGTCATTTCATTGTTAGAGGTAGGTTCAACTTTATCGCTATTGTGACTACACAGAAACTTTTGTCAAAACTGGTAGACCATTTTCTTTGTCCACTGTCCCTACTGGCAGGCACCTCTCACTGCAGGCTCTGGCAGTATCAGAGACGTTTGGAATACCATCTGATACTACAAATTTTTACATAAATTTTGTTTTCCACAAATATTGTCTTGTCTAAAACAAGCCCTAGGCGAGATTCTGCTTTTATTCAAAATATGGTTTAGACGAAATAGAATATAGTGAAATTAACGTAGTATTAAAATTAAATGTCTAGTTATATTCTGCAAATTATAAAGGTTAAAAAAACACATTTTAGTAATAACAAGTACGAACTATGAACAGGAAAACATTTTAAGGGATAAAAAACCGTAGAAGCTATTTTATACTTCATTACCTTTGACTTTAAAGTATAAAATAGCCAGGGAGAAACTAGAACTGCTTTTTCTTAAAATGGCTTACAGAATTCTGAGGTACTCACCAGTCTGTATAATCTTCCTACAGAAGAAGTTATAGCTCTCAACATTGAGAACACGGGTGTCTTCGCATCTGATGATGGGGAGGACGAGCGCGCGAGTCTCTGGGTCGTACTGCGAAGGATCCAGGCAAGCACTGTTGTTAGCACTGGTGCAATAGAAGCATTGGATAGCAAAAGCTGGAACAATAAACTTTGATATTATTCGAAGTGCTAGGCATTTGTTGTACGGTGCTACGACAATAATAAAACTGTCAGTCGTAGTCGCGTCGAAGTGAAAACTTAACTTACATATATACGTACATATACACACACACATATCTGTATATCAATCTGAGCGTAACGGTCACGCAACTTCAGTGCCCAACATGCCTAAAGGAGTTTTCACTTCAATAATATAATGTTTTGGAACATATTGCAGCAGCGCAACGCAGCGCAGCGCAGAGCAGCGGAGCGCAGAGCAGCGCAGCGCTGTCTAGACCCAGAAACAAACATACTTAGGTTCATTCTTTTTTGTAAATACATTTATAATTATACATAGAAACACCAAAACCGTAATAAAAACCTTGAACCCCGAACCTTGAAACCCGAGGCCTGACATAGCAGTTGAATGCCACCGACGCACCACAGATAAGTTATTATAGTCATACAACAACGTCATACATACACGGACGTCTGATCCCAAACCAGCCGGAGCCTGTACTATGATAACCAGAAGACTGCTGATAAACATACTTATATATTGCTAAATTCATACATACATACAGATAAATTACATTCAGACACAGAACAAATCATCGTGCTCATCACACAATCATTTGTCCTTGGTGGGAATCTTAGTGGGTATATATGTATCTGAGCGTGACGGTCACACGAGTTCAGTGCTTTTTCCCCATATCAAAAGTGCCCAACGTGCCTAAAGAAGTTTTCACACACATCGGTATACATGTATCTGAGCGTGACGGTCACGCGAGTTCAGTGTTTTTTCCCCATACCAAAAGTGCCTAACATACCTTAAGAAGTTTTCATTTTCAAAAAATTACTACTTATTCTAAAATAAAACTGTCAGTCGTAGGACTGCACGTCAGAAGTGAAAACATAAATGACACATCTGTCATTTCATCTGAGCGTGACGGTCACGCGAGTCCAGTGCATTTTCCCCGTACTAAAAGTGACTAAAAAAGTTTTCACTTCAAAAACTGTATTAACTACACATTGCGCCGACCCCAAATAAAATTGGGAAAAGGGCATCAAGATGCCGGATGGTGGTGGCACAAAAATCTATGTAAGTATGTTTATCCATGTTCTGGAACCTTCAGTACAAACTGTGATTAATTTGGGTCTCTAAAACGCTCTGTAGTATGTATTTATTTCCTACATGTCATGCTGACTTTAATGTCAATATGACATTTAGAAAGTGACACTCATATGAGATTGACAATAGTCGTTATGTTCTCTCAATCCATATAAATAACACACCATTGTTCCACCCCATTGTTCGTTTTGCTCCTGATTTTCTATCTCAACACTGTTCAGGGTCCGGGTGTATCCAGGACACTGTCTGTGAGGTAAGCTCTTGACAAGCTGTTACGTCTATAATATCAGTCGGGTTCAATGTTCCATAAATTCTAAAGTAATATTAGGCACATTATATCAATTATAATACTTCATAAGACTTAAAACCACAGTAAAATGACAAAAGTGCAAATATTTAAAAATAAAATTTGCTTAATAAAACTGCAATTTCAATTTCAATGAGATTTAAATACCTTAGATTAATATACCATAGATACACGATAGTGTCACTCAATAGTTCCGCATTACTTTACGTGCTGCATTTAATATGTCGTCGTAATAATAAACCAGACTATACAATGAATGTTTCTGTGACTATAATTATGAACAGTTTGATACAAAAACTGCAATGTATAGCGTCTGTAGTTTATTACTTACCACAACGGAGCAAAACCACACGCACGCAAAAGGACGGGTACGCAGCTACGTAAAAAAAAAAACTATATTTTTAAATTATCATTTGTTACAGTGGCATTATAGTATTAAAAAAATAAAGCTATGATTAAAATATTATTCTTATCGGAACTACTTCATGTCTTCTTTGCATTTTTTCTATTAAAGCACCGTTTTAGCACTTTTCTGCTACACCTATGTCCCACTGCTAGCGCGGGCGCCAAACGTCTGATAGCTCAACTGTGCTTACAATTGCATTTAAGCACAGTTTATTTGGTGCCATTTTTTTTTTTTTGAGCGCCGATGAAACATTTATGGATACACCTATTAAGTTGTGTACGCCGTTAACGTAATATGCAAACCATGCATACATACCATGTAACATTAATTATTAAAAATGTATATATGTGTGTTACACTACCTACCTTATATTGCAGTGCAGGTTACAAAAAAAAAATGTTTTACTTACATTTGCACACTAACGATAACAATATTGTTATTGGGAATAGTTCTATATACACCATCCTGCCGCTATCTGAAAAAAAAATACATAAAGAGATGTACCCGCTATGTTATGATGTTGCAGTAAGAAAATTTGATTATTTTGCCGCCGCATTCAATACACACCTAAATTTAATATTAAATCAACCAATGTGACCAGTCTCTTTGATAAACAGGTTCAAATTAAATCAATCAAAAACGTTTATTTCAATCCAATTATTAATACTTATATAGTATTTTGAATTGTTGTTTGAGTAGGAATCAGTCAGAAGCTAGTTGCCTTTCCTATACGTAGATACTATAAGGAAAAACAGGCAAGAAACTCAAAGGACCCCCTTTTCAACAAGTTTTCTTTTTACAATTTTCCTACATTGCATATAGCTGAAAATTAAATATGAGGCCAATATAACATAATGTTCTAACATATAAAAAGGCTCGGAAATGACTACTATATTTTAAGTAATAGCAGTCCGGAGATGATCAACCCCTAGTAACGGCACCTGTTCACGTACATGACGCACGCGGCAGCTATCGTTCAGGCCAACTGTGAGTGAGTGTGAGATGGAACATCCATACACGCGCGGCGTATAAAAACAAGTGCTCCGACGCATTCACAATCGTCGGTATCCAGAAAAGGGCGGCGTCACATAAATTTATGCTTACCTACCAATAAATGAGCAAAGATTGAACACCAACCATATTGTAGGGAGTCAAATGATCTGACACACATGCCACCATCAGCAGAACTTCTACATAGGCGGTAAGCATGACATACTCAGAACTGCCAGGCAACATAGAAAATTAACATCGTGAGTGAACTCGGCATATTTACCCCGTTTCACAAAGTTAGATAATGAAAGCTTCACAGCCCACATTTCTTCTAACAAAGCCACAGCTAAAAGACTCCTACCCTTTTAACCCAATAATGTAAATTTTTCCTCGGAAGTTACCTAGCATTTCTTATAATGTGTTCACTAAGTATTCAGTTATAAAAGATTATTTTTCTCAAACCCATAAATTTATCGTATTTCCAATTTACAGAGTTTTTATTGTATTTCTTACGGGTAATTTAGTCTTTGTTAATAAAATCCTACTAATCTTATCTAATATTATAAATGTGAAAATTGGTGAGGATGTATGGATGTTTGTTAGTCTTTCACGCAAAATCTACTAAACCGATTGCGATGAAACTTGAAATTTAGATAGCTGGAAACCTGAATTAACACAAAGGCTACCTTTTATCCCGATATTCCCACGGCGTAGGGACTTACGCGGGTGTAACCGCGGAGCGCAGCTAGTATATCATATACTTTAGGTTTGATACTACATATTTATATTGTAAGTAACAGTTATGTGGAATGTTTTTTATTAATTTCATACCATTGTTATGGTAGAATGCAGTCTTCTAATTTAAAAATACCATCACTATGTAACTACATTGTTGAAATAAATATTATTATTGAATAAGACGGTTAAATAGAAGTTTTATAATATTATTTATGTATTTACTGGAATTAACGCGATCGCGAAAAGGTATTACATACCTCTGAATTGCCTGACGTTTCGACCAGGTTGCACTGGCCGTAACTCACAGGCTGACTGAGTCTAAGGGCTGAGAGTCAGCCTGTGACCACGGCCAGTGCGTTTTCAGCAGCCTATCCGAACTGTAACTGTCATCCGTTGCGCGCCAGCGTTCGGTGTTGAATCAGTGTCTTAACTTCTGACACTTTATTAATAATGTTGCCAACTAAAATAATTGCTGCGCCGTCAAGCTTATAATTTTTTAATAAAGTATGTCTGACCTGTTTTAACCACGCTTAAAAGGTATTTTTCAGAGAAATAGTTTTACCTAACACCGCCACCGCGGTTTATGCAGGATATAAAAGGGAAGATGAAAAACAACCAGTGCAATGACGAATGATAGAGTAGAATGGAAGAAGGAAACACCAATGTGTTTCCTTCCCTGGGGCCAGCGCAATCGCTGGCCCAAATAAATTTAAGAAAAGAGCAAGAAGATGATGACCATAAAGGAGAAGACAAACTATTCGGCTGTTCTTGCAGATGTGAAATCAGAAACATGGATGGTACTTTTTAATAGATAAAAGAAACGAGTTTTAAATTCCACACGACCCCACCACACCACTGTAACAAGAATAATTCTTTATGTAATGCCCTCGCATATTTTTACACGCTTTATATTAGCTTCACTTGTCCGTTTGTAACCGACTCCTTTGGGAGCGATTTTGACCCACTTTAAACGGCCAGATTTCATTCAAATTTTGTACACGCGTCAAAGACCGATGACAATGCAATAATTCGATAATTTTTTTTTTTTTTGTTGTATTTTCTATAAAAGCGTGTTTTTTAGTTTTTTAAACTATAATTATTTATGGACTTGTTTGATTTCAAAGGTTTTTTACTTCGCTTTTAAATTTGTGTATTTGCTTCTTATTTAGATAGATACTTCTTTCCATAGCTCTTTGTGTTGTTCTGATCTTATGTTTGACCCTTGTAGTGAATACCCATGTTTGACAACCATACAATAAACATGGTACTATGCAGGTATCAAATACAGTTTTTTTCAGGTTTATTGTATAGTCTCTTTTTAAAATTTGGTGTTGGTTAAAAAACCTCCTTGCGGTGCACCGGTGCACCCTAACCTCGGTCAATTCTGTAGTCCTATGTGTATTATAATTAACTGGTCCGATTCCCATTTAATTTTTCCGACATTCCCTGCCTCAGAAGTAAGGTGCCCGTCCACACAGACAGAAGTAATTTATTGTACCTAAGTACAAATTACTACTTAAATATTACACCAATAATAATTCTATAGTTTTATCAAACGCCACTGTAATATCTTATAATCTTACCTAAAGTCAACCTCAATATTAATAAATAAACACTAAGTCTATTCACTTATTTTAGATCACTAAATTTTAGGCTCAAATTCGACTTCACTCCGATTGTCACTGATAATAACTGAACTGTATGTCGGCTCGATAGTACCTACTATACACAAACATTCATAATATGTCAGTGTGCATAGAAAAGTCTTATAGTACAGCGCGAACGACTAGTTTTGAACCTTAATAGTCGGCGTAAGAAAAAGTTGACTGATGGGTCAAAAAGTACGATTCCTTTACATCTATACTAATACTATAAAGCTGAAGAGTCTGTTTGTTTGCTTAAACGCGCTAATCTCAGGAACTACTGGTTCGAATTGAAAAATTATTTTAGTGTTGGATAGCTCATTTATCGAGGAAGGCTATATAATTTCGCGCTACGACCAATAGGAGCGGAGCAATGATCATAAACGCAAGTGATACTGCGGGAACGGCTAGTATCAAATAAAGGGGACAGTATTTTTTTAGCGTAGAGGAAATGTTTTTTTACTTTATCGTTCTATGGATCTGTGAGAAGTAGTCTTACGCTCGAGTAAGGTTGCGGTTCTAATAGAGATGTGCAAGGTAGTTAAGCAATGAAGCTAAGATACGAAACTATGTGTCACGTTCCACTAGACTTAAATTGCGTAGCTGTGCGAGTAAGATGTGATTTGAATTGCGAGATAAAAATAACTTAATTTGCTCCACCGATGGCATGAGTAAACTCATACGTGTACGCGTACTAACTAAATAGTTTACTCTGCCAGCTCTGCTCCTTACTTTATATGTGGCGCGATGCGTTCCTCGCGCGCCTCTCTAAATAGGAGGGGGCAAGGCCCCTGCGCGAAACGGTGGGGTCGCCTGTGGTTGTACAGGTGGCCAAGTCTACCGGGGTTCACAGGGATTTTTTTTCTAGAGCAGACCTGAGTCCTCGGCATTAAGACCCCGTGATGGTTTGGTTTTAGTCGGTTCAAGTCCAACATACCACCTTACCGTTGGTCCCGGTGAGGTGATGACCCATGGGCCCTATTAAGTGTAAAATTTAAATAGTTATAAAGAACTCAACATAATCTACATTAATTTGTTCGAGACTTGGCGTCCGTTGAATGAATTTATCAAGTTATTTGTATGTTAACCTTTGACAAGTGTTATCTTAATATAATATTTGTTCATGTTTAATCTAATTGTTACATCGTTCATTAGCGTTCATTTTGTATACAACATCGTCATTTTTATGTGATTAAAAAATATTTAAAAAAAAATGTACATATTGATAAAAATAAGAAAAAGTATACAATGTTTGGTAGTGTAGTTTTTCTTCGACACTTAGCTTTTTTGTATATTTTATGTATTATTACATAATTTAATATATTACAGCAGAATTTCGACCTCCAGGCGACTAGTGTTGTCATAATCGCCCAGAACCGTTGCCGGGAGAAATGATGACGCGACAGTTACGTAGTATCTCTTTCAAATCCTGGCTCCCATTTTTGTCAACCCAGCCGTTTAAAGGACAGCGATCCCTCAAGAAGCGCACGCCGATAGATGATGGGATACCCAATTTGATTTTGAACCTTCATTTTAGAGCTATCTTTGCCGTCCTTGTCATAAAAAAAACTATTATTTTTATGTCGTAGAGAAAGAAATGAAGATAAAATAGGAAACAAGTTCACTGACCACTTGATGATAACCGGTAATAGGGAATATGTATGTGACTCCGAATTATCCTCAATATTTTTATTTGTAGTAGTTTGTAGCAGTAAAGCTGCTATAGAACTATACCAATACATTTTTATTTGATTTATCGTGTTTTAATTGAGTTTGTTCAACACCATTTATGATTATTGTAAAATATTTTTATTGGTAAATAAAAATAAAATGTGAAATTTTCCAAAGAGCAACGCTACTGGATGGAAAGAAACGTAGGTTTTGTAACTTTTATTTAAATTAATCAATAAATAATCAAACATACGTGGTCCTTGATGTCACAGAAAAAACTGAATGGAATGACATATAGAACAAAAAAACACGCATATTTTCTATTGGTAAAATGTACCAAACATTTTTATATCTATTCACTTGTTTGCTTATAAATAGAGCATTATTAGTACATGTATTAATAATTCAGTATTAGTACTTCAGGTTTTATAAAAACGAACATATTAGTGGGAGAGCCACGCTTTGGCAAGTTTGGGCCGGCTCGACCGGAGTGATACCACGGCCTCACAGAACACCGGTAGTGAAGCAATGCTTACATTGCTTTTCGCCGAGTGACTGAGGTTAACGGAGGACCTAACCCTTCCCTCTCCCTCCCTCTTCCCCCTTCCTCTACTCCCACCTTAAAGGCCGGCAACGCATTTGTGACTCTTGAGTTGCAGGTGCCCCATCTGCTCGTTTGCCCGCTAAACATTAAAAAAACAGTAGCTTAATGTGAACAACAAAATCGATTTATTACTTTTTAATTTTGATTGATACATCTTTACTTTTAATAATGTTTTATTTGACTCCAAAAAGACAGGTTTTAATAAAATTAAAAACTTAATAATTTTTCAGTGTTGGCAATTCAATTGCAAATAAAGTAACTGTATAAAAAATAAATATGTGTAACCGATTCAGAAAAAAATGTGGCTGAATGTTACTGTGGTGAATACTTAGTGATATGTTGGACATATGCTGTAGAATCACGACGCTAAATTATGTTGACTCTTTGGTACTTGGTTTTTCTACTATTCACACAGTTATTGAAAAGATCCATAAAAACAAAAAAACAAAAATGAAGTTAGTTTTTATGGATTTTCTTAGTAACAGAATGAAAAATGCCAAAATAAAATTAATACTTTTATGAAAAACGGAGGCAAACATACCTGAAAATTCAAACGGTCATAACTTGCAAACGATTAGTTTTTTTTTCAAACATTCTTATTATAACTGCATGCTAGAGTCATGCCCTTTCAGTGATTAAAGCATGGTCCCTTTTTCAAATATACCCTGTATAGAGTATTTTAAATTCATATCACACATGTATAGTAGATTTATAAATCTGTTAATGATTAATCCAAAACCTTATTTGATAAAAAGTGCCACCCTAAAAGTCATGTGTATGGTGTTGTAATAAAAACAATAATAGCTCCACACATCTCCCACACGGCCGTCTGATCCCAAACTAGGCAGACCCTGTACTATGGTAACCAGACTGCTGATAAACATACTTATATATTTCTAAAAACATACATATTATAGATAAATTACACCCAGACATAGAACAAATGATCATGCTCATCACACGAATTATTTGTCCTGGGTGGGAATTAAACCCACAACCTCTGGCTCAGCAGTCAGATCACTACGAACTAGACCAATCGTATATAGTGTACTAGCCCCACAGTTTATCATCACTGCTCCACTAATGAAGGTCGTAGCGTGATGTTACATTGCCTACAGTATTCCTCATTATTCTGGCTATCGTATATAAAAAGATTTTTTCGAATCCGACTAGTAGTTCCAGAGCTTAGCGCGCTTAAACAATCAAACAAAAACTCTTCAGCCTTATTATCACATATTATAAAACAAAGTCCCCCGCCGCGTCTGTCTGTCTGTTCGCGATAAACTCAAAAACTATTTAACGGATTTTCATGCGGTTTTCGCCAATAGATAGAGCGATGCATGAGGACGGTTTAGGTATCTAATTCATAAAGGGATTGTGTAAAATGGCTGAAATATGACGATGATTGTTGGATAGATCAGAAAAAATCAATATATGTTTTGCTATCCATGCGAAGGGTTGCTAGTTTTAGTATAAATTACGCAGTACAGTATCAGAGTATTTAGTTTCATACTACCCGTAAGTTTTATATGACGAATAACTTATATCAAGACCTTTCGAGCAAATATAAAAAATACATACCGTAGTACAATCCTTCTATAGTGAAACATGATCCTGAAGTTGTGAGGTTTCAGGACTAATGTACGTGCAGTGCATGTCATTTATAGACATCGAATATACTAATTCTTGATACTTTAAAAATAGTTTTTGTAGTTAACTACTATTTGTTATTTTATATTGGCTGTGGGCCTGTGGTCGATTGCTTCGCTGTTTCAAACGACGATATCCTATCTGGAAAATTTAGCACCCATAAAAAGTCATGATTATATCAAAACAAATAAAATTGAAGTGTTTGTAATGTCAAAACAATAGTTTTTTTAAGCTCATACAGTTATTTACACGATACCTATGCCTAAAAATCAGTTTTTAAATTTTTTGTCTATCTGTCTGTATGTCTGTCTGTTTGTAATCTTCGGAACAGTTGGACCGATTTCACAGGACTTCCACGGGCAGATAGCTGGTGTTATAAGGAGTAACTTAGGCTACTTTTGAGAGAAGATAGTTTTTTGAATGCATTTTTAAGAACATTTCGCGAACGGAGGAACGTGAAATTTGAAATGGCAAAGGTATAGAAGAAGTGCAAAAAGCTAACATTTTTAAACCATATGTGCTACAAATTAAAAAATAACGATTACATCTAGGTAACAATGACAGTTCAACTTATACCGGAAATTAATAGGGAAAAAATATAATATAAATTATGGTCAAATTTCGACCACCACGTGTGTGCGCATTTTTAAAGCAATTGCGGGCACGGAGGAGTGTGATATTTGGAATAGTTAAAGTTTATATGTAGAAGCTGAAATGTTTAATCAATATCTCTACATAGTATAAAACAAATTCGCTTCTTCCCTCTGTACGCTTAGATGTTTTAAACTACGCAACGGATTTTAATTCGGTTTTTTACCAATAGATAAAGCGATTCAAGAAGAAGGTAAGTATAATAGTTTCCTATTGTTTTGTGTTATTTGTAATTCGTATAATGATTTAATGATAATTCTTCATCACATTAGGATCTAGTGTATCTACATTAGGCTGCAACGAATATCCGGCAAATAGTCGGTATTCAGCCTATTCGGCTACTTTGATACTATTCGGCAAAATACCGAATATCTAAGTTCTATTCGGCCGAATACCGAATACTACTGTTTTTTTGTTAGTAGTTCCTGTCCAGATCGGCAGATGGAGGTAGGCAGGGAATCTAGGGAGGGAGGGAGGGAGGGAATCTAGGGAGGGAGAGAGAAAGGTAGGGAAACTAGCGAGGGAGAGGTGGAGAGTGGAAGGGAGAGTGGGAGGGAGGGAGGGAGAGTGGGAGAGTGGAAGGGAGGGAGAGTGGGAGAGAGGGTGGGAGGGAGGGAGGGAGAGTGGGAGAGTGGGAGGGAGGGATGGAATCTAGGGAGGAAAAGTCGGGAGTGGGAGAGTGGGAGAGTGAGTGAGTGAGTGAGTGAGTCGGTCTCGTCGTTCGGTCGTTCGATCGGTCGGTCAGTCGGTCGGTCGATCGGTCGGTCGGTCGGTCGGTCGGTCAGTCGGTGGGTCGGTCGGTCGATCGGTTAATGCAAAAAGTGGCAACGCGTCGCCACACCGTTACCGTACACTTTACATTGTCATGTTTCATTTACTATCACATAGCGTGGCGACGCATGCCGTGGCCGTGGTCACGCCATCAGCCGGTCTGACCCTCCGCATCTGACGCTCCGTTTCACATCAATAAACCCTCAAGGGTGCCAAGAAGTTTATAAAATTTTTAAGTGACGATGATGACGAGCTACATTAACTTATTGTTAAAGAGTTCTAAACTTATCAAACTCCTCAACCGAACCCGAAATCTTAATTCGCAATTTCTAAGGTTTATTAAATTTAATTACCTGAGCTTGTAAAAAAATACAATTTACCTGCCAAAAGGTAAAACTGGATTTCACTACACGCGACTAGTAGCACTCTTTTTTTATTTCATCAATCATAGAGATAATAGCCGCCTTCACACGGTCGCTAATGACTAGGCTTCCCGCGGCTTGCGCTTTTCCCATAAAGGCACTTATGAAGTTGTATTCTGTTTTAAAACTTTACAGAAATACTGATGACGACAATGCTATATCGTTCGGCAACTTACTAAAATGTTTAATTAGGTAACTTTTAATAGTAAAATTAGATTACTTAACAATATTCAGGAAATAAATTGTTACATAAGACAGAAAAGTTATATTTGTTCCTATTTTCACGTTTGTTATAATTTTTTTCATTAACAATCCAAGCTCTTATAACGTCACAGATTGTCATTTTGTACAAGTTTGTAACGAAACTAAAAAGAAACTCATTTGACTTGAGTACACTAGCGTTTATTAAATGAACAATTATTGCTCTGTGATATCAACTGTACTCTTCATTGACATAAATGTTACTGTGACTGTCCATAGAGACTTAAATTTTTTTTTCCAAGATGTTCCAAAAAGGTTACGATCGTTTAGGAAAAGTATTAGGTACAAGAAGTTGCGATTGCGTTAAATGCCAATAATCAAATCAAATTCTGTATTTAATTTACTTTTCTTTGAAGTCTAAACTTCTTTTTACGACAGATTAATTAAAAAGGGTCGGTTAAAAGCAGTTTTGTTATATATTCTTGTCGGGTACCTCTTCACTTCTGATTCAGTTAGTTACGTCTAAAGTTTTGACTTTATGTTTTGACGGTTTTATCTGTTGGTAATCCTAGTATTTAGAAACAGGTAAAGTTCGAAAAATTTAACTAATCGAGTTTATTAAAAAAAAACTACCTACATATACTTCGGGAAACTTCACAAAAAACGCACGAAGGCGGTGTGTGTGAAAGAGAACATCACTGCAGCTGCAGCTCTTGTGATATTTAGTCGGTGCGGTCCATAAACTAAAATATATTAAACTGGGCTGGTCCGCGTCGGTCCGTAATATCACGCACCGCAAAAATGCGAAACAAGAAAAGAATTTTGGCTGGAATTCTTATCTACAATTGGTAGACCTTATTCAATTATGTGTCATTTAATATGTGAATAAATTACTTATGCATTTCAATTTAACATATAGATACTCATAGTTATAGTAATATAAGGGGATAGCCGTGGTCGCATGCCACCTTGGATTAGGTACTTGCTTATCTACAATATGGCAAGGACAATATCACATTCAAATTATGTAATCGACTGTTTAACCAATAACTGGTGGTAGCGTTTTGACGAGGGAGGGCACAGGAGATTTCTATTCAAATACAATCCGTCTCATTGGAACTGTTGAATCTTTTAATGCCTTTTTTATAGTTATTGCAATCGGTAGCTCTGCTATTGCCATACCAAACCGGATGCACGAGTCTTCCTTCCTTCATACTATGATAGATACCATTAGTACCACTTATACCAGTTTGCCACCTTAGCGATATACAAAAAGAAATTAAGAATAAATCTCAAATAAACATACAAAAATACACACAGCCAATCATGTATTATTTAAATGCGTAAAATAACATATAAAGATAAGGTACCAATAGAAAAATACACATTCGCAAAAATTCTTTTCATTTCGCCCTGAGCAAGTCATTTCAAATTTTTATAACAACTAAAGAAAACATTGGAAGTTATATTTTCACGGGCTATTTGAATAATTTGTACGTTTCGATATTCCGTTTCCAAGCAATAAAAGTACGAATGTTGAAGCTTTCCTGGTCTACATTGTAAAACTTCGTGAACACTAGAATTAAATTTTGAATATAAACCTCATGTGAAGTATAAAATCACATAGTACTAAGTTTTAGCTTCTTTTTTTTATTGTATTGTTACACTTTTCATTTTAATTGATATTTACGTGGGAGAGCCATGCTTCGGCACGTATGGGCCGGCTCGACTCCGCTCGATACCACGGCCTCACAGAAAACCGGCCGTGAAACAATGATTGCATTGCTTTTCGCCGCGTGAGTGAAGTTACCGGAGGTCCTAACCCTGCCCTCTCCCCTATTCCCGTCCTTCCCCTCTCCCCCCCTCTAATCCCCCTCTCCCGTCTTCCCGCTCTTCCCCTATTCCCACCTTAAAGGGCGGCAACGCACTTGTGACTCTTGAGTTACAGGTGCCCATGGGCGGCGGCAGTCATTTACCATCAGGTGACCCATCTGCTCGTTTGCCCCCATACAATAAAAAATATATATATATATTTGATATATATTAAATTGTTTTGATTCATGTACAATAAATCAAAACAATTTAATATATAAATATTTTAGAATTTAGTAAATTCTAAAATATGTATAAATTAAATTGTTTTTCTTTAAATTCAATTTGCACAATGTAATATTATATCCTTTGTATCTATTGCAATATATTTTTTTTATGAGATATGGGGCAAACGAGCAGACGGGTCACCTGATGGTAAATGACTACCGCCGCTATGAGCACCTGCAACTCATGAGTCACAAGTGCGTTGCGGCCTTTAAGGTGGGAGTAGGAGAAGGGGGAAGAGGGGGAGAGGAGGGGAGAAAGGGAAGGGTTAGGGCCTCCGGTAACCTCACTCACTCGGCGAAAAGCAATGCATCCATTGCTTTACTGCCGGTTTTGTGTGAGGCCGTGGTATCAGTCCGGTCGAGCCGGCCCATACTTGCCGAAGCATGGCTCTCCCACAAACCAAAATAATAAACAAAAACCAGACAAGTGCGAGTCTAACTCGCGCACTGAGGGTTCCGTAAGCAAACAAACTTGTATACGTCCATCTCGGGAATCAATTCTCGAAGACTTTTGCCCGTCTTTTTCGAAAGACAAATTTAACTTTGCGGTTGCGATGTACGACAAAGCCAATAATCCAACCGCAAAATATAAGTAATCACAAAAACTTTTTTTATGTGATATAACAAAAAATTAACAACTTTCGGATTTTTCCGTTTACTTATGCTGTCAGACCTTGTTTCTTACCAAATTTTATGATTCTAGGTAAATGGGAAAACCTATAGGGTACGGTTTTGATTTACGGGCGAAATGTTCAAATTTGTTAAAATCTAAGGCTTAAATCTTTTATTGCGTTAATTTAGGAACTTGATTTTTTAACAGCTTCAAGAGACCGCAGACTTATGTGTTTGGTATTTATTTCAACTCGATGCGTTCAAGGGTTCCTGAGAAAAAGGTCTTGACAGACGGAGAGACAGACAGACAGACGGACAACAAAGTAATCATCCTGTAAAGGTTCCTTTTTTTTCCTTTTGAGAAACGGAACCCTAAAAATGAGAATCTGTAAACTTTAATAAAATATAGAATTGTAAAGACTCTGGTGCCTAGTGTAAGTAGTTTTATTTTAAAGAACATTTGCATCGAGCTATTATCTTCCTGAATAAGTTGAACTATCATTGTAGACTTTCTGTTCTTGATCTGTCCTGAATCTGTTATTGAGAAAATACATAAAAACTAACTTCAAAAATTATCAATTTTGATAGATTTCCCCTTAAAAACGTTTTCGAATCGCTGCAGTCATGAACGTTTTAAAGTTCTAGAAGTTGTATTATTTTTGAAGTAAGTTTTTATCGATTTTCTCAATTACAGATTGAATAGTTCCAAAAAAAAATATGTTCGATTTAAAATCTTTAACTTTACACATTCTACTTAATTAAGTAACTGTTTCTTTGTCAGACACACTCTATATAACACACGCCAGTTATAGCTGTGGTTAACTGTGATCTTCTATAATGTAAAGCGCCCCAGTCTGTATTGTGAAGGCATCCCATTCTAACAAATCTGCCTTCATCTCCATATTCTGATTGGCTTTAAAATTAAAAAAAAACTTATATAACATATTATACTTCTTAAGATTTTATCGCGCATTGTATCAACACATCGAACATTTAACTATAGCCTATACATTTAGGTGTTAATTGAACACTATGTTGAATGTCACTAATTCTGTTAAGTGCTGTAGGTGTTGAATGTTAATGGTCTACCAATTCATACAAGTTTTTCCCCCTGCTTTTTTATGTAGTATTAGTTTTAAAAGATTTTCTTACCTTTCTAGTACCTGCACTATACAGGCCATCTGGGTTCTATATGCAGGAAGTAGTTTACTCCAGCCTACGTGAGAAAACTCTTTGTTTAAAAGGAAAGAAAACTTTACTTTTAGGCTTTTAAAGACCCTATTTACAACCAACCCTATTTAAAACAATTCACTTTAACTCATGGGAATGAGTTTACATAGATCGCGTGTGTCGTTCGCAAGTAAACGACACTCTTTAATGACGAAATGATGATGAAATAGTGTTGAAATTAAAAAATATGTGTAAGTTGTTCATCGTCGTCACTTAATAAATCAAATAAATCTTAAGTGTCGGGTTAATCTGACACAACACAGTCGCATTGAAGTAGAAGGTTAAACGTAGTTTAAAAACACTGATGTTGCAGTTCAACGGGTTTTGTTGCAAAAGCTAAGTAAATTATCATCGTCACCTCAGCCAAGGTACATCCACTGCTAAACATAGGCGTCTCCTAAAAACTTCGAATACAAAAAACTACAAGATACAAGCAGTCTGTTTTATTTTTGTTAAAAGAAACTGTTACCCTCTTGCGCTTCCAAGAAGTAGTCTTCTAAAAATTCAAAGTACTCATTAAAAAAAAAACAAATTCAAAAATTATCATTTCACAACAAACTTCCCAACACACGAACAGACAAAGGACTCGCTTTACTTAGTAAAGTACCTAGTCTGTATCGAAAGCACTTTATTTAATACAATTACGACCTTTACTGTCGCATAGGTGCACTTTTAAGTTTATTTTTCCGATGCATTCCATAGTAATTTTCTTGACCCAGTGATCCTGAGACCATATCGACGAAAGAACGCCAATATTTTAGTTTTCTTCGTCTGCTATACTTACCAATAGTATAGGAGTATATTAACATTAAAAGTCTTTAAAATGTTTGAATACCACAAAAATAAAATTAATGAAAGAAATAGTATACCTAACAATTTATCAGTGGAAGAAAACTTGTCAAGTAATCTTTACTTTCGCGATTATTACTTAAAAGATTTCAAATACATAAGTCCAGATGTAGTCAATTTGAACAAGCCCAAAATTATAAACAAGGATGTCGAGAAACCAGCAGTTAATGAAACGCGAAAGCAACCAAAGTCTATGGTGGAGCTGTGGGTTGTGGAACTCATGAAAGGGCTGAAGCAGTTCTTCTATCAAGGATCTTTGCACGGAGTCAAGTTAGTTTTTATTTTCACCGAGTAAGAAACAAAGATGTTTTTTTTTTGTATTGTATTTGGATTTACATTCCAGCTAACAGGACTATACAAACCACTTGGCTCTCACTACTTTCATTATTTACTTTAACTAGCAGCGCCCCGCGGTTTCACCCGCGTAAGTCCCGATCCCGTGGGAATATCGGAATAAAAAGTAACCTATGCGTTAATCCAGGTCTCCAGCTATCTACACACCAAGTTTCATCGCAATCAGTTCAGTAGTTTTGGCGTGAAAGAGTAACAAACATCCATCCATCCATCCATCCAAACTTTCACATTTATAATATTAGTGGGATTGTTAAGAGCCCATAGAATTATTAAGTAGCAAGGAATTCTTTTTATCTTCCCAGGTACATTTTCGAACCAACCTTTAGCCAAAAAGATAAATGGACATGGATTGTAATAATGATAATCAGCATTATCGTTTGCGCAGTAATTATGATCCAGTTGTTCAGCAAGTGGACTTCCACGCCTTTTGTGAACGTGATAGATTCTGTTCCAACACCAATATGGGCCGTACCATTTCCTACAGTAGTCATTTGCCCCCACTTGCACGTAAAGATGTCGTATGCTAATGTATCAGAATTGAAAGGGTAAGTCTATATTTCTCGAGAATCTTTAGGACTAATTTACTTTTAATTCTGAGCTTTTGTTTCGGATAAACCATAAAATAAACCTAAAGGATCTAATGCGATGGCTTGGGTATTACAAAGGCTGGTGGGAACAACGAAACTAGCCTTACCTACAGATAGACCTACTTAATAGAAATATATGTAAATTAGTGAATTCATATCATACCATATTTTCTTAGTGAAAACAGTAACATTTACAAACAATTTACTCGAGTTATCTTTAAATAGTACAAATGGAAGTCTCCGTGCGTTCAGGTTAATCTGGAGAGAACTGTTTTTCTAGACGGAAGCGGCAAAGTCCTTTTTTCTTGGGGGTAGACGTTACTGCTTCCGATTCATGTTCTGTAGTGGTTGCCATTTTGGACCGTAGAGAAATGGCGTGTGGCGGACGGTGCCTTGGACGGTTGGACATGATCCGAGACAGATGTCAGTTCTCTTCAAACTGTAACCCCAATGTCCAATGCACATCGTGTGGTTTTAGTTCGAGTTCGACATTATTTTGTCGTGCCTTGTGCGGGCAATCCAGGGTAATCTTTAAACTGAACTGAACGGAGAAAATGGTATTTTTGTAATTTTATGAGCTAATACGTATGAAAAGTTACTAAACGTTTTCAATAATTTGAATTCCCAAAATTCTGAAGCCAATTAAAGAACTAAGAGTAACTAACTATTTAAGATTTAAGGTCATAAAAGTCTTTAAAGTGTAATTTGTGTGTTTCAGTTTACAAAAATTCTTTGCATCAATGGTCTGTCCCCGGATGATCAATGATAAGAAGTTTATTGACAAGAGGCTTGACAATTTTCAGATTAATATGTTCAAGGACTTTATAATGCAGGTAAGATATTTCTTTACCAAAAATTACGTAATGAAAGACAGTATTGTTGTATTTAAGCTAGAGGTAAAAGGCAGGTGCAAAACCAGCTATGCTTGACCTTTCCCCTGCCTGCCGTTATTGCTTTGCTCTACGATAGAAAGTTTGGAGAGAAGAATAGTTTATCTTTTTTAAAAAAAAGAGATTTTTTAAGATGTTATACAGGGACTCTAATTTCAAATTACAAGTTTTTGAGACTGCGTATATAAGTCTCTGTCTTTCAATATCTAACTTAGCTTACATTTGTAGCAGTGCCTAAATAAATTTTGACCTAAATAACTTATTCTTGGAGTATCCATTTATAAATAAATTCCTGAAATTTTAAGCTTCCTTTATCTCTAAATAGTTCATGTTAGGCACCTGATTAAAAACAATGTTTTATTGAATAAATTTAAATATCTGTTTTATCATTTTCATTTATACATCAAATAAAAGTCTCGAATTGAACAAACCAGTAGACACTTGATTTTACATAATTTAAGTGCTTGATTTAAATATATTTCCAATTGAAGAAACACTAAAATGTTGAGCAGGGTTCTCCAACGTGTGGCGACATAATAAAAGCGTGCAACTGGCCAGCGAAGTATTCGGCCTACTGGGAGATAGACAAGTGCTGCGAGTTGTTCCAACCAATCTTCACAAACTACGGCCTGTGCTACGCCTTCAACAGTTTACCTTTAAACGCCATGTAAGTGAGTAACATCACTATGTACCATGACGCTGTACTCTCTTAGGAGATGGTATACCTACTATGAACAATGTTCAAGAATGGATGGTCTACATTACCTACTTAGCACTGCCCATATTCCCAAGTTTTCTGGTACTACCAAAAGTGTAATACGCCAATTAAGTATATAGTTGCAGCGACAACCGAGATACAAGTTCTTTATTATACCTGATATTATATTTTTGTATGTCAGGGGAGAGATTAAACAGGACAATGGCAGAAATAAGTAATAACATACATTTAAGATTGTCTCGTGCCGAAATAAATGATTATTATTTCTTTCTTCTTTCTTTTATTGGTGGACTTTCTGATAAACCTAACCAAAAAGACCACAAGAAAAGACTAGTCTTAATTTCCTTTTTACAGGACAAATGACACCCTAGCTTGGCAGAAATCTTTCAACGACAACGCCAAGCCGGCAGCCTTAAAATGGGACCTCGACACCGGCTACCCAAAGGTGTTTCCCCCCGACCTGACGATGAAACCGTTAAGGGTTATGGCTTCCGGAGAGTCTAATGGATTAGGTGTGGAGCTATTCTTGAATGACAGCGAACATCAGATTCACTGTGAAGGGAACAGTTTGGGGTTTACTGTGAGTATCTGATGTTTTTGCCGGTGTAAAATATGAGTCAAACTTTGAACTCAATAGCTAATATTAAACCAAAATAATAAGCCTCGAAATGACCTGTATATACTGATTTGCCCGTAATACTCACCCATGTCAATCATGTCTTCTTCATCTAACTTTGGCTTCCTATTGTTGTGATATCAATCAATTGTGTGTTTAAAATATTCTACGAAATTGAAACTGATAGATTGCATACTCTACCCGTACATCGTTCTACAAATTATTATTAGTGCTATCTCGACCATTTCTGGTCTTTTGTAGCGCACTTTTGCTTTAAAGTTCACTGCTTAGACTTATGACTTCGAGAAACCTCCAGATTCTATCAGTAGTGATTGCTTGTATTTCCTGCGGATGCATGATGTGCAGCCCTAGGTTAACACTTGCGTGCCGCATTAGTGGGCCAGAAAAGCATAGAATATGCATTGTAGTTTCGTCTGCCTCTCGACAGGATCTTCAAATTGTGTTCTCGCCCAACTTTAGGTTGAACATATGTTTGTTCAGTTTGCAGTGTCCGGTGGGGATTCTTGTTACTGTACAGATTTTGTATCTTTTGAGCTCCAGAAGTTCTTTTGATACTTTGTTATCATAGCCCTTTATTAAAGCTTTCGAGTCGAACTTTATATATATGTATATATACATATATATGTATATTGGGCGTTTATGACTGAATAAGCTCGCTATTGACCGAACATTGTGACGATCTTTGGGGGAGGTCTATGCCCAGCTGTGGGCGTCAACCGGCTGAAATGATGATGATTATGAAGTTCGCTGTTTGATGATGCTGCAGAATGGTTCTGGGCATGCTATCGACTGTCTGCACCAGCTCTGGCGAGTTCATCGCTCTAATATAACATTATTTTTAAACTTTTGCGACCTTTATACATATTCGATGTGTAATTCGGGAGTTAATCGGGAGTTAACGGGACTCAATCGGAACATGGAAACCACCCGTGACCACGATCGGTGCAATTCGATCGAAACGTCGGGTAACCTAAATATTATTGATTAGGTCCCGAGTTACAGATGTAATTATCGTTCTACGAATAACTCTTGTATACCCTGAAATTAGACTCATTTCCTATGTCAACCGACCGAAACTAAAGACTTTGCACTACACAGCGATCCTAAAATATGATCACAGGTTTCTGTAACATGTGAAATTGTGTAAAAAAGTGCATTTTGTCGACAGGTCCTGATTAGCTCTCCCACCGACCACGTCTACACGAGCACTGTGCTTCGGCTACCCATGGATCGAATGACGACCATCGAAGTTACACCTCTTACCTACAAAACTGACTTCTCCCTCCGCGCCCTTTCAGCCTACAAGAGACAATGCTTCTTTCAAAACGAGAAGAAACTTCAATACTACACGTTTTATACCGATAGTAATTGTAAACATGATATGCTGGTGAGAGAGGCAAGAAAGATGTGTAACTGTGTGCTTTTCAATTGGCCAAGTAAGTAACGACTTATATTTTTAACCCCCGACGTAAAAAGAGGGGTGTATAGTTTGACGTATCTGTGTGTTCGGTATCTGTGTATCTGTGCGTGTGTGTGTCTGTCTATGGCATCGTAGCTCCCAAACGAATGGACGGATTTAAGTGCGTTTTTTTTTGTTTGAAAGGTGACTCGATCGAGAGTGTTCTTAGATATAGCTCAAGAAAATCTGTTCAGCCTTTCGATCATCAGCTCTTTTCTAATCGTTAAAGGGATTTTTGAGTCAGGGGTGTTTTAAATTTATGATTATTAAAGGATAATTTCGAATTTTTATTCAATATAGCAATCAATACAGCAATTTATCCAATATAGTTCCCGCGTGGCTTCGCTCGCGTGTACATATTTATATATTTTGCCTTAATTCTTTTTCCAAAAAAAAAATTGCCTAAGTTACTCCTTATAACACCAGCTATCTGCAACAATGAAAGTCCCTTAGAAATTCCACCCGTTCCGGAGAGACAGACAGATAAAAAATTTAAAACTGATGTTTAGGCATAGGTTTCGTGCAAATAACTGTATGACCTTAAAAAACTATTAATTTGACATTACAGACAGACACTTCAATTTTATTTATTTGTATTGATGATTGTGATGTGATGTGATGATGAATTGCGAATCTACGGGTTAGTCACCTTTGTTTCTGACTATTATCGGTGGGTTTCAGGAGAAAGTGTGATCGGGGGTAACGGGTGAGGCTGCCCGTTACCCTAGCAGAAGCAGGCCTGAGACGGTGGCGCGACGTGTTCCACGTGCGCCTCTCTAAATCGGAAGGAGGGAAAGGCCCTCCGCTACCAATGGTGTGGCTGCCTTCTATTTGAGGGTGGCCAAATTCTGCTAGGGTTCTCGGGGACTTCCTTCCTAGGGTATACCCGAGTCCCTTGCGATAGACTCACTTGTGACGGAACACCGTGTGGTTTTAGTCGGTTCGATTCCGACATACCACTTCACCAATAGCCATGGTGAGGTGATGACCCGTGGGGGTATCTACACGAAAAAAAAAGGAAAAATGTGATACAATAGAATTTACTGCATTTTGCAAGACAGAAAGTTATTAAAACAGTTTAAAACAAACTTTAAGGAGTAAATTATTTTATTACAGAAAAATTTATCTGGGAGCCGCTTTGTTCTACGAAGGACGACTATAATTGCATTAATAGAGTTGAAGGTATGTAATGAAAATACGCATCTCAGAAAACTGTATTAAAATTCCTGTTTTTTTTTTATATCAATCCGTGTTAGTATTAGGTACACTGTAAAATAATAAGACGCAGGGAGTCATTGCATAACAGATTTGCTGTTGATCTCTTGAGGACTCTACAACTCATTAGCAGAAGGCACGGACACTCCAGAATCCAGGCAATTTTGCAAAAGAAAGAATGAAGAAACTTAATACCAAAACCATCAGCAGGAATTGCGCGACTTCAAATTTAAAAAAAATAGTTAACACCAAAATATTGGCAAATACAGAAATTCGAACAGAAACCTTGGTATTTATTATGTTTAATATTAGTTTTATTATCGGAACATTCTTAAAATGGTATTTTTTGTAATCGGTTTATCAACACCCGACGCAAAAAAAGGTGTGTTAGAAGTTTCACTGTGTGTCTGTGGGATCGTAACTCCCAAACGGATAAACCGATTTAAGTGCATTTTTTTTTGTTTGAAAGGTGACTTGATCGAGAGTGTTCTTAGATATAATTCAAGAAAATCTGTTCAGCCGTTCGAAGATCATCAGCTCTTTTGTAATCGTTGAAGGGCTTTTCGAGTCGGGGTGTTTTAAATTTATGATTATTTGTTCTCAGCGTTTTTTTATGTTATCCATGAGACGGTAATGGGGTGTGGTTATTACCATGCATGAATGAGGTATTCCTCATGCCTTTAAAACACCTACATTGTTTGTGTTTTAAACCATACAGATTACATCAGTTTTTTCTCAAGAAGGTCCTACTTAGTAATTAAGAGGTTGGTAACTACCCAAGCTATTTTATAATTTTTACAGCAAAAGTAGAAGAACAGCTCATATATGCGTACTATGCGGAGAGTGAGGACGAGAGGGGCACACAACACGAGTCCAGGTCCTGCCACCCGTCCTGCAACGACATTATTTACGCCTCACAAGTCTTCTACTCCGATCTGACTAAAGACTTGGAAAACAGTTCACATAAATGGGGGAAGTTGAGGCCGTGAGTAATAATCCCACTAATATTATAAATGTGAAAGTTTGGATGGATGGATCGGTGGATGGATGTTTATTACTCTTTCACGCAAAAACCACTGAACCGATTGCTATGAAACTTGGTATGTAGATAGCTGGAGACCTGGATTAACGCATAGGCTACTTTTTATCCCGAAATTCCCACGGGATCGGGATTTACGCGGGTGAAACCGCGGGGCGCTGCTAGTTATTCATAAGTGTGTATTGAGCTTTATTTCAATTAAAAAAAATATTTTTCACGAAACTTAAGTAATGGTAATACATGTTTATGTTTATAAGTTTCCTTCTCTCTAGAGAAATATAAGCGTCATAATTTCCAAAGTCGTCAATTTCAAAACAAGCTTTACATTAAAAGGGGTATCTAAATACTATCCAAAAATTTTATCACACCTTTCTATAAAACTGTATATTCGCATTAATACGTACAGCAGACGTCGACATAAGAGATTCTGAAATTTTAATTATAGTTTGTTTTTTGCATATTTGCTATATTTTTCCTGTACCTATATTTTTCGTTTCAGTGGCGAAGTAACTCAGATAAACGTACATTTTTATGACGACATGTTTCTTGGCCAACATCGACACGCACAGTACGACGATTTCTATTTTGTTGGTAAGTTCTGATTTTAAAGTTACTGTTACAAGCCGGGGTTAGGGATTAGATATACACAATTTACAGTACAGTACAGTTACAGTAACTCCCACTAATAATCACTTGTACTATTCGCTATTCTTCGCACTTGTTAACTCGTAGTATCGCTTAACTAGAACTGAATGTCCATACCGCAATGCAACTTTCTTATATAGTTCGAAAAACACCTCATAGAAAGTTCGTGAACTTTCCTGAAACACTATCTAAATCGACCGCTTTGCTTGTTATTTACAAGATATAATAACCAAAGAAAAAGAAGCCGTCAGTCGTAGTAATTTGACACATAATAGATTGAGCATAGTCTAGATTATATTATTTAGTTGCAAGAGTCACTATTTAATAGTCTTTGCGAAGAGAACTTTAAGGTTGCCACTACAATAACATTTACGACTTTTTGTAGGTGCCATTGGAGGTCTCCTAAGCCTTTTTCTTGGCTTCAGCATCATCAGCGTAGCAGAATTGGTCTACTTCGTCTTGTTAAGACCTGCTTACTTAGTCCTTCAGGAGATGCGAAATCATTAAAATCTTCACAGTTACTGCTTCTCAAAGTATTATATTTGCCTGTTTCACTTATAACTGTTTTGTTATTGATAATAAAGACTTTAAGTGTGTGAGGCATGTTCTTATTTAAAAGGAAATTACTTAGGAAGTGGTTACAGAGCGTTAAAAAATAGTAATAAAGGAGGGAAACCCATCACCGTCATCCACGGTGAGTCAATCCCAACGATGACAATAATCAAGAAAAAAACTAGAGTTAGGTATAGACAGGAAAAACACCCTAACTCCCTCAACAGAAAGTTACCTGACCAGATGTAGTAATACCTTCTACAAACCCTTAATATGCAATCTTCCGTTTTCACAAACTGATACTTCGACACGTGTCTTGCTTCTGTGTGACGCATTTTTCTGAACGGCTTTTTTATACCTGTCTATTGGTTAGTGGTGAGTGCCAAGGAGGCGGCGGAAAGGGAACGGGAGAGTACTAGTACTCTCCCGTCCCGAAGAGCACGCACCAGGCGCCGGAGAGAGCGAGACGAAGCCATGAGCCATGAGCGCTTGCCTGGGGGTGACGGGATGGGTTACCCGTCGCCCTAGCAGAAGCAGGCCCGAGACGGTGGCGCGACGTGTTCCACGCGCACTTTTCTAAATCAATCAGATCGTGAATTCGATTCCCACCTAGGACCAATAGTTTTGTGATGAGCGTGACCATTTGTTTTGTGACTGGGTGTAATTTATCTATAATGTGTGAGTATTGAGAAATATATAAGTATGTTTATCAGCAGTCTGGTTACTATAGTACAGGCTCTGCCTAGTTTGGGATCAGACGGCCGTGTGTGAAATGTGTGAAGTTATTATTTTAAACCCAACATAAAACAAATAAACGCACTCTTTGTAAAAACTTAACTACCCTAAAACGATGAAGTAATATAAACATATCATCACGCCTGTATCCTTGAATGGGTAAGTAGGCAAAGGCGTATTTAACACCCAAATTATAAATTCCACTCACATAATAGGGAGCAAGCCTATTACCGCCAACCGGGCACTTTGAGAATGAAAGATGGGAAAATGGGGGTATGGTAGGCAAGAACGGAAGGCAATAGGAGGTAAAGGATACTGCTTGGGGAGTGAAAGCAAGCTCGAGAAGTCCATATAAGTACAAGCTCTCTAAGGAAGAAGCAATGACACAAAAAATCCGCGTTTACTACTTAAGAATCGATTTTCGTATAAGGCGCCCGGTATGAAAAATTATGAAGAGTAAAATTTAGTGATCAGAGGGCAGCGTAACGCTTTAACGCTTTGTTGTACTTTTTGTGCTTTATTGGAGTTTACTCCTTATCCTCGACGCATGTAAGTAGATTTGTGTATATACCTTTATGTTATATATATATATAAAATAAATAACGTACAGCATCTAGAAATGATGAGAGAGAGAGAGAGAGAGAGAGGTAGAGAGGGTGAGAGAGAAAGCCTCCAGTAAATTGTAAACTCCAGTCGTGCGTCGGAGCTGACACACACCTTTTTTTGAAGTGAAAACTTCTTTAACGGCGTTGTGCAGTTTTTGGAATGGGTAAAAAAATTTTAAACTCTCGTCAGGACACGAGGATCTGATTGAAAATGTGTCCGTGTGTCCGTGTCCGTCCGAGTGTCATACCTGAATCAAAGTCAAACCGAAAATTCGTACGACGGAGCCGAGTTTCTTATATTTACATGTACAGCGTCAGAGAGACATGGAGAGAGAGAAAGAGAGAGTAAGAATTTGAGTACTAGCTTCTGCCGTGTCTTCGCTCAAGTAAAAGTTATTTTTCTGTCTCTCTTGAACAGTTGTTGTTGTCATACTGTAAGCTTTCTCTAAAATAAATAAATAGTTTTTATCCCTCGTCTTTTATCTACACTATCTGTAAATCACACGAACAGTTGTCACCGTAGACAGTTAAGGTTTATTTTATTATTTGACGACTTTATAATAACACGAACGTGTGATCTATAACATGAAATAAACAGTAATTAAAATGAGCTAATATTAACTCATAAGTTTAGTCAGTATTATCATTTGAGTATTTATTCACTTACCATCTCTTTTCATACAGTAATCTATGAATCAACAATTAAAAAGTTATAACTTCATAAATTTACTGTGACGCGATGAGATGTCATGCTTTATAAATTGTCATATAATATCTACAAAAGTTTTTGTATAAAAAGTTTAACAAAATTATGGCAATGGTTGAGAAAGACATTGACGAAGATTACCTTGGCTGTCCTTGTAAGATGGTGACCGATCTAAAGAATTTAAACAACAAACTCAATGCTGAAGTGGTGGAGCAAGTGAATGATACACAGGAGCTGGTGATGCTCAACAACTTCGCTAGAGATTGCAATGAGTACATTTTTAAGAAATGCCTTCAGGAAAGGTAATGTGTAAATAGCTTATTACAAGAAGGTGACTTTTCTGAAGTTTATTTTTTACCTTGTTACATAGTTTAAAATTTTAAACTTGAATTCCTGTGAAGCAAATGATTTCTCGTAACAAGCGTTGCAATATTCACAGTAAAATATAACAGTTTTTTTTTCATGTATGAGAATTCCACCATTTTTCTACATAAGTGATTTGTTAACAGAATTGTTTTCAAGGTTAAAAATTGGTTGCCTGTAAAGTCGGTATACGGGCGAAAGTTTTACGTGACAACGACTTTGAGTGGTAAAATAATAACCATGCCCGAGTGGAAGGGACGCGTGCCTCTCACTCGCTCTCATTGTGAGCGCATAACGTGAGCGGAGCGTAACGCAGTTTCTTGAAGTGTCACCCGGCAAACCAATTTATAAGACGTTGTCACGTCAAAAGATAACTAAATACAGCAAGCAAAATGAACCTCTCGTCAAAGAACTTCAACAAGCCAGAACGAAGGGATGTTTGCCTTTATCGCAATGAAAAGTAGACTTTGGCACTCCTCGGTCTACAAGTTAACCCTATCCCGAGTAACATTGTTCTTAAGTTTTTGCATAAAGGAAGCAGAAACTAGTTGATACATTAATTTTAATGTAATAGTGACGTAATAATTTAGGCGTGATCAGATCATTAGGGGAGTCCTCCAATGATGTGATCACGCCAAAATTATTACGTATACGTGTACCGAGTCAATTTTTTATAATAATTACCCCCCCCCCCGCTCCCCTGGAATGATAAAAACAAAGTTTGCCCCCCCCCCCACTCGGGAATGACAAAAAACAAAGTTTGCTCCCCCCTCGCATAAAAGGTGGATACGCCCGAAATAGCCCAGTAGGCCGAGTTTTTCATTCCACTATTAGAAAGTATGGAACCCAGGATGGGTTCTCCTCATGGAACCTCTTTTTATTTCAACAACCCTTACCACCAATTTAGAATGTCAACCATTTCATCATGGCGTTGGGTATTGGAGGACTTAAGTAAACGGCTCAAGGATGGAATTGACGCACTCCAGTATGAGCACCACGCGTTGACCGTGGTTATTGATAGAATCGTAGAGGAGCTGAAGGGTCACTGCAAGCCCGGAGCCTTAACGCCAATGTGTGATGACGTGGAGCAAGCTATTGTGCAGGTGATATCCTAACTAATTCATAGAAAGTTTGTGAGGATGGATGGCTTTTTTTATGTTATGGGGGCAAATGAGCAGACGGGTCACCTGATGGTAAATGACTACCGCCGCCTATGAGCACCTGCAACGCAAGAGTCACAAGTGCGTTGCCGGCCTTTAAGGTGGGAAGGGGAAAGGGTTAGGGCCTCCGGTAACCTCACTCACTCGGCGAAAAGCAATGCAAACATTGCTTCACTGGCGGATTTCTGAGAGACCGTGGTATCACTCCGGTCAAGCCGGTCCATACGTGCCGAAACATGGTTCTTCCAGGAACAAAATCAAAACAAACAAATCTAAAAAAAAAAATTAAAAAAATTGAATATTACTATTAAACGGAAAAAACGACTGAGCGAATCTGGATGAAAAAAATAAGCTACTTTTCATCGTAGAAAAATGTACGGTTCCCGTGGAATAGATTTCCCCAAAATTCCCAGGAAAATTTTGAACGAAGTCGCGGGGAACAGCTAGTATTATAAATGCGAATATGAGTTTGTGTGTTTATTACGCTTTCACACCTTAACTACTTAACTGATGAGCATGAAATTTTACGTACGTACACGTTGTCGGGAGTACCTACAAAAAGGGATATAGGATACCTTCCATCATTTCCACCATCTGAATTCATTGACTAAATCTACATTAAAGCAAGCAAAGCTGCGGGCAAAGGCTTATCTACATCTAACATATTTATAAAAATATTTTTTTTTTAACAAATTGAATAATTTATCAGCAGCGATAGGGTTAACCTTTGGCGTCTGACGCCATTACTTCTAATTCTACTAGCATAATGCTAAGTTAAATATTTATTTAAACATTTTTTTACAACCATCATTGGAACGCGGCATAAATCCAATGACTGAAATTCAACGAAATTTTACCGTCCGTAAGCAAAACGAATCGTTTCTTGTTTATTGGAACGCGGCATTAAACAACAACTGGCAATGTAACTGTTACTTTAAACACTTTGTTACAGGTCCTACGTATACAGCAAAAACTAAGAAACCTCTTTTAACATATAACTATATTGAATAGCATTAAAGTTATTGGCTTTGTGTCATTCAGACTTACATGTCCCCTTAAACAAAAGTAGTAACTCGCGTACATGTCTACTTTAATAAATAATACTACTTGGTTTTAGGAATGTAATTTTCTTACAAAACAGAAGAAGAAATTTGAAAGTCTGACTATATTACTGAGTGACCAGATAAATTCATTGGATAAAACTAGGAAAGATATCGAGAACGACATCGTACAGAAAGAACAAGCGCTCAATGTAGAAGAGAGTTGTGCTAACATTAGTCTTGATTCACTGCCCTCATCTGACACTCGGAAAATGTCCAAAAAAAAGTGAGTCAAGCCTACTAACTAAAAAAAAAACGGCTATTTGTAGTGATTCGCAATCTTTACTATTTTAAAAAGACGGCTATTTGTAGTTATTCGTTACTTTAGCTTAGTCATTAACATGCAATAATTAATTAAATAGAAGGAAATGCTAGCAGCGGCGGAGTTACTCATTTGCCGCCAGTAGGCTATTAAAATTTTGCCGCCCCTACTGGTCGGTCTATCTAATTCGATACCCCAGGACAAGATATAAAAAATAATGTAGGCCCCAACTTTGCCACCCCTAAAATCTGCCGCCCTAGGCTTCACGACCTAGCCTTCTCAGCCTATTGGTAAATCCGCCACTGGATGCTAGTTTTATAAATAAATAGTAAACACTTATAGTCTAAGAGACGTGGAAGATCGACCTTCACCCATCTGATAACCAGATAAGACATATTATTTTATCAAATATCTTTTATTTATAAACATGCCTACGATAGCTTGCCTATCAAAAAGTGTTCATGCCTATTTTTAATTAAAATAATTTTAATAATTTTTTTTATAACCTTCACTCTTTTGACGACTTTTGACTTATTGCCAGGCTTCGAAGTTTTAGAATCGGAGTAATTTTATATGTGCGAAAGAGAAAGCAGAGCGTCCGAGGTCTGTGTGATAGAACAGAACACAACGTAGCTGCTGCACGCGACATGTCCGTTGAATGTAATCGAGTGCGCATGCATAATAATAAAATAAAATAATTAATACTAATAATAGATTTAATTTTTAACAAAAGTAAAAAGTTATGACTCCAACATTAGGCCAATATTTTTTTTTGTCTTGCGTAAACCCCCACGTGTCGTCACCTCACCGGAGGTAACGGTAAAGTGGTATGTCGGAATCAAACCGATTAAAACCTATCACAAACCAGTCACAAACCAGTCACAAACCAGTTACAAACCTGTCACAAACCAGTCACGAACCAGTCACTAACCAATCACAAACCAGTAACAAATCAGTCATAAACCAGTCACAAACCAGTCACTAACCAGTCACAAACCAGTAACAAACCAGTCATAAACCAGTCACAAACCAGTCATAAACCAGTCACGAACCAGTCGCAAACCAGTCACAAACCAGTCTCACGCCAGTCACAAGCCAGTCACAAACCAGTCACAAACGTATCCCAAACCAGTCACAAAACAGTCTCACGCCAGTCACAAATAAGTAAAAAACCAGTCATAAACCAGTCGCAAACCAGTCGCAAACCAGTCACGAACCAGTATTAAACCAGTCACAAACCAGTCGCAAATAAGTAACAAACCAGTCACAAACCAGACACACACCAGTCACAAACCAGACACAAGCCAGTTACAAACCAGTCACAAACCAGTCATAAACAAGTCATAAACCAGTCACGGACCAGTAACAAACCAGTCACAAACCAGATACAAACCAGTCACAAACCAGTCACAAACCAGTCACAAACCAGTCACACACCAATGACAAACCAGACACAAACCAGTCACAAACCAGACACACACCAGTCACACCAGTCACAAACCAGTCGCAAACCAGTCATAAACGAGTAGACAGTCTCACGCCAGTCACAAACCAGTCGCAAACCAGTCATAAACCAGTCAGAAACCAGTCATAAACGAGAGTATATATTAAAAGCGCAATCGGTCTCACTCAGTCTCATGCGCGTGGATAATGCTCTCGCAAAATTGACTTTAGGGGATGATTAGCCCCTTGGATCGGTCTGTCTTCTTGTAAAAGGTTTTAAAATAGTTGTCTGGCGTACATATATAATTATTTTGGGAGCTTTAAAGCGTCTGTTATTAACAATAAGGGCGACAGAAAGTGTCTGAGAGTATTGTCGCCTTATTTTTAACGATATTGTCTAAAATATACGTGAAAATCAGCTTTGAGAATTTACGTGAGGTAAGTAATGTTTTTATGTACCTTGATTACCTGATACCTGGAAAATGACCGTCTAACCAAACTAGCAGGTAGGCATGCGATCATGGTATATACTAACACTAACTTAGTCGTCCACATTTCGATCGTCAGAAAATACAAGACGTCTGGCGGCCCTGGGATCTTGGACTATTTGGTTCTTAGCAAATACTCGATGAGCGCACTAATTCTGCAGCCGGATCTCGTACTACCAAAATCTGTTTATATATACGTTAGATTTCTTTGTACAAATTTTTAAGCAAATTTGCCAATATGACTGCCAATCAAGTGGTTGCGGGTTCGAATCCCACCCAGTGCACTACCGACGTGAACCCATTCCTAACACAAGCATTTAGCTTAGCTGGAGGGGTTAACAAGAATACTAGTAATGTGTGACCCACGTTACTAGTAGTCTTTTTAAGAAAAAAATAAATAAAAATTAGAATAACTGGTTTGAATGTAGAAGAAGTGCAGAAAGCATTTTTTTTTTAATAATATGTGCTATCAAATTAAAAATTATTTAAAAATGGTTACATAAAGCTATTGGTGTCCAGTATATATTTTGACCTGTCATGGTACAAAAGTCAATACAGAAACAGTTTAAGTTATACTGGGCAAGAAATAAAACAAGACATTTAAACGGTCGAAATTCGACCGCATGGCGATGTAGTCAAAACATTTCCCAAATCCGTAGGACTATATTATGTTTGGTAACTACAAATAGCCTATTTCAATAAATAAATTCTTTAAAAAAAATAATTCGATTTTTAATAATGACAATTTCGGTTCTCAATTCGACTGTTTTTTTTTTGTTTTATGTTTGTTACCTACCTACCTCAGAACTTTCGAAAGTCGACTGGGTGAACCGATTTTGATGATTCTTTATTTGAAAGCTGGTGCTTCCCGTGTGGTCCCATTTCAATTTGGTCCAATTCTGACAATGGCATCCATGAGAAAACCATATATAAGTCTTTTATGGAATAGTTTTTTTTGTTGAAATCGGTTTTTTTTTTAAGAATTATTACCAGACAATTAATAGAGTTTGTATTAATTCAGAAAAATAGTACCTACCTATAAAAACGTTTTGCAACAAAACTCTAAGACTCTTATTGTAATAACCTAAGTATTTACTATATGCCTATTAATTATGTGACCCTGAGGCGTTCTACTTAAAGCATGGGAATTATGTTGAGATATTTCTTGCCTCTTACAAAGTGCATCCGATAAAAGGCTAATAGACTAGAATAGCAACCTCTCTTCGTTATTCATTAAATTACAGTAAAACAAGCTCGATAACATTGGCGCGCAAACAAATATATACTCATAAACATCCTATTTATATCTACTGTAACGTTAACATGCAATAAATGCCTGAAGCACAAGTTAAAATCATGGTATGTATGTACCTACGTATCCGTTAAATATTCATCTTAGTAAAACATACTTCAATGTCATCTAAAGGCGCAATTATACTTGGTCGTTAGCTCGTATTCGGGTGCACGAAAGACATTACTCGAATTCGGGCACCCGATGCATTAATTACATAGTTTTGCTCGAATTCTGTCACTGGAATACGGGCATACGACTCTGCGCCCGCTTTCGGGGAGGTACGTGCCTGCAGACGCCATGTCATCCGCCATTTTGTGCTTCGACCGACAGCGTCGGGTATTCTGATTCGGGTAACCAAAACGAAAGCTGGACTAGATTGTAAGAAGACGGGCGTACTCGACTCCGTTCATTTACACTTATTCGTTAAAAGACGACGAACCGCCGGCCTCTCGTAGGCGGCTCGCCGGTCCCCTCTTCGGAGGGACGTCCGGCGGACCAGCCTCGAGCCCGACGACCCTACTCTAGTGACCGACCGGCTCACTGTGGTGAGCTGCGGTGAACACCACTATAAGGAGCCCGGTGCTCCCAATAGTTTCCCCACCCCACCATTTACAGGGGTGAGAAGATTACCATACGTTACCGTGGGGCCGCGTTCCGCCAGGCATGATAACCTAGCCTGGTCGAAGGATCCTCCCTTTGTGTTGGAGGGACATAACACCCGTTCCTCCACAAAACTATATCCTTATCCAACATCCACAAGTATTAGCTTAGTTAGATTGATAACCACAATACCTACTAGTAATGTGTTACACCGATGTTACTAGTATCAATTTAAAACATCTTCAATAAGAAAGCACTAAATTTGAAAGAAATTAGCAACATCTTACGTCGTGACAGGTAGTCAGAAAGGATATGCATGGCTTACATTCTTGTGCACATTCCTTCTTGCAATTGTTTGAGTGTTTTCTAGTTATTGCATAATTTATAATTGCAATAAATACATTGTGTTTGTGACCCAAAACCGATACAATTAATATAAAACATAAAATAACTCTCAAATTACGATAAATACTATTATAACGATATTTCTCTTCACAGAAAATCGCCAGTTGATATTTGGGAACAACGTTGCATTTCTCTGAAGCGAGCTGGGCTTCAAGCGTTGTCCAGCGCCATAGTCACGAGGCAACAGGTTAAGTACCTATATATTTCTAAAATAGTTTTTTGTTTTGTATGATTATAAATCCTAAACTTTGATATTTCTTTTAAAATGATTTTTCTCTTATTGATATACTATATAAACTATAATAGGCGTTTTCTGACTCTCAGGTACGAGGGGCAAGAGTTCATCTGTCTATAACAGCACAATCTTACACCGCAAGAGTAGATTCAGTTCTTCGGAGACGTTTGCATGTAAACAAACTCAAATTGCAAGATCTTTATTGGCAAAGAGATGAGGTAAGATTTGGCACATTAATATTTATCAGCTAGATACTTGTAGGTTAAGATTGGGACCTATAATAAGAAGGGAAGTAAGAAGGGAGGTTCGTTTGTAAGAAATTTACCAAACTACGATACACAGAAGAGTCATCAAGAAACACCCTCAAAATTCAGTCCTTCACTTTTTTTTGTTGGCTTTAGTTGTAAGCCGTGTACACAACTTTACGCGGGCTTGACGGTAAGCCTAGTGCTCCCAACTGTATTCTTCTTTTACGGCATCGGCCTGAGGGGGGTTAGGCAGGTCCTAACCCCCAGCAACACCCCGGTGTTGCTCTAGAGAGGAGAGCGACGAAGAGCTAGATGGTACCGGCGTTTCCTAAGACTAACCTTTAGAAGAAACAAAGTCAAGGATCAAAGTCTACCTATGACTTATCTGTGGGGGCGCGAGTGTCTGTTTCTACCCCTCCGTCTGGGGCAGAAACGGGGACCGCGGTGTGGTGAGTTTGTGCGTGTATTGTGTTAGCGTTGATATAGCCGTCCTCGATAAAAGGGCTATCCAACACTAAAATATTTTTTCAATTCAACCAGTAGTTCCTGAGATTAGCGCGTTCAACCAAACAAACAAACTCTTCAGCTTTATAATATTAAGTATAGATGTGTTGAACGCACTTTAGAGACGCATTTGCTGGTGTTACTGGCAGTGCTTGATATCTAGCATAATAAGCCACAATAACAGCTTACCTTCTGGCAGACAGCAGGGGCGTAGCTACCGCCGTATCAGCCGTATCAATGATACGAGGCCCCCGGGCTACACAGGCCCCTAACGAGTGTAAGGAAAAATTTTTAAAATTTTATCCACAATGTCACTTAATCTCGTGGGAAAAAAACATATAAAAAAACTGCCATACATGCCTATAGACTTAAAAAATGACAAAAGTCAAAAAAAGCAATCTATTTTTTTTCCGGGGTTAAGCGTGCGCCCAAAAGTTGGCAACATCCTACATCGGTTATTGCGGGTTTCCGTTTAAAGCATTTTTGTTTATTTTGTTAGAAATCTTTACCCTTCATTTGGGCCCCGAACTAATTTTGATACAGGGCCCCTCCAAGCCACGCTACATCACTGGCAGACAGTCACACTCTTAAGAAGGTATATACAAAATCATCTTTACCAATGTCGGTATGTTTCGTAGGCAGCACGAGACCACAGGGCTCTGGGAGAAGAATTAACAGCAACAGAACAGAATCTATTGGAGACGATGGAACAAGAACGCGTGGTTCTGGCCAGGATAGCGGATCGCAACTTGCGCCCCACGACAGAACTTACCACTGACGAAGTAGAGAGGAACTTGAAGGAAGAACTCGGTAGACTGAGGAACTTTATCAAAGTGTTAAGGAAAAATCATAGAAGAATTACGTAAGTAAGAATAATAAATATTCCTATTGTCAAATAAACGTACTTATGTTACTTACTTGCTTGCTAATTATGCTGGATATCACTACATATTATGAAACAAAGTCCCACGCCGCGTCTGTCTGTCTGTTCGCGATAAACTGAAAGACTACTGAACGGATTTTCATGCAGTTTTCACTAATAGTGGTTCATGAGGAAGGTTTAGACGTATAATTTAATTAGATTTTGTGTAAATTGATTGAAATATGTTGATGATTGTTGAAGATGTCTCTGCTATCCGCGCGAAGCCGGGGCGGATTGCTAGTGGCTTAATAATTTATTTCAAAAGATAAAATCACATTGGTTTATTGACACTAACAATAGATATTTTCGATATTTTACGTGGAACGTGAAATTTGTAATCCTTTAAATTTAAATATAAAGGAAGTGCAGAAAGCTATAATTATTAAACGATAAATATATTGTTACAAGTTTATGAATTGCTAGCAGTTCCCGTGCGGCTTCGCTCGCATGTACATATTTATACCTAGTTAACTCTTAATATATTTTCCGCGGAACCCTAATTATTTTTCCAAAATATAAGTAGCCTTAGTTACTCTTTATAACACCAGCTATCTGCCAGTGAAAGTCCCGTGGAAATCTGTACACCCGTTCTGGAGATTAGCCAGAACAAACAGACATACAGAAAGAAAAAAAATTTAAAACCTGATTTTTATGCATAGGTTTCGTGCAAAGAACTGTATGAGCTTAAAAAAATCTATTATTTTGACATTTCATACAGACACTTCAATTATATTTATTTGTATTTATGTGTTGATGTCAAAACGGCTACACCAAACAATATAATTATGAGTAAGTATATTGCCCTGTCGCAGTACGGAAAGTATTTACCTACATTGACAGTCTGGTCCAGGAGAAGATGATACTTGAAATGAATAGTTTGAATCATGGCAGGGATGTTGTGGATATTCGCATCCACATACGCAATCGCGGAGCTTCTGCATCGATTTCTGCATCTGCAACATCCCTAATAATTCATGTCACAAATCATCATTCATCATCATAATTTTTTTAAATTATTCCGTAACTATTGTAATTTCATAAAATATGACATCTCCATTTTTTAATATTGTAATAATAATAGTGTACTTAATTATTATGTTATTATTTTATTTCATTCTCATTGATGTTGTAATTTTTTTATAATTAGGGGGGCCCAATTTGCATGTTAAACATTTACACAACTAATAAGTTGAATATGGTGAAACTATTTTTTTCTATTATACCTGTCAAATGTACCCATGTTCTCGCAAATAAAGTCTTCATCCATTCGGGTCCGTTACCTGACTTAGAAAAGTATAACACCGAATACTACGTCCCCGTAAGTTTACTAACACGAAACACTTAACAACGAATGCACGCTACCACGACAAACTTAGCGCCGCGCGCCGTAGCCATGCGATCTCGAACCGACTAAAACCACACGGTGTGCCGTACTGCGCCTTAAGTAGGAGGGATCCGGGAACAGCTTTATTTAGACATCCGGACCCGAAGCCACGCGACCTCGCTTAACCAAACCTCTAACGACACACCCCATTCATTCATTCATTCATTCATTCAAATAGGTTAAAATTTATTGTCAAAAAGTTGTTGACATGTTATCCAATAAAAATATGCTTCCATCCTACAGAACTTTGCAAAATCATCTAACAGACTGTATGACCCGCATAGACTGTTGTGTCGAAGATATCTTACAAGTCGTGAAGATAGACGAGGAGAGGACTAGGCACAGGCTGGGGGAAGACCCAACAGGTACTCCAAACCCTTCTTCCTCACCAAGAAGACAAGATGAACCTTTGCAAGTCATTACAGAGGAAGATGAAGACGATTATCCTTTTAGTAATTAAAGATTTAGAAAACATTCTTCAATATTGATTAAGTACAGTATACGGGGTGAATTTTAAGTCATGAAGTTCTGCTATTGTTGATGTACCAATATATCTACATTTTCTCCACGTTTGTGTAGCGTAGAATGGAATACCATTGCATAAAGTAAAAAATATGGATTTTAATCAGCAGTTTTCAAGTAATGAAAATTGCCATACAACTACTAATTAGGTTTAAACTAAAAAAACTGGACAAGTACGAGTCTGCCTCGCGCATTGATAGTTTCGTACAAGCCTGTATGTAGATAGTTCGTCTATCTCGGGAATCGATTCTCGAAGATTTTTGCTCGTTTTTTAGAGTATTTCCCTCACAAAATTAGTCCCCGAAACGTATAACTACAACATTGAAAGACAAATACTCACTCACGACACCTAGGTAGACATTAGTCAGTTCAACTTGATAATTCCACGCGTTGCCGAGAAAAAGGGTCTTGACAGAGAGACAGACGGACAACGATGTGATCCTTAAAGGATTTCTCTTTTATTTTTAGGTACCAGCTCTTTAAGACTCAGTTTTTTTTATAACTAATTAACTAAATTAAATTTAGCTTCAAAGTTTTTTTTATATACCTACCTACTCGTATGTATTTGCTCTAAAATTTTGTTTCGCCGGTTGCATTTGGGGCGGACACATACTGTATTAAACCATGGAAATGAATTTATAATTCATATTTAATTTTGGAGCGGATGGGAAATCATTTTCGGCGTAGCAGCGTAAATACGTAGTACTTAAGAGAAAATGCATTATTTAAAATTCACCTTGTAATTCTAATCTAAACTAAAATGATTAATCTTGAATACAACTTAAGTTTAGGATGTACATACATGAATAATCGAATAATCGAAACTTATTCAACCACTATAGAGCAACTACTAATCCAGATAACGGAGAATTTAAATAAAAAGTAAAATATTTCTTAACACTCGCTTATTTTGTAGAATATCTAAAAGTATTTAGTACCTACTTTAAAGTCCACCAGTACTTATTTGTAATTTACATGTTAATTATTATAGCTAAATATTATTTGATAGTTTTATGAAACGTTTAATTTTTTAACACCGATATTTGTTTTGTGGATGTTTATTGAAAAAAAAACTAAATTATGACTATAAAATTTGATTATAAAGATTAAAAATTAGTGTTTTCATGAACTATGTTTTAATTAACCCTTGACTTAACTTCACAAAATATATTACCTCTGGCGGTGAGCGCGCAACATTTTAATTCATTTGTTGCCATATCGCATAATTAGGATCGTAATCGGATTTTTTTTTTTTTTATTACTATTGATCCGTCTTCACGGACACACTTTCGTGTTATTTATCTATGCAATGGTGTTATAGATAAGTAATGTATTTAGGCATATAACCAAGAGGCAAGACGAAGCGACGCGACGTAGTGAGTGTAGTTGCATGGCCTCTTCTAAACTTGCCTCCCTGACGGCGGTGCCCCGTTCTTTGTCGATTTTTTGAACAGGGACGCGAATTGCGAGGTACCTAACTGAATAAATTGACAGTATAGACGGCTAGCACTCTTGCAACCTACGCACGTTCGAATCGTGCGAGGGCCTCTACATGGACTACGATGCACACTCGCGATTGTGGAGCCGGGGCACAGATAAGATAATAATTACTTCGTAAGAACGATGAACGTGGTCGGGGTAAGAACGATGAACATCGTCGGTTTGCTTTATAATATTTTGAACTGCTTTATAAGTTGTACAAGGGCTTAAATTTCTTTTTTAATTGAAAAATTACAAAGGATCCTAATTTCAAAGGGTAGAATCTCTGCATCACCCAAAGGTTGACTGGTAGAAAATGCCTACGGCATTAAGTCCGCCTTATGCATATGTATTTGCAGGAAGTTTAAATAAATAAATAAATTGAACTGCTGTAGTTCCCTTCCCTTTACGGCCGGGGGGGTAATAGGTACCTACATTCATTATACCTAGGTACATTTGTTCTTGAACAGTTCAGGCCAGATAGCTACTATGGTTTTCAAGGCGCTGCTAAACCTAAATAAAGCCCGCCACCGCCACTACAATGTCTGCGCGGTTTCCTGATGGTGAGTGATAGAGGACTGATGACGATATATGATTAGGAGGATGGACACGCCGACTTTGTATTCCCTCCTATTCGATACCGGTTCTAGATGAAGCAGTCATGTCCTGTAAGAGCTTACCTTAAGACGTCTCTCCAGCCAATTTTCCGCACTTAAAACGTGGTGAGACATATTTTAATTCCACAAGTACATCAAACGTTCAGCCACGAGTCTAAGCTAGAAATAAATATAATAACTCTTCCAAGTTATTTCTAATCTCTGCACATACAGGATCCGCACAGCTGGTAAACGCAACCGTTCTCAGATGCCAGACTTACTACAAAATATATGAAAAAATAGCTGGTATAAAAAACTCGAGGAGCTCGTGGCTAAGTGGTAATCGAGTAGGTTAGCACATTGCAAGGTCAAGTAATACTAGCCAAATCAGTCTTAGGATGGACCATACTTAACACATTGAGACCCCTCCGTGCCTCCCCCCCCGGCACGAGCACGTTAAGCCGTCGGTCCCGACTTGCCATACAAACATCTGTGGCATTCGTTACGTGCAGTTTGAGTGCAAAAATAAAAGTCCGACAACCTGATCTAACTACAGAACTTCGATATCGCCTAGTACTTGGGTTGTGGAGGTCTGATGGCAGTCGCTTCACGTAAAATATCAAAGTTCGGCCGTTTCGTAGTTAGACTGAAAGCGGACCCCAATTTAATTAAGAAAAGGCTCGGAGGAGAAAAAAGCAAGCCGTTATAAAAAAAACGTTTACACGACGCGACATTGCCAGCTTTTGGACCATACAATACATGCTTCTAACATTTCTGAACAAGTGGGGTATCGTAGATCCTAAGACCTTGTTTAACAGAAACACTCTGCAGTTTTATAACATCAGCATAAATATATTTTTTTATGTTTGGCTGTTTGTATTTGTTTTTAAGTATGTTCACCAACATTTCCGTAATTTATGAACTGATTTCAAAAATTATTATTTTGTTTGAAACCAAGGGTATGCTCCCAAGGTATGTCTATCTGCCAAGTACCTCTCTACCTCTGTTTGAAGTTGGTGCCAAACATTGGACTTTAAACAGACCAGTAGGTACCTAGTGCCTTTATAATGTTACCTTTTATATTAAAAGTGTCACATGTATTGTAATATTTTCAATTAACTTTGTAATCAATTACTTTTCACTTTTCAGTGTTCTTTGTTAGTGCTTTTTGAAATAGGTTTAATTTTTTTTTAAATGTTACCTTAATTGGCCATAAACAAGTGAAGATTAACTAATGTTCTTTTCTTTCTCTTTTTTTTTGTTTTAGATCTAACATTATATTTAACTAGCAACCCGCCCCAGCTTCACACGGGTAGTAGAGAATTATACATCTTCCTCATGAATCACTCCGCCTATTGGTAAAAACCGTATGAAAATCTGTTAAGTAGTTTGAGTTTATCACATTCACACAAGCAGAACGACAGACAGATGATGCAGTGAGGACTTTGTTTTTAACCGACGAAAAAAAAAAGGAGGTCAATCGTCAATCTCAATTCGACCATATATATATATTTTTTTTTTTTTAGGTTTGTTGAGCCCTCTCTCCGTTATTTGTGAACCGATTTTGATTATTCTTTTTTTTGTTAGATAGGGTATACCTCAAGGGTGGTCCCATGTTAAGGAAGTCAGGATCTGATGATAGGATCCTGATAAAATTGAGAGAAGCCTTCGAAAATTGTAGGAACGAATAGTGTTTCTGTTTACTTTTCATTACTTTATCAGGTATATGCGTTCAGAAATCATCACCTCACGAGAGCTGATGATGAAAAAAATCATCAAACAAAAATCTTTTTAACAAAAAATTAAACCGATGAAAAGAACTAAAAAGCAAAAAATAAATAACTATAAAATTTTTATAATCTAATTTTGAGTCCGCGCCAAATAATAAAATCAATAATTATATCTACGTACAGTTGGTTGTTTGCCGACTCAAAATAAGATTATAAAATTTTTATAGTTATTTATTTTTTGCTTTTTAGTTCTTTTCGTCGGTTTAATTTTTTGTTAAAAAGATTTTTATATAATCTGTGGTGATTATTTTATTACAGTATACTTCAGAACATGACCATTTATACATTTTTGTTGACTAGTGACTTTAAATAGTTACTTTGGGATGTCAGATTGGAGACTGGAGAGATTAGATATTAGTTAGTTTAAATACCAACAAAGATTTGAAATATTATGGTCTCTCAGTGTTAACAGTTGTATGTATGATCACATCACATAAATGGCACAGGAATGCATAAGTTACAATCAGATACATATTGATGTCAGCAAGAGCTTTGCTAAGTGCAAGAAGACCTGTTTTAAATTAAGTAGAGATTACAGTAATTAATATTTATTTTAGTCTCCACAGAATGTATAATGACTGATAATATGATTTGTTGCCCGTGGTCCTACTACCTGGTCCTACTGGTAGGACCACGGGCAATTCTTTTTGCCCCTAGTTCTATCAGTAGGACCATGGGCACCTAACATTACCCGTAGTGCTACTGGTAGTACTACGGACATTATTACTTGTCCGTGGTTCTATTAAACATATTAACTTTATTAAACATCTTCTCTGCGAACGGTACTTTTACATTTATTAAGAAATAAATTAATCGGGTCCCTCCGGAACTGGTGCTTCAGGAACCGGAGCCCTCAGAAACGAATTGCCCGTGGTCCTACCAGTAGGACCAGGTAGTAGGGCCACGGGCAACAAATCGATAATATGACTAAATTTGGGGTCTGTTATGTAGCAAGTAAGTTACACCTACTATTAACATAAAAGTTTATAAGAGTTTGAATCAAATTTTGCTCCTTACAACATGTCAATGACTTTTCTCTAAAATTCCATATTTAAAAAAATAAAAAGGGTAGTAAGTACATAATATTTAATACTATTTTTGACTTCAATGAGTATTTATTATTATTTATTTATAGGTTTTATAATTGATTGGGTAAATATTTTTTATTACATCTATTAAATTATATAGACATTCAGAATTCACATTTCTTTAACTTTAAATATATCTTTTGACATTCAAATATCAGATCTTACACCACAGTTATCAATTTTAATCCCACAATTTCAAAACTGTGACTTCATCAAAACAAAATATCCACTAAAAGGCCTATTACACAATATAATTAATAATGTCTTACAATAGCTGAGAAATTATTGAGATCTTATTTATTGCATAGTGCAATATACCCTTAAATAAAGAATGACATCAATGAAACACTCGCATCAACATCAATAAATTAAAGCAAAAATATCATAAAAGCTAAATTTAACATACTTCTGAATAATCAGAATTTCCGTAAAAAAGGATCAACACTTGTATATTTTAATTAACCGTTTCAATGTCTTAGACCTCTTGAACATAACTGAACTTGAAGAAACTGATTAGCCACAACGATAACTGCGGGACTCCATATCCTATAATCCAAATTGATTTAAATGAGCTTCACTATGAACATGGCTTCGGATAGCCGGAGTTGTGCAGAGAACTTCCACATAGCATTTACTGCAATAAGCGTTTGCCTCATGTTCATTTGCTAAATAAGAATCTATAGATATTTCCTGGTCTTCAATCAAGTCTTCAATCTCAGTAAACCACTCCGTATGGTGCTCATCATCATCAATATGACTGAGTATGTTACGAATTGTGTTGTCCAAGTACACATCACAAACTTTACACCATACAACTTCATCATTATCTACGGAGAATATACCGTTGGTGGGCTTCAGGCGCTCTGTGATGTTTGTCCTGTGGTCGATGTGGTTCACGTGCTCTTCAATACATTGCAGTGAGCAATCAATGTTGCTGTTGCACACCTCACAAAAAGCACAGTCTTTTTCGCTTGACAGGTAATCATCTACAGTAATAAACTCACCGTCTATAAGATCCTCCATCGCGGCCATCCAGTTAGCATGGTCTTCGCCGTCGATATGCTTTAAAACAGATTCTTCATGAGGCAAACTTCGTTTACAAGGCTTACAGTGCAAGGCATCATCAATGAAAGCAATGCCATTTTCGTTCATCAGTTCGATGTTTTCTTTGTGTCTTGCTCCATTTATGTGCTGTTCAATGCATTTGCTCGCCTTCGGAATGAAGACACCGCAAAATATGCAACGGACTCGGGTCTTCGAACTAGCGACTACCCCGTATAATAAACCTGTTTTCATTGTTACCTAGCAATTACTATGTTATATTGTTATTTATACTTGATTTGCACGTTTAAACAACGGACTCTAATTAAAAAATGTGTAACTTGAAATTTCGCGAAATTTTTTTAGTTGACTTTTGTTTGACAGGACAAGTGATATTTTTTGAAGTTTTTTTTTCGCTGTGAAAATCAATGTTTCGTTGAGTGATCCAGAAACTTTGTATTTTCGAATTGGCAACTCTAATGTAACCTCAGCTTAATTTATACCCACTGCAGCCTGCAGATATAGCCTGATCAGGAAAATAAATAACCTCCTCATGCTGCAGGAAATTAAATGGATATAATTTATTTTAATGACAAGAGCAACTTTAAAACATAATTAAAAGACATCATTGTTTATTGTTGATTGCTGTCTAAGTGTAAGCATGATCTTTGAGTTTGTAAGACTTTTATGTATAAAAATTTCAACCAGTTTCCGTTTCAACCATAGACTATCTGCTTCTGTAATCCTCCTTCATTTTGTTATGTGTGCTCTGCTCCTTTTCCATGTTTCACTTATTGAAATTGATGCTGATGGCGCCAGCAAGGAAGTTGCTGTGCGCCAAGCAGTGCTGATTGTCAGCGGTGACCATGTGGAGTAGGTGCGCACATATAAATAAATAAATATACATATATCACTACATAGTATAAAACAAAGTCGCTTTCTTCCTGCCGTCTATCCCTATGTATGCTTAGGTTTTTAAAACTACGCAACGGAATTTGATGCAGTTTTTTTTAATAGATAGAGTGATTCAAGAGGAAGGTTTATATGTATTATACATGCATAATATAGTAGATAAACACTGAGAACTTTAGAGGTTTGTAATGTGATGTAAATAAACACATTTTTTTTGCGTTTACATTGCAAACGCTGGCTGAACCCTATGAGATAGATCAAAATAATGTACCACAGTATTGTACACCTAAAAAAGGTCCACAAAAAAGTCCACGATAGGGATAACCCACAATAACCATTTTTTATCCTTTACTTTTTATGAGAAATAGTGGCTTATTTACGAAGCGATTTTAAGCAACACAGCATTAATCCTTATCCAATTAAGTACGTTAAATACATTGTGCATTTAATATAGATCAAAATGGCCCTAAACAGCATGTAATTTCAATGAATATTTTTGAAGATATTACAGATTTAAAATGCAGGGACATAGTGGTTGCGGCGGTACCAGCCAGAGGGTCGGACAATTTCCAGTAAAGATATCTTTTGCTATGACCATTAATAAATAGCAGGGTCAAACTTTCAATGTTGCAGGCTTAGATTTTAGCGTTGAGTGTTTTTCACATGGCTAATTATATGTCGCTCTTTCAAGAGTAACCTCTGAAGAAATCATGTTTTTATTGTCTAATGACAAAAAAGCTATGAACGTTGTATATAAAGACATTCTGTAGTATATTTAGTATCATCATTGCACCCGTGCGAAGCCGGGGCGGGTCGCTAGTTTTTTATATAATATTTTATATTATGATCTACTTATATGAAGAGAAACTGGACAATATATTTATGGATAGCAACAGTGTGACGCATCGTCCGTCAAATGACGCAAGCCCTGTAAACCCCAAACTTCCGGGACGTTCGTCTTGTAGATAGGTTGTTTCCGGCTGTAACATGTACTGTAAGACATTGTTATTTTTGCACAAATAATGCGCCTGCGACGACTTGAATGTTTGGAGCTTATCCCGGTATGTCCAGGTTGCCAGCCTGTGTGAAGTGTTGTTTGTGTTGTGTTATTGTTGTGAAAAATGCAGAATTCATGGCTTATGAAGATCAAGGAAGGTCACACTCGATAAGGTATTTCCAGTTCACATATTCTGTGTTAAAAACCGGCACTATTGTACTAAATTCTTAGTATTAATACGTTTTTGAATAAACTCCACCTAGTTATACAGTTATACTGAACTCAAATATAGAAACTAATTTCCAGATTTGATGAATATCTAGATTGTTTTAATTAATAAATTGATTAATATTTATATGTCAAAAGATATATAATGAAAAATGAGATAGTAAAAAATAAATAAAAGTAAAAAAATAAAAATAAAAATACTATTATTTATTGATACCTAGTATCTCAATAATATACATATATGTTATTGATACCTGGTAGGAATATACACAAAATAGCTTTAGGACTCTTGTAGCTGCTTTTGCAGGAATAGCATTTTACATGGAATTTAAAAGGTTGTTTTTTTTTCAGGCTTTATTAGCGTTGGCAGGTTGTTGCAGCATACCTGATACAGACATGGAGTGCAGTGGTGTGGAATACTCTAAATAAATCGCTATCTACTTTTCTCCCACGATTATAAATAGTTTTTTTGGAGTTTTGACACAAAAAACTCACAAAATCAAAAATAGACCACGCTTAAACTTTGATAGCAATCAACAATAAACAATGGTGACATGATATTGGTGTTTTAAAATTACTCTTGCCATGAAAATAAATTAGTTCCATTTGTATTTTCCGTAACAACATGACGAGGTTTATTATTTTCCTGATCAGGCAATAATTATCATGTATATATATAGGCCTTTGCATCTTAAATAGATGATTCAAGTAGCTTCCTTGTGGCAGGCCTTTAAATGACTGTATAGTCCGATACGGGAGTGACAGTAGTGCCGTGCAGCAGCCCGCATGACTGGCATCTTAACTGAGGGTCGTTTCATATCTGAGTTAGTGTAGTGACCCTCGTACTCATGTGTCTCTTTTCATGTTTTTCGGCTAAAGTCTGAAACCAGCACCGATCATGGGTTTTGCATCCTTTAGCCAGAGACTTTCTCCACTTGTTTCGTTCGTCAGCTAGGTCTTCTCATTCGTAAGGTACGATCCCAAAAGCCACCATGTCGCATTTTGTGTAGTCTTTGAAACGTAACATGGGTCTGCCCACCTAAAGCAACTTCGCTCAATAAAGCACATCTTGGTAAACGAATGGCATCCATTCAATGTAGGTGCCCCAGGCATCGCATGCATCGCTGTATAAGCATCGCGGTAATGCTGGGAAACTCCGCAATTTGCAACACTCTCTCATTTGTTACCCTATCTAGCCAAGTGATGTTTAGTATGCTATGAAAATAGCGCATGTGAAAGTTATTTAATCTTCTTTTTTGCTTTGCATACGACGTCCAAGTTTCAGCTCCGTACAAGGGTGTGTTGTAGGACACACGTTTGATACACTACAATTTATTGTCGTTGTTTTGAGATTATTGTTGGTCCATACTCTTGCACTCAGTCTCCCAAACGCCGTAGCAGCTTTACCTAGCTGACCTCCAATTTCTGAATCCAGGGAAAGATTGCTGTACACATGGGGGTCCAGGTAACAAAATTGTTCTACTACATCAAGAAGTATACCATCTAGAAAAATGTTTGGTTTTTGGTTAAGGCCCTGTGCCAGAACAACTGTCTTCTTGGCGTTGCCAAGTAAACGTCTGGTTTCCTATAACCTTGTACAGACAAAAAATTGGCATAATTTAATTTAACGGATAAACTATCTGTAGATAGTTTCTCCGTTAAATAAAAATCTCCCTCCCACTTTTTATGGGATAATTAGAATAAAAATAGTAGAAATAACTAAGTATATTTTTGGAAAGCGGAACGGCACCTACGTGAAAAAAATGCAATAAGATCCGTAAAACATGTATTTTGCGATTTTCAATGCGAAAAAAAACATAACTTTTTGCACAAAAAAAAATAAAAATAGCCAAAAAAGGCCATTTTTCGACATTCAATTACAGGGCTTCTATTGGTCCTAGGAAATTCTTTTAGGAGCTTAAATTGTAGGTATTATACAATTTGCAAAAACGTAAAAAAGGGGTTTGCGAGAACGGCCGAGAAATTTGTTTTGAATGAAGTAGGAAGTGTTCAATAAAAATACATGTTGTGTTTTATTATAAGTAGATTTAAGAGTTTCTTTCTAGTTTTGTGATTGTAAATATCATATATATGTATATTTTTAACGTGATAACGTCTTACAAATCGATGAAAGCCAGCTGCACGCACGAAAAAGCATGAGTCATTGTCACGTTGCGCCTGAACCGAGCGTGCAAGCAAGAGCATCGGCCTAAGCGTTCGGCTTGTGACGCATCTATCTCTCTTCCACTCCATCGGTCGATGCGTCTGAGTAGAAGAGAGACAGCGACGGCGGCGTTTTCACGTAAAATTATCGTCTGTAAACCGACTTTACAGACAACCAATTTTAAATTTATCTTTAATATTTAAAAAATTGAAATTTGTTGTGAAAGAAATAGGAAGTGTTCAATAAAAATACATGTTGTATTTTTTTATAAGTAGATTTAATAAAAAGCCATCCTTATTTTAAGACAAATTATGATTAACAAAATATTTGTACCTCGACTGAGACGTACGAAAAGCTTAATTGTTAAATTTAATAGAAAAAAAAAATCATTGCCATATTAAGTAAGTACTTGTACTTATTTCAATCAAATACACAAATCGCAAGCCTATTGCTTACAAAAGCATCACACCGTTCGTTTCTCACTGCGGGGCATTCGCGACTGGTTGTGTACCTAGTGTATACCCAGCGGCGTAACAATAGGGTGGCAGAGCGGGCAAAATGCCACGGGACCCCGGCTCGAGGGGGCCCCGAGCACTAAAGGTCCTGAACACAGGAGGCACTAAGTACAAAATGAAGTAATGAATTAGCCACGGGCCTGGTATTATTGCGGCACTGCGTATACCGAACTTGAGACACGTAGGTATGACGGCTGTCTTAAGTTGGCGGAGAGAAGTCGCGTTTTTACTTTTTTTTTTGCTCTTTCAACTGTTCGTTAACTCTTCTTAACTGTTCGATCAAAATTTTTATTTGTTCGATCTTAGTTTTCTTTTAAAAAATAAAATAAAAAATTACCCTCAAGTTGGCGGGGAAAAGTCGTTTTTTGAATTTTTTTTTTACTTTTTCAATTGTTCGTTAACTGTTCTTACCTGTTCGATCAAAATTTTTAATTGTTCGATCTTAGTTTTCTTTTTATAAATAAAATAAAAAATTTGCTTTCTTAAGTTGACGGGGAGAAGTCGTTTTTTATCCTTTTTTTTTTGCTATTTCAACTGTTCGTTAACTGTTCTTCATTGTTCGATCAAAATTTTTATTTGTTCGATCTTAGTTTTTTTTTTTTTAAATAAAATAAAAAACCCCGCCAACTTGAGGGTAATTTTTAATTTTTTTGATCGAACTGTTAAGAACAGTTAACGAACAATTGAAATAGTTTAAACAAAATGTCAAAAAACGACTTCTCCCCGCCAACTTGAGGGTAATTTTTTATTTTATTTTTCAAAAACACTAAGATCAAACAAATAAAAATTTTGATTGAACAGTTAAGAACAGTTAACGAACAGTTGAAAGAGCAAAAAAAAATGTAAAAAAACCATTTCGCCCCGCCAACTTAAGACAGCTGTACCCGAATGGTCGAATTCAAAGATAATTATTTTGACAGTTTTCACAATGTCAACAAATGTCATATTTGTTGACATTGTGTCAATAATGTCAACAAATATGACATTTGTTGACATTATTGACACTGTTGACACATGATTTTTCCCCAATTATCCCAAATTGTCTCAAACAAAACAATATCTGGCACTGATTCTTCGCGCGGGATAGAGTCCATAATAAAATAATAATAAATAAAAACAATATCTGTTTTAAGGATTCGATTTGTGTACAAACAGGAATATCAAAATGTCTCAAGATTCAGATACTGAAGCTGATATCCTGGAAAATGTGACAGATGTTATGAACGAACTATTGGTAAAATCAAAGCCATGGATAGCTTTTTTTTTACAAATAAGCTTTCCCTATTTGCTTTTTTTTATATCCTTATAAAACTAGAACTGAGGCAAGGTGAATCAGATTTACAGAACACTAAAAGTACCTACCAATAAATAAAACGAATCTTAATTTTTTTTACAGAAAGAGCTTCAGGAGCTATATGAATTCAGAGATTTATTTTTCGAAAACCATCCTATAGAGATGGCCACAGAAAAGAATCAAAGAGTTGAAGAGAAAAAAAACGTATTGGTTGAGAAGTTTGAAGCAATTGATGGTAAGAATTTTGCTTGTTATTGTGAGTTTTCAAGAGTCAGTGCCACCAAATTTCTGCTATAAATGTTCACATTAAAATTCTAAACTAATAACTTTCAGTAACATGAGAATAAAACAAAATATAAAATACTAGCAACTCACCCCGGTTTCGCACGGCGACAAATTATACACCTAAACCTTCGAAAAACTACTTAACAGATTTTCCTGCGGTTTTCACCAATAAACAGAGTGATTCATGACATAGGTTTAAGTGTATAATTTGTTAATGTTTTGTGTTAATTGGTTGAAATATGATGAGGATTGTTGAAGATGTCTCTACTACCCGTGCGAAGCCGGGGCGGGTTGCTAGTACAATGTAAAGTTAAGGTTTTACCTAGAGCTGGGCATTTTCATTTATTTGGCAGCGTAATGTTTTTTATTCTATTTTACTCATTGTCATTTCTCTACTTAACTCCACAAATCTTTTGTTTGATTGTCCTCTACTCTTATATTCGTCAACTTCCATACATACCACTCTCTTCACAACATTTTGTTCACCCCTTTGCATTACATGTCAATACCCTAATAGTATATTGCTCCTCAACTTTTTAAACACTGACATGTAAATTAATTTATAAAAAACAAACAAAATTTATTATTTATGTTACAGATACTCAAATCCCATTCGCCCTTCGTGCGAAGTTCCTGTACATGAAGGGACGAGCTTATAACATTAGCCCCACATATGATGCAAGGGCAACACAATGTCTCAGCAAGGCTGTGAAATTAAATCCTCATTTAGTGGATGCTTGGAATGAACTCGGAGAGTGCTATTGGAAGAACATGAATGTAAAAGAAGCCAAGGCTAGTTTTGAAGGTGCATTGAAACATGTAAGTAATTTTATTTTTTTGTTTATGTAATCTGCAATCAGTTGCCAGACTATAATCAGATGCGTTGACAGGGTTTAGGGAACCTGAACCCTGTCATGTAAGTAAAATGGCACAGTTTTCTTTGTCTACATCAGGGGTCATCAAATGGCGGACCGGCAGATACAATATATTACAGAAACTGGATGTTTTTTGATTAATTTTCTATTATAAATTAACTTGTATTAAACAAGTACATAAACACAAAAGTATGAAAGGTTCTTGTCATGAGCTTTGAATACAATTTGTGTGTGGTATAACTGTGTACGCCACCAACTTTACACTCCGTGCATAACTTCAGAGAGGTCAAGGCAAGAAATCTCATTTTTTAAAAAGCCTTGGTACTTTTGTTAATTACGTTTTTTTACATCCAAATATTTACGCTAAACGGGAATCGAATCTGCGATCACCGACGTTGCTTTAAATTGCTCTACCGCAATGCTAGATGGGTTGTTAATCACCAAAAGTTATTCAGTTCAGAATGTGTTCTCTTATCTCCAGGAGCGCAACCGTCTCTCCCTACGTTGTCTCTCAATAATCCTCCGTCAGGAGAGTGGTGATAGAAAAAGGACAGAGGCCACTCCCGCCATCTTAAAAAGTGTAGAACTAGCCAAGGAGGCAGTGGCTCAGGATATCAAGGATGGAGTGTCCTGGTCTGTCCTGGGTAATGCGTATTTGTGTCAGTTTTTCATGGTGGCCCAGGATCCGTCAACCTTGAAGTTATGCATGAGTGCATATAAGCAAGCCTCTTTGGATCCAATAGCTAAAGGACAGCCTGATCTGTATTACAATGAAGGCATTGTAAGTTGTTTTTTTTGTTATTCATGATTTGTTGGATAGCCATAATGTTAAAATACAATGGTGAGTTCGAAGAGATGCACCTTGTAAAATGTCGCAATAGGGTAGATGACTGTCAAGGCAAATCAGTATCTTTTTAGTAAATGTCAAAACGATAGCATCCATACATTTTTGTATGAAATACTAAGGCGTGACGTCAGTATTCAGTATTGTCAAATCATTTACTTTAATGTTAATTTAACAATTGTAAAGTAAATTAAAAACGTTAAAATAAAAGTAGACGACAATTTTCACAGTATTTTCAGTTATTTTATTGCGACACTTGGCGAAATAATTTATTTTGAGCACAGGCATCTACCCAATTTTAATAAACTAGTAATCAACAATAATGTAGTAGGTAATCCCTGGCCGTATGAAATGTTATGTTGTGTTGTTGATTTCAGTTAAGTACAGAAAGTAGAAAGTACCCCAAAAAAATTATTATATGTTTTTACTTTGTTTCTTTTTTTTACTTAATTCTGTTATGTAAATAGATTAAACAAAAACTGTCAGTCGTAGGACTGCACGTCAAAAGTGAAAACATAACTGATACATCTGTCATTTGAGCGTGATGGGCACGCGAGTTCAGTGGTTGATCCCCGTACCAAAAGTGTTCAACGTGCCTAAAGAAGTTTTCACTTCAAAAATTGTTTTCGAAAACATACGTGGGAGTATTTATCAACTGTGTAAAAATATCTATATTTAATATCATTTCGCGATATAAGAACGAGAAAAACGTATCTACATTTTCATAATTTTACAGGAGAGCAAAAATACTCCGAGAATTTACCTAGTTCCTTGTGGTTCCTTAGCTATTTTGTTATTTTGGAATTTGTGAAATATTGCATTTACAATTACGTCATTTTGGCATTTCATAAAGGAGCACTTTGTGACCCGTATTATGAAAAAAAAAAAACGATTTTTGACTTTTTTGTAGATACATTCATCTGGTTCCTTATACTGCGATTTTTGTTTCATGTTTGGTCTAAAAGAAGAACTTGTTAAATAATGTTACTTATTTATTTTTACTTCCTAAGATTATTTTTTGTTCATTCATGTTTATTCTCCCACCTTAACAAATACTTTCACGAACGTTTTCAGGCGTTAAAATATTCTGAGCAGTACTCTGCAGCTCTAGAGAAGTTCTCGTACGCATGTCGGCTGGACCCCCCCTGGGCCCCCCCGCGCCAGGAGAGCGCGCGCCTGCTCAGCTTCACGCAGGCCGCGCACTCGCTCGTGCGCACGCGGGGGAAACTGAAGGCTAAGAGGCTCGCTGCAATGGTCCAGGTGAGATAGCAACGAGAGAAGACTAAAGATCCTTCCAGAAGAACACTAGCTCACCTCCTGTGCAATCATTCAGTGATTGCTATGAAAACTTTAGATAACAAAACAATCGCGCTGCAAGATTATATTTTCCAATAATTACTCCCAATTAAAAACATTTAGCATATTATTCCATACTATCTTAATTAAATCACACATTTTCAATAACAAATTTATACCTACCTACAAATTTATATTTCTGTCATTGTCAATTCTAACATAGAAAACGATACCATTCTTCTACTTCAGCTACTTATCGCTATTTAGAATTAAATTGGCACACAAGCACACTACCACCTTGATCTTAAGCAGTTACACGTGCCTACGAGCCTATTTTTGACCCTATTCAGCAGCAAAAACACAATACTATGATAGAAATGCTTATTAAAGTTATACATAGCCACTAGTCACTGTTACTTTTCACCCTAGTCCTGTCCAATTCCACGTGTTCAATACTCATTCTACTGTTCAAAACTCCTGCTCACACAACCAAACACCTTCCTGCACATATACACACGCACGCACACATACACACAAAAACACACACGCATGCACATGCACTCCTCACACACATACACACACGTCACTAAAAGCTTAGATACTTGGATTTGTTGAGAGACAGTCTGCAAGAAACCCACTTCGTCTACTACTAACACCTCAAAGAAGACCTTAGAGGTAAACATTTGTACTTTAAAATGAATCTTCCTACAGTCAATAGATAAAAAAATGCTGGGCATGTACAGCGAGGGAAGCTTACATAACTTTGGTCGTCGCCGCGAGGTGGCGCTGGAGTTGGTCCGGATTGACGCTCTCCAAGAGGGGATCAACGAAGCCAAAGTTATCCTCGGCAGAGTCGTCGGTTCCATACATAATGACAACGCTGTTCCTTTGTAAGTGGATGACGTATTTCTTTACAGCAACTATTTAAATGAGTTCTGTGATGTACACTAGAAGACAGAACATTTTCAAACCTTTGTCAAATCCAAAAAAAGTGTTAAATGCACTAAATAAAACCACAATTCCAAACCTTTGTAGTCTTCTGCGCGGAGCAAAAGGAGAGCAACAAGAATAACACAAACAATAACAGAAAAAAGATTTCTCTTGATTAATCTTGAGTTATATGTATATTTGTTTAAAACTAGCTGTGCCCGCGACTTCGCTTCGTTCGCGTTAATGTCGGAATACAAAAATATGTCGCTTATAAAATTTTCCAATTTTTCTGCGCAATTTTCTTAATTTTTCGTGCCGTAAGAACCTTCTACAAAGTATTAGGAAACAAAAAAAGTTGAATTTTCAACGAAATTTTTACCGTCCGTAAGCAAAACGAATCTTGATAAAAAAAATCTTGACAAAATTTTTTGATAATAGGAACCGGGCATAAGTCGTTCTCAAGCAATGGCGTGACCAAGGGAAATAGGGATTAGTTTTTATATAAATAGATCGTTATTCATCAAATGGCCCCGTGCGATATAAAACATTCCCGTCTTGAGTAGATATTTTGTCTTAAATAGTCCTGACACACTTTGATTGTCAAACCTGATCGGTTAGGACCTCTGAATCCTTAGCCAAGCTGCGCATGTTCTTGCCCCAATATTCACATCCTGAACGATCTAGATTTGCCAAGAGTGGTAGCCGTACCTTCCTCTCAGTATGATGTTCATCACAATTTTCACCAGTTAAGCTCATAGCTACTGTTAACTGTACCGTGATTACAGATCCAAAGTTATTTTCGTTATTGACTGATGTTTACACAATTTTTAAATATTTTCAGCACATTTGCTATTGTGGATGAAAGCATGGAGTGTGTGTTGGTGACGGTGTACAACTGGGCGGATGGACGTGGCGTTATCATTGGTGATTGTGTGGCATTACCTGAGCCCCAGTTAACTTTACATAAACATGATTCGGAGCTTGCGGTGAGTATTCAGTTTTTTTCAAATTCAAATATTTTTGTTGCAGTAATATTGTAGTAACACAACAAATGTAGTCTGCAGTAGTTTGTTCATTCTGAGTGGAAAATCATTGGAAATATCTGCCGGGAAAACTTAAAAAAAAAATTATTTTACATTTTTTGTTTAAATACTGATATCACAATGAGTAAACAGAACATTTTACCTAAAAAAAAACAGTAAATACCCCATTCGGCCATAAACTGCAAAGTATAACATTTATGTAATCAGCTGCTTCGACGGCGCCGTGCGCTGAAGGTCATTCACCGTACCGCACAGTACGCGTGTTGCGTTACACTGCGTAGTTCAAAATCGAACTATTTCGAACTATTGACTGTAAATCCTTAATCTCGCAATTTTATGATGAACAGACTTTTGCATTGTGATAAGTATCCAAAGAAAGATGTTTTTCGTTATTCGCGACGGTGATACTTACACGCTGTATACTTAGAAACATTTTTATAGAGAAATTATTAATGTATAATTCGTACACCTACATCTAACGGCGACGCTAGACGTTAAATTTACCAACACAGGCTAAACTCAAAATAATAAAACAAATATGCAGACATTGTTAATCAAAATGGAAACAACCACAAAAATTCAATTTTCAGTCCGCAAAACATGAACAAAACTCAAGATTCCTACAATTTCTTTCTTCTAGCTGCATATAAAAAGTATAAATCTATACAGAACAGTGATGAATTTACCGCCTTTTCTGAAAAAAAGTGATTTTTTGAGTTAGCTCCCTATAGATCTAGATTTACATCTATTTAGATCATGCAATGCATTATTACAGAAATACGAGTTCAAATCAATTCGCGTGAACAACCCGATGCTGCTGCTGGTGAATGGCAAGCGCGTGGGGCTCAACCAGTTCGCGAGCACGCGCGTCACCAGCACCTACGAGATACACTGAGGGCGGCTCGTGCGCTGGGACTCTCTGAGGAACACGCGCCACTAAAGGAACACCGGGGGAGAAGGGGGAGATTGTTGTGTATGTACACAGATAAACCTAAAATATTGCCTATCACTTGTCTTTCATCATAATTTGATTTTTTTTTTATTTTTTTTATTTCTATTGGTTTCATCATGTTACATTTTAAGGACAAAGAGTTTTCATAATGTCGTTTAGACATTACTAAAGAACAAATAAAAATAAAATCGAAAAAAAATGAGTTTAAAAATATAAATAAGAATCTAATTTAAAATGAAATAGGTACCTAAAATGAGAAAAAAACTTTTTTTAAATTTATGTTACGACTTGATCTCTGAAATTGTGTAATTTAAAGGTTTTTTAACAAAATGTTTTTATATATTTTTTGTTGTTTTTAATTATATTGTTTTTGAAATCGGAATTTCTAGAAATCAAAAGTCTGAAAATAGGTATTTAATATAAAGAAAAGGATGTTCTAATTGCCAGTGGTAGCATGATCCCCTATAAATTGGCTACTTAACTTATAAGGAAACGGACAATTTGAAAAGGTCGGACTAGTATGACGTAACTCCATTGAAATATAAAAACTTAAAAAAAAATCTATAAAATAATATAATTGAACTGGCAGCTTTAGGTTTATCTGTCTATGAAACGAGTAGTAAGATTTGCATCTGAGTGGATATAATCATGTAAATTAAAATCCCTAGGCTGGGCAAGAGGTGAATATTTTAAATAGGTACTTGCCTTTTACTAGGTTACGGTGTACTGGGAATGTTATTATATAATATGTGTGCCGCCACTGTTTCCGAACTCGAACCACTAATGTAACATTCCCACGCTTTCTTCATTCTTTTGCTGCTTTATCTGCACTACTTAAGTTGATTTTTTAACCGATTCCAAACAGGATTTGGAATTTGTTAAAGTTAATGTGGCGAAATTCACATACAACAAAATATAATTCAGCGTCATCTAGCGAAACCGACCCGAACTACGTAGTAACTACTGACCGCGCAATGAAAGTTGTCACTAGTGTTTGTATTTTTTTTTTTTCATGGCTCACGGTTCGTATCGCCACTAACAAGTCACTAGTGTTTGTATACTCTTTGGTTGTCACACTAATTATAACATTCCAACATTAATCGTGGTGCCCCGATGTAAGTTGAATTCAACCTTCTAATCGCTAACTGCTTCATTGATGAGGATTGCTGTGCGATGTCTATAGCTATCCAACGACCAGGCTTTGTGATCCTGTCGAGCGGACCGCGGTCTAACGATGATGCTTAAGTATATTCTGCTGTATGTGGATTTCGCCTCACTATTACCTGCAACAGCATCCATAGTACTATATATTTTTGTGGTGTTTCATTATTTACATTTCATAATGCTCACCTAATAATAAGCCACTAGCGGATGTCACCAGGTGAGCTGTTCTCACCTTACTCACCAAGATAGAAGTGTGGATGCACCATAAAAGCTTTTGTTAATCGCAACATCCACAATGCTCGTGACTATGTGCCCCTTGCGAGTTTCAAAACTAGTCATGTAAATTGTAGGAATTTTGTGTGAATTCTTTATGTCTAGTTATAAGGTGTTGATGGTGTTTTTCTGCATAAATACATAAATAGTATTCTATCGATATGTAACAATAAAATTTACCCGTGTTTGTGAAACATATTAAACAGATTTCGTAACATTTTGATATAAATGATCTAGATTTATTGCTTTCTCTGCGTCTCTAAATATGTCTACTTATATAATCAGCTTTTTGTTATAGTAAAATCAATTCTGAAGTACATATTAATTATTAGTCTAATGAAGAAAGTAGGTGAAGGAATCCTTGAAAAAAAGAGTAATATTATTGTAAGAAGTTTTGCCTTTCTATCCCGTCGGAGTGACAGAACATGCTTTAGGCTTTGGCTTTTGATCGTCTTGAATATAATTTAGAGCAGGGATGTTATGAATATAAAATTTCGGATTCGGATATGGGTTCGGATACTTTAATGGGTAATATTATACCGGTTTCAGAGATGGTTACGGGTTTGGAATTATTTAGGATTATATTCATTTATTAACTAATTGTCATAAAAAATACTAACTAAATAATGATTTGACTTTATTTCTAAGTTATACCTAATATGCTACTGAAAAAAAAATGCTGTTACTAACTACAAAAAATGCGAAAACTAAAATTATAAAAGCGCAAGTCACAATTATATACATTTCAGCCACATAGACATGATAAAAACCTGTTACAGTCTCGAATAGATTTTTAATTCGGATATTTGATAGTTTCTATTACGGAACTTCATAACATCCCTGATCCCTTCGCTTAATAGGGAAGATTCTATTATGATCTCTATTATTAGATTCGTTTCGGATATATCCGAAGCGTACAGACCTATGCTTAATTAAAAAATATGTAAATCCAAATAGGCATCTTGAATGTATGGTGTGGCCCGCGTGGATTTAGTGTCGTTAGACTATACTTAAAATTGATTAATGACTGACCATTGATACGAATTTGTAAATAATTAAATCACTAAATGTGTCTTTATTAGAAAATAATATTTTATATGTATTTAATCTACTTTAATACATATTTCAAAATTTAAATTCAGATTTTTAAACGAGTTTTCATACTATTTGATGTTTATCGAATCGTTTGCTGATATTTGAGAGCATATACTTTGCGTATAACTGGGGACACTGATTGTTGCGTAGTGATATTTTATTATCTCATAATATGTAATAATTATATGAACATAATTAATATTAATTCGAATTATTAAATGTGTCTAAAGTAACATTAGCTTTTAACCGACTTCAAGATCGGGGGGGTTCTCAATTTGACTGAATTTTATGTGTGTATGTTACGCGATATCTTAAGGGTGAAAAATTAAGGGATGAAGTATAGATCTTATTACAAGTTATCATGATTTGAGTACATTGAAGTCGGAGATACTTTTTTAAAAGTAATTATAATCTTATTGTTAATGTCATATAAGGAGCCATCCATAAATTACGACACCTGTTAAGGGGGATGAGGGGAAGGGGGTCAAAGAAGTGTACATTGTGTGACAAGGGGTGGGGAGGGTCATAAATTCGTGACGTCACATGTCAAAATCTAAAATATTAAATGAAAGACTAGACACGCTACTACATATTTATTAAAAAAAAATTTAGAACTGTTTTCAGTTCTCGGTGAAACATTGAAAAGTATGTGACGTCACACCAGGGAGAGGAGAGGAGGGGTCCGCAAATGTGACCACCAGTAAAAAGACGGGGAAGGGTTAAAAAATCATGAAATTCGTGTGACGTAATTTATGGATGGCCCGTAATGATAAATTAAGTAACTAAATTATGTACTAATAAACGAAAAACCTTGGCTTATGTTATTATTATTAGATTGAGTATTATTATCTCAGCTGGTGTTCCTGACGTAGTGGCTTCTCCAGTCACAGGAAATGCAGGATATTCGGGTACGCGACCCCAGCCTCTGCGAGCTACTACAGTCAGTCCCGTTTCCTCATCCGACACTTGCGATATCCCTTACCCTAGGTTCCTCTCCCTACCCATTTTTTCCTTATACAAATTTACCTTTTTTCCAGTCTTAAAACGACTACATTCCCAATGAGGGTTGGCGTCAGGCAATCGGCCGGCCATAAAAGATATTAGCCAAAACCCTTCACAATGTTAAACATTGCGCCGACCCTAATGAAAATTGGGAAAAGAGCAGAAAGATGATGATTTTTATCATATTACATATTACATTTAGCAGTAAACCTAAACCAGGTTGACTGATCGCTGACTGTTAGCTTTGTTTTTATTAGTTACTAGCAGCGCCTCGCGGTTTCACCTGCGTAAGTCCCGATCCCGTGTGAATATCGGGATAAAAAGTAGCCCATGGATGTTTGTTACTCGTTCACACAAAAACCACTGAACCGATTGCGATGAAACTTGGTATGTAGGTAGCTGGAGGCCTGGATTAACACATAGGCTACTTTTTATCCCGATATTCCCACGGGATCGGGACTTACGCAGGTGAAACCGCGAGGCACTGCTAGTGTAATCTAAAGAGTATAAAATGTCATTCATGATTATCAACTTCAACTTTTGGATTGCGGCTTTGTGGAGTTAATGATTATCAATCAGGGTTGAAAAACTCTTGATGCTTCTAAATCTGTCATCACATTTGTCGGGACACATAGCGCCATCTATATCTAGTTAATTGCCTGCTTAAAACAAATCCTGTTGTCCAATGGCCGCATTATAATTTTAAACTACCACGTGTCAACCGAAGTACATAAAATATGTGTTCGATAAATGACCACGAGAGACGCAGACGGATCAAAACATGAATTAATATCTCGGTACTACCAGTAATAACAATTAATGTATAATAATAATGTTAGCATTCATTCAATGATACAATATAATAAACTATTATAGCTACCCACCCGGCCGCTTTTGCGTTGCTAGGTAATTTGCATCAAAAAAACATTTAAAAAAATGTCAGTCGTAGCCCGTAGGACTGCACGTGAGAAGTCAAAATATGATTTACATATACACACAGCTGTATATACGTATGTATCTGAGCGTGACGGTCACGCGAGTTCGGTGCTTTTTCCTCATACCAAAAGTGCCCAACGTGCCTAATGAAGTTTTTACTTCAAAAACTATCCTATCTCTCAAGTTGGACCAAACTGCACACATTGTGCAAAATTTCACAATTCCGCATAGTTCCATAAAAAAAAATAACTTTCATTTTCTTTTAATAAAAATTCGTTTATTTACATTTACTACTACTATTTTATGGTTAATATTTACAATCTAAGGGCTACCTTCAATACATCGATTTAACCAATTTTTTGTACTTGCTTACTTTATTACCCGTGAACCTAACGTAGGTAGACCACGTGTTATAAACAAGATGTGGGATGTGTTCTAGATGTCATTCGATGTCAAGTCGGAGGGACTTGCGGTTGCTAGTCCTATAATAATTAATCAACTAATTAGCCAATTTTATTACACACATCACTTGCACATGTTTTATATATTATGTGAATAAAATTAAAATTGAGAATGAGAATAGTGATCTAGTGAATTTTTAGTTAAAACAGCTAATTCATGAACTATCTAATCTATTTACGTAACCCTTGAAACTACCCCCTTAATCTATACATATAGGAACTCTTTGAATCTATGTAATCCTTAAACATCAGTTCCAATATCAATAATTGCGTTCAATAAAAGCGTTCACAACCACAAAGACTGCTCACATGATTGCACACTTTGGATTCTATTCATTCATGAATATTTTCACCCCTCAATTATTCACCAATTCAATTCTAATCACTGCTTGAACTCAAATAACCTGTTAAATTTTGCATTGCATTTTATGATTTTAGATTTTCCTACGGTTTAAAAAATACTCGACGTAATAAATCCTCTAAGCGTTGTTCTCCCACAGTTGTAAATCATTTTCGACAATCTCGGCGTACTTCTCCGCCTTGTGCCTATCTTTGAACAACGGTCGGAGAGTCTTCAGGCCGATACCCATTAAAGCACCATTGTCCATCAACTCATTTAATTTGTTCAGTAGAACTGGGTTGTAGTACAATCGGAGAAGACTGGGTCTTGAATATAAGTACTGGATATCCCGAAGATTTTTGCGGGCCCAGGCTTCTGTAGTTTTATTTCCACTGGCTATCTGTAGGAATGTAAGTGAACGTTAATATGTAGGTATTTTAATTACTTGACCATTTGAGCTGTGCCTTTCTTGCTTATACTCAGTTAGTTCAAATTACAATCCAAAATAACTAACTTCCAAGTCGGCTGACCTTAGGCGTTTTATTGGTGCATCATGAATGCTACTAGAGATACGAGTAAGTCAATGTGTAATCAAACTTTTAACAACTTGTTTTTTGCGGCAGTCAAAAACATGACCACATTTGCTTAAGTCAAATTTAAATCCCACTAATATTATAAATGTGAAAGTTTAGATGGATAGATGGATGGATGGATGGATGTTTGTTACTCTTTCACGCAAAAACCACTGAACCGACTGCGATGAAACTTGGTATGTAGATAGCTGGAGACCTAGATTAACGCATAGGCTACTTTTTATCCCGATATTCCCACGGGATCGGGACTTACGTGGATGAAACCGCGGGGCACTGCTAGTCTTCTATAAAAGTTAGTCACTCAAGTTTATAAAGTTGTGCTTTAGTGCCTCGAAGTTCATCAAGTTGTGCTTCAGTGAGCTAACAAACGTTGGCGAAATTGAGAATCGGAAGAAGACTTTATAGAAGCACAATCTAAGTGGCAATTGGAAGAAAGTTTCAACTTTTACAAGGATCTGCTTTTGTTCTTATCGGTAATAAACTGTCATTAAAGTTGATTGAAACAACTACAATTTTTTATAGAATTGTCATGTTGGCTGATTAATTGGCAATTCTAAAAAATATACATTAGGTCTATAGTTAATATTTCTTACTCCACTTGTATCCCGTTGACATACATGAGTAGGTACACAAAATACTATAAGTTCATATGTACAGGTACTTATTGCCTTCTCAGAGCTAATTTGAAAAACTATTAGATTATTTTCTATTAAGGAGCTACAGAAAATTACGTAAAAAGTTCCTCAACAGGCTTTTAAGGCATTATAACTTACTCTAATATCACCAACTTGCTTGAGGTAGTACGATGAGAAGTAGAATCTGAGGTTATCAGACTTAGCGCGGCCGTGGTTGCGTAACCTGATGTACGCACGCAGCATGTTGTATCCCGCGCGTTTGTATTTGAATATCTAGTAGCAAAGATGCGTGTGTTTAATGAACAATGTAGTGGTAAAAGTAACTTTCATCTTTCTGTGGTCATGGGCGTACTGAGAGGTTGGCAGGGGAGGGCAGCCCCCCCCTGGCTTTAGCAAGCTTACGTAGTAGGTACTTAGGTCATTTTGAGTAACACTTTTGATTAGCTCCCCTCCCTGGACCGACAAAATCAAATGTGATTCTAAGACATAATTTTAAAAGTAAATTCACCTATCCAATGAAACCCTCGGTTTTTGCGTAGAATTGTATTCCCTTAATCTTTTCCGTAATGTTACTATCAGATCAATATAAAAAATTTGAGTGTAAGGGCAATTTCTTTGTGAATAAAAAAAAAACAAGTTCAACCATGTTACAAAAATCTTGTAAATGTAATTATTAAACCAATAATTAATGTTGACGAGTATTTTGTAGTATGTATGAAAATAGTTATGGAACAAAATACTCGTCAAGTTCACATTAAACCGTGGCGGTCGTGTGTGATGATAGATAATAGAAACCTTTGGTTCTAGGAGGTCTAGAAGAGGAGAAATGAATTTTTGATGTTCTGTCAGTAAGTCAGGGGTTGTCCATTAACCACGTGATGTTTTTTCCCAACTTTTTAACCCAGGCCAAAATCACGTGTATTTTTTTAGTTCTAAATATATTTAAAATTTTATCTTTAAATACAGATATAATCGCGCGTTTTACGAAAAAATAAATACACGTGATATATCACTACAACCCCCCACCTCCCCCCATGCGATATTTCGTGATTTTTTCCGAGCCGAGAACATTATTAAAGTTGGAGTTTTGAAATTTGACATATGGCCTAGCAAGTAGGCCCTATCGGTGTATACAATATTTCATTTAAATAGGTTTATCCGATCCTGAGTTAGAGGTACTGTGAAAGGGGCTCGTAATGGTTCGTATAAATTTAGCACTGGTGTACTTTTGGGTTTGAGTAGGTACTTGCCTGCGCACTCCGGTGCGCATAGATATCATTGTGTGAATACGGTCAAACATCTACATGAGTCAAACTTTTAAGGATTATTTATTTTGCTATTACATAAGCCTAAAAAACAGTTTAAATTATAATCACGCGACATACCTGGTAAATAAAGTTTCCCGTTACATATGAATCAATGTAATGTGTGCCATAGCTCTTCATGAACCTCCTCACTTCTGCTGCGTCACTCACATTCAGCCTATCAATGGCCTTCTTGACGTAATCCTTTGGCTCAACCGTACTGATATTGTCAAGTATCACAGTTTTTTGCTTTTTGCTCAGTTTGACCAGAACGAAGCAGCAGTTGTCAGGTTTTGAGTCATTTTCCAAGCCCATTGTACGCATAATTTCATCACTAATCCAGTCGCCCATGAAGGCTTTCCATGGTTTGTCTGTTCTGTAAAGTGTTTTGCTGAACATTATAACCCCAAATTTAACAATAGTAGAGGAGTCGTAGTGTGAATTGACAGACCCAACAAACCTTCTAGAACATTATGGAAAACTTCCAAGCATGCATATGTCTTGACGATGTACGTATTCACCGTTAAAGCAATTGAATTTAATTTCTAACACATATGCACATACATTTCGAAAAGGCCAAAATAACCTGTGGCGGAATAAGCTTGTAACACTGCATTGAAGCATAGCATACATTGAGTAACGTGAGCACAAATTAATCATTATAAATTCTTATGCTTGCATTGTTATGATGAACTGACGTTTGCATCATGATACTTATAACGACGCCATATCCTCAGAAAGACGTTTACTTATATAAGTTTTTCATTACGTCGTACTTACACCCTATATAATATTTATTTGTTTGGTAAGTATGTTACCAATGCATCATACAGAAATTGACCCCAATTATATAGATCTTTTCATTTAGTACCTAGTCTTCTATTCAATGACCATGTGAAAGAAATAGTTTTTTCTTTTATAAAGTAATGCACTACGTTGAATCAATGCCCCCAAACTAGAAAGACTGCTGCTTAACCAGATTTAGGCGTAGTTTAGACAATGTTACCACAAACTGACCACCTTATTTGACATCAATCAAGGAATAACCCATTCAATAAATGGGCATCATAATAATTAATTCAGAAACGTAGAAGATTTCGCTACCAAAAAAACCACAGAATCTTTCATTTTGAAGTCCTTTGGAGTCCTAATCGTTAAAATACCGATAAACATAAATCAAATGCTGTGGCGTCTGTTTGCGTCGATATATGATTTTTAACAGTAGCTTCAATTTAACGTTCATAAATGTCACTTAGTGTCTTAATTGAATAAATGATTATGAATTTGAATTTTGAATCAAACTTACCCCTCTATCGAAAAACTCCTAAAGTACGCATCAAGTAGATCATCGAAAGTCTCACAGAGCAATACGTCCATATCAGTGATCCCCTCGCTGCTGGTCTCCTTGCTGGTAACATTAACGAACACTCTGATGTTCCTCTCGTTGAAAGGGACTATTTCCTCGTTACTATCGTAGCCCTCATAGTCAGCTGAAACTACTTGTGTCACTTGAGACAGGTCGCCGTAACTGGAAATGTGGGATTGTATATATAGGTTAATGACATATGTTACGTGCGATAAAAAAGGTAATTATAGAGATCAGTTATTTTTGTAATACTACTGTTTATATCAACGTGTTGAACTTCATATCATTTTGTTCGAGTTCTTTACGAAGTTCTTTACTCGTGTCACCTCTAGGTTGACACCTAGATTCTTTGGCTCCACGTTTTTAATAATATCTTTAATTTGAATTTGTGATTTTGTTCTTTCGTCTCATATGTCAAGTGTTAACAGGGCAGGTTTAGCTACCCATTGTATTTAATTAACCAAGTGTTTACAAATCGGTATCTTACATATATTTGTGGCAAGATATGTAAATGTTGAAAGCGGTAAAATTGCTCCTATAATTTTTACTTGAATTACTTAAACAGTTTTTTTAGAAAATAAGTCAACCATTTCGTAATACCACAATTGCCGTGTCCCTAGAAGAATGCTTGCCTTAAACAGCACAGTACCTACGCAACCTCACTCATTTAAAATGAACCTTTTGGAGAACAATACGACGGTACTCAAACGCAGGAATGTTGCGGATATTCACAAACGCGGAACTTCCACGTCGATTTTGTCATCTGCATCCTGCTAGTGCAGTGCTAAGTGCTGCAGTGTGCTAAAAGTTCTTGATTACGATGACTACTTGCTACCAAGTAGTCTGTATTACTATTTGCGATAGATTCATAATACAATACATGAAGAAAAAAGTGAAATTTATGCGGATTCAGAAAAATTTCTTTCGTCACACTAATAACAAGTTTTTTTACTATTACACTATATCTATACCTATAATATACCTGGGCGACCAAGCTTTACTTGGCAATTTTTTTGTAATATCGCGTTTTTTTTTTGCAGGAAAGACAAGAGCAAAACCTTATCTAAGTACAAAATTTGATACAACTCATTAAAGCTGTCAGCGAGATATACAAAATATACCTACAATAATTGCTCGTTTAAAGTTATTAGACATACCTAATTATGTATATTTATGATGACTTTTGAGAGAATTATTGTAGTAAGTGCGTAGGAGTCATAGATCCGTCGCCGATAGCGCGTGTCAAGAATTGGACCGTATCTTGCGAGTTAATTTGAATGAAGCTGTATAATTTCATTCAACACAACTAATTTTGTTATATAAACGGATACGAATATAACCTGTGTAAACACAATAATTATTGTGGTTATTCTTACATCACTGCTTGCGAATTAAAAAGTAAGTAAAGAACAGCTAACTTTCTCTAGAAACCAATGTTGCCAATATTCAGCTTTGATAGTAAAAAAAATAAGTTGTGATTTTAGCGTACTACTACTAGTACTAGACACCTAGAATGGGTCCAGTAGCATAACAATTAGACGAATAGGCGTAATTATGTGAGCACCGCTTAATATTTTATTTGGAAGTTCATTGCCTAATCTGTAATGTCTATTCCATCAATAAAACCTTTTATTGAAGGTATAAAAAGGATATTATATTATTGTTCATGGCTGCGTTGATCCCGAGTCATAAGTTTTAGCTTAGGTACAAACGTTTGCGAAAGATCGTGAGATTCGGACCACTCGGGAAAGATTCTTCGTAAGGAAATTCTTAGTAGCAGCACGGAAATTGCAAACGTGCTCCGTATCCATAATAGGCATAGAGACTATTACGTGTAAACTAAAATATAGATCTCGTCGATCAATGTCTCAATCCTCCAAGAACTCGCTAGTCTCGCTATCAAACAGCGTCTTTCTTCCATGGTCCAAAGTCGTGTTCTCACTTTCTTTGGACATATCACACGTCGAGAAGATGCATCTGTGAAACGACTTGTAGTGCAGCAAAGTTAAAGGCACAAGAGCGCGCAGCAAGTCACCAATGTGTTGGACCGACCAAGTCAAAACTACACTCAATGATTCACTCCACGAATGTACAAGAAGAGCTACAGTACTGGAGGACTGGCAACGCATGGTTGTGAAGTTTGCCACCACCCCTGATGTGACGACCACGACCATTTTGCCAAGAGTGTGACGACGAAATGAAGAAGAAAATATAGATAGTAAAGTGTGAGTGTGTACACATCTACCTACCCCTTCAGACACAACAAAATTATTATTACGATTCATATTTAATATAAATAAAAATTATAAAGTTTCAACTACATTCCTATAGCTATGATAGCTACCTGTTTACGTGAGGATCAGCATGACAATCATGAACAAAGAATTAAATAATTCCAAACAAAGGTAGGTATAATATAATGATTATCTTTAAAATAAAAGAAATTATTGTATTTATGTTACTTTATGTTACAGTTTGTTCAAAACTTACTTCGCAAACACGTCAATAGCGTTTCCGATCGCCAAATTGTATCCTAAATCATCTTCCTCACTATCACAAAGGACCGAACAGAACAATACAACAAAACACAAAACTAACATTTTAAAACACATTATAAACTAATATACCGCGTGGTAGCGGCTAATAAACTGAGATTTTTTCACATTTTGCTAACAAAACGACAAAGTAAACATCGTTTGAACTTGACCTAAGAGATTAGTTACTTATCAGCGCATACTCCGCCTCGCGAGTACGCCTGCGTCTGTCGCAACAGTTGCAAGCATTTCCTGTTTGATTACTTTTCCCGTCACTACATATTTTTCGCGATGACTTGAATGTTCCAACAGAAAAATCACACGAATACTGAATTAAATCGGTTTAGTTACAGTAGGAAATTCGGTACGTTTTAAATGTATTCGTAATTGCGCGTATTTGAATATAAGACGTTTATTATATGGCAATTTATAAATAGTTTTCCATTGTAGAGGAAATACGACTTAGTGTGTTACTGAATCACACGGCTTACTCATCATGAGGTACATACCTCGGAGACAAAGAGTTAGCACAGTTGCAGTGGCCTTGCCTTGGCGAATCGTCTTTTGTCACATTGGCGATCATAACCAAACAACGCCAATGTTCATTTCGACCTGGAACCTGAGTAAAATGTACCCTGGGTAACACGTAGACGTACGTACAAAATAGTTGTGGAATTCTTTTCGGAATAGCTTTTATTTTATAGTTAGGCTTATTTAACGCAACAAATAAGTTTATTTAAAAAAAAAACTTAATTGAAAAGAAAAACGAAAAAGTAAAGTTACTTCTAAATTTCCAGCTAAAACACTCGCATCTGCCAAAGGAGTTTGATGACGTTACTTACCGATAAACTGACAGGGCTCTATAGTAAGTACATTATGTACGTAGATAATATTATGATACCAACTGACAGCTGTCAGCGGTTAATGACGTAATAGATCTGGTTGGTGAAAGTAGCAAGGGGGGGGGTAGTAACAGCCTTCAACGGAGGCTCTTTGGGGCTGTAAAACATTACCCTACCCGATGGTTTTTGGATATAAGGAAAGTAATGTTGTAAAGGTTTTAGAAGTTGAGACCCAATTCGACTACATACGTCACGTTTGGACTAGTATAATATACATATAAGCCGCCTACTGCGAGCGTGCCACAAGTATTGCTTCACTGCCGGTTTTCTGTGAGGCCGTGGTATCACTCCGGTCGAGCTGGCCCATACGTGCCGAAGCATGGCTCTCCCACGATGAACGTCGCGTCGCCGCGCGTCGGTTCGAACAAAGTCACTGAGGTTTTCTAGCCAAACACTCCGATAACATCTCTATTGCTTTTATTGTGCTTAATGGTATTTATATAATTGACTAACGGGGGATAGTCATTCTTAAAATCAAAAATAATTAGCAAGCATCGTTAAATTTCAGTGGACATTCTATAGCAATAATGTTGTCACATTCACATTTTAGACTCTTCACTGGCAACACATCATGCACTAAAGTTACAAATAAAAAATAGTCCAGTAGGTCATGGATATTTGATAAAGGGTTTATAATTGGTGACTAACCTACATAGTTAGTTTAATTACTTCTTTAATTTAATTTAATTTTGAATATAAACTATAAATAATATTATATCATTACATTTCCTTCTTTTTTTTCGTTCAGAAGATTACACTATCTCTGCTCTCTCGCAGAAGGATACTTGCATTACTTTTGAAGTCTTCGTCCAGTACCCTACATAAGGTTAATAACCCAGTAAAATCCAGTACCAGTAATAACTTAAAAGTAAAGATATATTACCTAGCCGCTAGTTATATTGCTGATGTGAATGGCTGGTATACCATAATTTGTCCAGATATTAGCGTCAATGACAAACGCGCCAACACTGCGCTACCGCGATTAGCGAGAAGCAAATATGTTCAATTTATTTATTCTTTCTTTTATAATCGTTACTTTTTACTTCGATCAGTTTTATATTTAATTTTTTTTATATAATATAAGACTATGCGTAACTCAGTTGCAAGAATAACAAGCTAAAATGATGACAAGAATCAATTTATTAAAAGAAAAGTGTGTATGACGTAGGGAGTCGCACGTTGAAGGAATCGCACGATTTCAAAGTAACTGTATTGTGAAGTATCCTGCTATAAAAAATATTAGGGTTCAAAGGAGCAGTTACCTACTTTGTTTAGCACGCGGAACTAGTTTTATATAATTAACATTTATTCATTTCCAAACCCATAAAAGCATTTCTTTTTTTTAAATAAATTCTGCATTAACCACTGTAGATTAAAAAAGTTTTTTGTAGCACAATATTGGAGATTTAAGTCCGTATCCAAGTTGGATACAGATTTAAATGTTCAATCGAAACAGTGTGTGTTTTGATAAGCAGCTCCAGTCTCGACAGGGTTGTGTTGGATACCTAGCGGGTTTAAAAAGTCATTTCGGACATTTTGGCAAAATCTATTCCACGGGTACCATACCTACATTTTCCTGGAATAATGCTATTCCAGACTATAATCTGTGTCAAATTGCATCCAGATCCGTTTGGCAGTTTTGCATGAAAGAGTTACAAATATCCTTATTTCTATCCATTACATTATATCCATTTATAATATTAGTAAGATTATAAAGATCAATCAGGTAATTTTTCTCATGAAACAAATTCCACACGTTTTTCTAAACTAAGATCTGGCTTGGAGTCTTTTTTTATGTTTAATAAATGTCTAACGTTGGACGGTGAATTGTTATTAACATATTAGAGGTCATAAATGCGTCATGAGTTCAGTTCATTCAGCGAAGAATTAGATAGAGATTCTGATTTTATAATGTAATAATCCTCTCAGGCATAGTGCCTGCGATTCTCCGGACAAAAGCGAAGTGTTATGCGAACCAGAGCACATGAACCGGATAATAATGTGTACTCTTTATGTAAAGAGATTCCAGGTGTCCAATATGGGATAGGTTTCTTGTACTTCAGACACTAGCTTAAGACTGTAGATTTCTTTTCCAGAATTAACATTTAATGTGATATTGAAACACTTACAAAACTACGAGCACAATAATCTTGCCATCACTGGGAAAGTACCAATAATTTGTAGGTCCTATCGTGCTGTTGCGCAATCAAAAATAAACTTTATGTGGTTATATCGACAGTTACTATTTATTTCAATAACTTATTGAAGTAATCCATCTATTGTACTTTTAATTAATCTAATGTATATGTGAGTTCTTATAAAATTGGCATATAAGTACTGTGGTTGTTTAAAACGTACCTATTAGAGCCGTAGCAGCGTTGCGCATTGCTTATTCACGCTAACGAAGCCGATAACCTCGACTCACCTCAAGTGTGAATTAAACCTTATCTATGTGGAAACACTGGGAATTCGACAGCTGACAGGCGAATTGTGGGTGTTTATTTTATAAATAACTAAGATAATAATTGTACTTTTATAAAAAGAAAAACCGACTTCAATGTCCCTAAATGATGTCACTACAAAACTAACTTGGTATTTTTTCATCGCAGGTTTAGTGCGAATTTGGGGATCGGCATTGTCAGACCGCGCCTGAGATATATTTTGTGGCAGGATTCCGACAAAACTTATTTTCTTGATAGACGTCGATAAGTTTAACACATTTCTATTACTCCAATGTTTTTTTTAATTGCAGCTTATGAAACACGAACGTGTGACGCGACTGGCGGATATATCTGGAAACCGGGCTACATCCGTATATTTTTTGATCGTCCGACAAAAACCAACTATAAAGGACCCGACCCGTTTCACGTGTCAATTCAATTCTTTGTTGCATTCCCATCTATTTAAACTTAACGTATAAGGATATAGTCTCATATTTAGATCGACAGGGCATTATATTTTATATTTGAAATATCGTATCAAGCAGCGCGAGCATGATTTAGGCATCAATTAGGTTTATTTTGCTTTATTTATCCTAACTAATCTTACTAATAATGTATTGTTATATGTGAGGATGGATGGATGAATGTTTATGAATATTTCACGAAAAACACCTGAATGGATCTGGATGAAATTTAACACAGATATATAGTCTGGAATAGCACATAGGCTACTTTTTATCCCGGAAAAATGTACGTTTCCCGTAGGAAAAATTTCACCAATATTTCCAAGAAACTTTTGAACGTAGTCGCGGGCAACACTGCCGCCGTCCTTACGAAAAGTGCAATAACTCGAGTTTTGGCGTGAATTAAGTATTTATCCGGAATTAGCAGAACGAGATCTTTATATTCTCTTTAGACAGTTTTTACGTATCTATGACAGAGCCGGTTTTAATACTAAGCATAACTGCAAAAATAAAATCTTTAAAAGCGTTTTTCTCGAAATCATCTTTAACGTAGTTATTGCACTTTTCGTAAGGACGGCAGTAACAGCTACTATTATAAATGCGACAGTGAGTTTGTTTGTTATGCTTTTACACCTTAATGCTAATGCTTAATGAAAAATGCAATAAAAAAATTGTACATAGGAAATTGACAAAACTTTTATGTCAATTTCCTTCACTTTTCCATGGAACGGTATTCACTAACCAATTGACGATCTGTTTTGTTTTTCGCTAAATCTTTCAAAGCATCACATAATATATATCGCTTAGTTGATATTTAACGGCCTATCGACTCTACCCAGAATTCCCACGTAGTTTCAGATAGCAGTTTTGACTTGAGCCAGCAAAGAGATTTTTCTCCGTGTGTGGTTGTGCGTGGGCGCGAGGCCCCTGCAAGAGCGAGGCCCCGGGCGGTTGCCTTGCTTGCCACCCCCTAAGGCCGCCACTGCATAGGATACCTTTCACCCAGAAAAAAAGTACCTAGCTATTATAAGCGAGGGTTACAAAAATAACTTTTAGAAGGAACAAAATCTACATGATGAGCGAATCCACGGGCAAACGGTAGTATAATATATGTATAGTAACTGACTAATTACAGTTATCACCAGGTCTTTGCTCTCTGGCAAGTTTGCTTAGATTACTCTTAGACAAACAGTTATTTGAACAACACTACTGTATCTACCTTGTTGATTGATACATGCGTGATAGCGAACGTCATTAATGACCTACTTTGTATGATAACAGATTTGGGTCCCACAAGATTTATACGGACATTGTTACATTCAATGATTGACTGACTAGATTTTTTTTAATATTCTGGGATTTATTACACAGTGTTATTTAAGCCCAGACTAAGCAGAGCTTGGAACTATGGTTTCAAACCACGGGTAAAGCTCATCACACACTACACCGTCACGGCTCCACCCCAGCAATTAAGTTGTCATTCAAATCTGAGCTTTAAAACGTGGTCATATAATAAATACATTTCATACCGTTACCGTGTGTGATGACCTTAACTTATACACTTTTATTTTGTAAATACATAAGTACCTACAGACATAGAAAGACCCCGAATAGTAATATTTACAAATAAATAAATAAATTTAATTAATAATTTGTTCCATAATAATGTTAGTACAAATCCAAACTTACAGACTAGAGTGTGTATTATTCTGCCTAATTTAAATAAAGCTGGGTGAGACCGTTCGACACCTTACGGTATGTGTATGTTCACTGCATGCAGCTGTATTCATCGCCCTAAGATCGAAGAGTTTCACTTGTCAGCTAATGTTAGTATAATTGTGGTCAAGCTGTAATATATAAATATTTGCACAGAGTGGGTGGGAATCGAACCACTGAGCCTCGACGTGGCAGTCCAATGCTACTATCGCTGCGCTACAGAGCTCGTCAAATGTAGGTTTGTAAGTGCTTTTAGATCAAAAGTTTTGTACTTGGGGAAATTCTGATTCCGGTTCATGGTGCGATTAACAAAAAATATATATGGTTCTTTTTTCACTTGCAGCTAATTTATACCATTAAAAAAAGATTAATGTCCGTGGACATTAAGCGAAGATAGCGCATAAAATACGTAGGAAATGCATAAAAAATTAATGTTTTTTTTTCAATCATCTTAAGATCCGAAAATCTTTAGATTTAATATAATGTATGAATATTTGTAAAAATAATAATAATGTTTTTAGTTAGTACCTTTTTTAATATCATGTAGGTAATTATTGTTAGTTTACCATTGCAGAATATTTATAGTTGTGAAATAATAAAAAAACAACGTTATCAGTCACAAATTAACTTTATTTTTATCAAAATAATAATATTTACACCACCTAAGTTTTAATTATAATTTTTCTACTTACACGAAACTAAATGCACATCGAGTTTGATTCCGCGTCTTGATGCAAACGAAATCATTAATATTGCACATAAAAAAAAAATTATTGATATTTTAATTGGTCATACTTATTTTATCTATGGACAGAACAACAATATTGTCTATGCTTATTGTTTATTAGTTCTGTTGCAGGCTATAACTTCTAGTAATAGTGTCACAAGATACATTCTAAATATTTGTACGAATATTGTATAGGTAGGTAACACCTTAATATCTTTGAAGTGACAATACACATTTTAATTGTTATAAATAAAGATCACGTCTAAAGAAGTAGTCACATCTAATTTATATGAAAGTAAAAATAAAAATGTCTAATTGAAACATTAACTTAAAAAAATGTCTTTAAATATTTTAGAATATAGATATTGAGTTTCTGTAAACAGTTCAATACCTAATATAAATAATCGTTTAGTACCTATACTGTTGTTTTTTTTTCATTCTGGCAATATGAATGGAAGATTTAATTTGAGTAATAAGTCTCAGGAGACTCCCTGTGACTGGAATGAGGGTGATGGTGACAGATCTGCTTGCTAATAAATTAGCACTTATTAGAGAGATTTTTTGGAGAATTTATAATATTTGCAATATTTTAAATATATTTTACTATTCATAACCTGCAATAGAACACAACATTTTATATTCTCTCTTAACTTGGCACACACTTGGTTTTTAAGATTCTTTGAATTGTAAGAAATAACTCAAACAACGTAATGAGAGCTACTTTAAAGCCTTTATATAACTTATCGTGCAATACTCTTGCCAACAGTGGCGTAACAATAGGGTGGCAGAGCGGGCAAAAAGCCACGGGCCCCCGGATCGAGGGGGCCCTCAGATTGATGTGGTAATCACTGATGATCGCCGAAAGCGATCGATCGATATGTGTGTTGGCAGCCTAAGGGAAGGCCCCATCCGATGAATTGGCCACGGGCCTCCGATGGTATAGTTACGCCACTGCTTGCCAAGAGGTCATAATTACGAAGATTGTCTATGCAAGTATTGGGCTCTAATGGGTAATCTCGACTTATTCACTGTAATATTTACAAGGCAGTATTTTAATTTTTTTTTTATGGGATAGGTGGCAAACGAGCAGACGGGTCACCTTGTGGTAAGTGACTACCGCCGCCCATGGGCACCTGCAAGTCAAGAGTCACAAATGCATTGCCCACCTTTAAGGTGGGAGTAGGGGAAGGGAGGGAAAATGGGAGGGGGGAGGAGGGAACAAGGGCAGAAGAGGAGAGAGGGAAGGGTTAGGGCCTCCGGTAACTTCACTCAAACAAACACAACATAAATGTTGCTATGAGGCCGGTCTGTGAGGCCGTGGCATCACTCCGGTCGAGTCGGCCCATACGTGCCGAACACAGGGCCCTCCCACTTAAAGTCAGTGGAAGTCTTTAAGATATTAGAACTAAAACCTCGATATTTTGTTTGCCTGATCATCGTTTATGATTGCATTTATTTAAACAATGATTGACGGTACACGTGTGAAAGTGCCGCGATATGGTGGCGCGTACAACTGAACAAGAGGCTAGCCAGTTCCAACATAAAGATTTTGTATGTATTTGCATTTTATAACCGATGAATATATTTTTCGAAATAAATTTTAATTGATGGTGACTCCATAGGCGTCGCAAATCAGTGGCATACCTTATAATTATTACATATTGCAATTAAGTCTTCACTCGTATTCAAGTTAAAATCTTACAAGTACAAAATAACATTTTTATCAAAAATAGTTTTGATGAGATATAAAAATTATGGAAGATTATAAGGCACATTTAAAAAATATTTGTACAAAAATATATTGTATTCTGATGCAAATCCATTATATAGTACTTATCATTTTACTGTTTAAAATGTGTACATATTACTGTTTTGATCATGTATACAATTATTATCGTTTAGCACTAACTATACATGCAATAATGCTTTTCATGCTAGTGTACTTAAAAACTATATTTCCTTATATTTAAAATTCATATTAAAATAAATATTTTCGTTGTTTAATAAATTTACTTTAAGTTTTTCTGAAGTTTATAGTTTGCTTTTCGATAGTTACTTATAGTATAAATGAAGTTATATATAATTTAATTTACAATTTTCCGCTTTAATTTTTTTTTTAGAAAGATTACTAGTAACGTTAGTCACACATTACTAGTAATCTCGTTAACCCCTCCAGCTAAGCTTAAACGCTTGAGTTAGGAGTGGGTTCACGACGGTAGTGCACTGGGTGGGGCTCGAACCCGCAACCACCGTTAATTATGTAATCAATTGTAAATTTACAAATATAATAAACAAATATTTAATATATAAATTAAAAAAAATATTGCTACGGATTCAAAGATAAAACAATATTTACAAAAAATATTTTTTTTTTACATTTTTAAAGGATTTCTCTGAATGCGGTTACGTTTTTAGAAATTGCGCGATTACATACGTAGATAGAAATTTTTTATTACGTTTTCAAACTTTATGAACTATATACAACTGACTGAAATGGTCCTGTGTGATATCAACCTAATAAGTGAGTGAGTTGGAAGTTTAACGCCTATTCCATTATTCAATAAGAAAAACGACACCCATTAGACATACATAAAGTTTAGACAAACAAATAATGAATTCCTTAAACCTTTATATCGAATAGCTAAACTATTGATGATACTCCAGAAACTGGCTAATAAACTGCATTGTTTAATAACATTTACAGCATTGCCCGTGTCGTTAATTTTCTCCGTTTTCACTGGTCAATGACCGCACTACATCAAGTTCATGGAGCAAATTATAAAGAGGTGCCCCTCTTTATAATTTTTTTAATGCCCTTTATGCCCGTCTATTCTAGTCTAAGACGTATGTAAAAGTAAAGTAAAAATACGCGTTAGTCTGACGAGATTAGAACGGTTGCGTGCATACAATTTGATGAATTATATAATCTTCTGAGGTAGTGATTTATGTCCATTATACCTAGCTGGACTCCGTCAACATAGTAACAGATAGAAAAACAATAACAAACTTAACTGCGATAAAGATATGAGTAAAATTTTGAGTATGCTTATGAATAAATTTATAAATTTAAATTTTTATCAACAATAACCAACCTTGACTATAACAACCGGGCAAAGCTGTAAATAAATTTACGAATAATAATAGGGCTTTCAATTCCATTACAAAATATCTACTTACACTAAGAATTATCTAAATTACATGTCACATATTACTCTCCCAAAGTTTTAAATAATTGTCTATGACTTCCTCAAACCATTTCTTTTTCTTTACGTCCTTGAAGGCAGGCGATAATGTTTTTAATTCTAATTGTAATAAGGCTTCATTTCCTAATAATGTGTCTAGGCTTCTTAGTAGTGTTGGTTCTCCGTGGAGCTTTAACAGACTTGGGTATGAAAATATGTAGTAGTGGACTCGAAGGCGTTTTGTTGCCCAATTTTCAACTGTTTTGTTTCCACTTGCTACCTGTAATATAAAGTAAATATATACATATATATTTCGCGAATCTCACGTATAGTTTCTATTATGACTGTTTTATTCATGTTAGTCTTTCAAGGTGCTATGATATAATTACTACTTCTATGTGGACCATCTTGTGTAAATGATCGAATCGTCAAACTGGCCAAAATAAAAGCATTTATAATAATATTAATAAGACATTTATTTCAGACTTACATCCGTATTTTGTTAGTAAATTACATACCTATGTTAGCAATTTATAATTATTTGTAATTAAAGATGCAACATTCTTGATGGATTGCATTCCAATTTCTCACTATTGGACAATTAATTTTTTCTAAAATGGTATTTAGGATGCCGCTAGTGTTGTCCCGTATTTGATATATCAGGGAGACCGGTCTTTTCCTAATTACTGCTTTGAAGCAATCCGTGCTAGCCTCGGCAAACATTCCTGCAGAGCTGCAATAACGTGGCAGCCCTAGCAGCATCCTAAAGCCATTATTATAGAGGACTCGAAGGGCGCTGAGAGAACTCTGTGTATAGCAGACCCAGAGGCTGCAGGTGTAAAAAGCTTGACAGTATGTTTTAAAAAGCGCTATGTGGTGTGTTTTGAACAAACTACCAAAAATTTGCTGTTTCTCTATTCTTACTAAAAACACCTTTTTATATTGATGATTTATTGATTTTTTATCACAACTACTTAAATAAATGTTTTCCCAATGCGTATACATATAATTTGGGATGGTTTGGCATAAATATTTGTTTTGGCTAGTTTGTGGATTGTGATAAGGTATGAATCATTTCTGTACAACACGATACATTAGTAAAATTCAAGTAAAATTTCGAAAAAATCACAGGTATGATTGTCTAATATTACGTATTCAAGATCTGCATTGATGTGTTGACTTTTAAGTCTATGATGACTTTTTTCAAGTGACCTTCCTTTTAATCAGGGATGTTATGGAGCTCCCTAACCAAAACTATCGGATATCCGGAACGAAAATTTATCTCAAACCTTAACCGAATCTGATATTAAAGTTTCGAATAAATCCGGATAGGTGTGGAGTCTGAATGAGACATATTTTTACAAGATTTTATTATTGCTTTATGGCTGAAATGGTTGTATTATGTTGCTTTTGTTTATTATAATTTCGTTATTGTATTTTCAAGTAGATAACATTTAAGCATTCAACATTTGAGAAGCTTTAAAGTTTAAATCATCTGAAATTCTTTAAAAAAATCTAATATCCGAAACTATCGGATAATCCGAAATAATCTCATATCCGTAACCGAGTCTGAACCGGTAAAATATTATTAATTTATCCAGAACCGACATTTCATATCCATAACATCCCTGCTTTTTTTTAATTTTTTATTGACTGGTTATACAATAGTTCACATAGTCAATTTGGTACAAATCATCTTTTAAGACTTCCAAAAGTTATTACTTTGATTAACTATGTTTTTTTTAGCTTTTAATAAATAACTCCTACAGGGTCTCCCTGTGTCGCCGTAGATCTTCAAGGGCGATACAGGGACCACCCAGAGTAGGTACAGGTACACAGTTTACGTCAAACACTATCAAGAAGTACAGAAATTCCTTGCTAACAAACGTCTTAAGCAACAAGAGCGCAGTTAATTAAGAAATTATTAACGGTCTTTTTGTATTTGAATGTGGAAAATTCGTATTTTAATTAAGCTCATAGTTATCGAGTTCTTGTCTAAATAGTTTATTGAAAAGTAAATGTAATGAAAAATGTGATAATTGAATTAAATTAGGTATTAGTAATGAATATTATGCATATTTTTTTAAGCTCAATAGCAAATGGGTTGTTATTTACTAAGACAGGTTTGAAGATCAGTTCAGAAATATTTAAAGGTGTAAAGTAGATTACAGGGATTTGAAAACTTTTGCATGGAACCCTGGCCATGGCTGGAAATTGTGAAATAAAGTGGCGTATACCCTAAAAGATGTAAGGAAATTGATTTAAAATACATAGCAAAGATTAATGCATTGCACATGTGCTAGATTACTAGCACATGTGCAATGCATTAATATTGAGAAATTCTTAAAATAAGTCCTTTGGACTCTAACAAATTTTGTAGTAAGTACCTACTTGTATCTTTTTAATGCTAACTTCGTTTATTAACGATTCTTCAAAAAGTAGTTAATTGTAAACCGAACTTCAGTTTCTCTTTTAAACAAATAACCGAAAAAGTTAAAAAAAAACTACGTCTATTTAAATTTTCTTTTAACTGTTTTCGCCAGTCGGACACTTTCTTTAACATACCTACTAATATTTTTTTATTACTTACTTAAAAGGCAGCGAGAGGTCTATTTACACTGTATCGGGCAAAGTCTAATAGACTTTTGTTCAATAATATTTACCTTGATCTGGCCAACATGTTTAGCTTGCCACGGCGAGAAGTATTCCTGTAATTCCTTAGCGCTAATATCAGCTACTCCTTTAACTTTCAACCTCTCTTTGATCATAGAGTATGCCGTTCTAGAGAACACAAACACCTGGAGTGAGAGCATAGACAATACACATTTTTATTTTATTTTTATTATAGTTTTTTTTGGCAGAGTACTCCAGGTTTTGTAAGGATTGGACTGTACGAAACTTCTTTTCAATATAAAATATTCGTTGGTTTATTATTAGGCAGATTCTCTCTTTCTTATTCATTTATGGGTCTCTAAACATGGTCAACTTTAGGTACTTATTTCTTTCCTTTTTTTTTGTGTTTTTTTTTTCATTGAGGTGACAATTGTTAACTAACACTTTTACTTTTTTTACTAAGAAGGTTACTGATATTAACTGTTGGATATTCTATTATATTAGTCACAAACTCACAAATATTGTTGTCGTTGCCTAAATTAAGGGTAGTTTCTCCTTTTAAAAATGGAAATTGGACCTGTTGCAACGCAGAATTCGGTTCCTAGGTACCGGAAACAGACAAGGCAAACCCTACCTACTCTATAATACCCTAAAAAATATTCATAATATTGCCAGTAGACTGAATTATCTGAACGGTTTTTGACGAATTATGCGGTAAAATTGCTGATAGGTACAACTGTTGTATGACAGAAAAAAGTAAATAATATTAACCGTGTTTATTTCAAGGCCAAAAGTTTTTTAAGATTTACATCTTAATGGGTTTTTAAAATGAGAAGATATGACGTTATACGTTCCTATTCTTAAATTATTTACTCAGTAACTGGTTCAAATACAAAATAAGAGCTTTGCTATATGTGTTAGTTGAGAATTGGTATGCCTTAATATACACTATACCCAATACGCTAGAAGCCAAGCTACGCCTTGTTTACTGAAATATGCAGTTACAATAAAAAAATTGGAAAAATAGTGTCCGTTTACAAGTTATGACCGTTTGAATTTCCAGATATGTTTGCCTCCGTTTTTCATAAATGTAGGTGAAATGCGTAAAGTTAAAGATTTGAAATCATAAATATATATTTATTTTAGAATTTTTTAATCCGTTACTAAGAAAATGCAAGAAAACTAACTTCGAAAATTTCAAGTTAGTTTTATGGCATTTCTCAAGAACTGAGTGAATGGTTCCAAAAAAAAAAAAAAATAGTACAATTTAAAAACTTTAACTTGTAAAGTTAAAGATTTTAAATCGTACTATTTATTATTACGTTTCACCTGCTTTTATGAGAAATGGGGGTAAAAGTACCTGGAAATTCAAACGGTTATACGGACGTAAACGAATAGTTTTTTTTCAAAAATTCTTATTGTAACTACATGCTTGAGTCATGCCCTTTCGGTGATTTAAGTAAGTGTTCCTTTTTCAAATACAACCTTTATAACGGTACAAAATCCCATATTTAAGGAATTTTATGGTTAGCCTACACTATAATATTTTTAATTTTATGGTAATTGTGAATAAAATGAAAAAAAAAGATAAATGATCATGAAACGATGAAAGATAAGAATGAAAGAGAGATAATGCCCAGAGAGTAAATATGGGTTGACATAAAAAATGATCATGCGCAAGCGCAGCCAAGCAACAAAACGTGTAATTAATGACGAGTAATGTTTGAGGGTTGAATGAAAAGAAGTTTTTGTCAACAGAAGACTACACGCGTAGCTTCATTTTGCATAACAACATCCATGATAGCATAGCGATAGTAATAATGGACGGTATCATGCAATAATAAGCCTGATTCTACTTGTTTATAGAATTTAGTATAAATAATCTCTGAAAAAAAATTGTTTATAGATAAAGTTTTGATATGTATAGTATTCTTGCATAAACGTGATTTTAGATGACCGAGTAAAGCTCGGTAAAGTAATAAAAATAAATAGTAAACAATAATTTCTAATTTTATAGTAGAATCAGGCTGTCAGTGACACACAGTCCAAACCTTGACAGTGCCAACGTGTTCGGCGAACAGTGGCGAGAAGAAGTTGTTCATCTCAGCTATCGGTATGTCAGATATACCGCGGGACTTAACACGCTCCTTGATCCTGGAGTACACGCCACGGGAAAACACAAATACCTGAAATACATAGGGGAATATTGTCATTGAATTATCTTTTAATATATCTATATATTAAACTTTGGTTAAAACTTTGGATCCCTTTTTACGAAAATTGGGCGGGCGGAGGAGTATGAAATTTCGCACATTATAGTTTATACAGAGAAGAAGTGACGAATGCTAAAATTTTTGAACTATATTTGCTACAAAGTTAAAAAAAATGCAAAAACGGGTACATACAGCTATGAGTGTCCAGTATATATTTTGACCTGTCATGGTACAAAAGTCTAAACAATGACAGGTCAAGTAATATTGGCCAATGAAATAAACAATGGTCGAAATTCGACCACCACGCGATCTCTAGTTATAATAAAGTGTCGCTTTGATCATAAATTAATTACTAAATCTATTATGTTGTAAGAAAGTGGCAACACAGATTTGTTACGTCACTATAATTTGAATCGTTCTCTTTGTTACGAGCCCTGACGTAGAAGTAGAAGAAAGAAAGAAAGAAGTAGAGTTACGTGACTTTATTGTCACATACTTTCATGAGGCCATTGGATGTTAAAAAGGAAATGAAAGGGAAAATTATTTCTTAATGGTATTTTATGAGTTGACACCTATTGTATAGGGCGTTACAAAAAAAGGTTTGGTCACATTTTAGGAGCGTTATGTGTAGTTGATTTAGGTTCATAACAAAATGGATCCTTAAAAAAAAATCTGATGTTTTTTTCCTAGTTAAACACATTTCTAAACAACATAATGAATTTTCGTGTCAATTTCAATGATTTAGTTTTTTATTTATCAAAAACTTTAAATTAAATGCCCATAGTTTCATTCATTTAAGATGGAAATGAGCTTTATCGGTCAATTTCCAAGTTCAATTTTTCAGTTTCAAAATAAGATTTCTGTATTCAAAATCATGAATTTTCGTACAATTGTTAGCGTTTTACGGTTAACCATTACCATTTAAAATATTACCATATAATTCTGTCATTTTGCTAGTACATTATTTTTAACCCCCGACGCAAAAGCAACGGGGTGTTATAAGCTTGACGTGTCTGTGTGTGTGTGTCTGTCTGTGGCATCGTAGCTCCCGAATGTATGAACCGATTTTGATTTTGTTTTTTTTTCTTTGAAAGGTGAATTAGTTGGGAGTGTTCTTAGATATAATTCAAGAAAATCTGTTCAGCCGTTTCCGATCATCAGCTCTTTTCTAATCGTTGAAGGGATTTTCGAGTCGGGGGTATTTTAAATTGTAAATTTATAGTTATCTATAACGTAATATGCTGCTTTCATACAATTAGTGCCACCACATATCTTACCTGATAAAGAGAGTTGCCCGTAATATAAGAAGCAATATAATGTGAGCCATATTTTCTGATGAAGTCAGCAATAGAAGCTGTGTCTCCAATGTTGGAATCCTGGATTGCCTCGGTAACCACTTCTTCAACGTCTATGTTGCCGGGCAAGTCATTTAGTTTCCCTGTCTCGCGGAACCTGGGAGGTATAAAAAAAACGTTATTTTAACTAGTACAATATAAAAGATAAGTCCCATTAAGTGGTCATAAACAGTGTGGTGATATCAAAGAGGGTCAGGGAAAAATCAGCGCAATCCAGATAGGGCGAGGGCTTCAAAGAAGTGATTCTGCCACTGTGAAAGTTATTTTTATTTATTTCGTGGGCCTCCAGAAAACACATGTTTCAGTGGTAGAATGCTTTCTTTGTGCTGGAGACCTGGAGTGAGGGATATCATAGCTCGTTCTCCAGTCTTTCTAGTAAACCATTTATAGACTATTTGCAATGATAGCTTCGAAGGCTGAATCCACCATTACCTTATTGTTTAACGGTCCTTTCTCATAGATAAAGATTCTGGATTATAAGAGATTGACGCGGACTACCGAGGAGCAAGAAGCGCTTGCGGGAGATTGGGCTCGGATGATTTCGACACCGGCTACAAGCCAGTTCCTGTGCATGCACTGTGCACCGTGCTCTCGTAATGATATTCAGCTAGCTTTCTCAATTCGATAAAAAATATTTTACATCCTACAGAGTGTTAGGATACAAATGTATCCTGAATTTTCTATCTACCAGAGCTGTCTGAGGCCATAATTCACTCCCTTTGGTGGATTTGTTTCTCAAACATCGCTTACCTCCAGCCTAGAGAAATCTTAAAGTCTATACTGTTTTCTAAAACCTTCTACTAGGCCAAGTTGGTATTTTTTTTTTACCTGGAGACCCTAACGAGCACGTAGCAGTGATCGCCGTTGATGAAGGAGGAGTTGATGCCGAGGTTGCGAGCCATGATGTCTGTGGGCCAACCGGCTGTGAACGCGCGCCATGGTCGCTCCAATCTGTACCAGAGGTGGTCAAAATCACTGACGGAATAAACACATAAAAAATTATAATTAGGTTTGATTCATTTCAATTTATTACATCAGCACATCTATGTATAACCTGTCCCATTGTTTAGCATAGGACTCCTGTCAATATGAATGAAATGAGGCCATGATTTACTCACACTGTAACTGCAGCGATAACATGTGTGTCTGGACATCGCCTATGTAGAAAACGGAGGCCGCCTGCCATCGCGTTACGCTGGGTGGACCGTTAAGGACATACTATCGCAGCATCGACGATCTACTAATTTTATGCGTATGGCACATCGTGTGGTTTTTAACCGACGAAAAAAAAGGAGGTTCTCAATTCGACTGTTTATATATTTACATTTTTTTTTCGGTTTGTTCAGCCCTCTCTCCGTTATTTATGAACCGATTTTGATTATTCTTTTTTTGTTAGATAAGGTATACCTCAAGGGTGGTCCCATGTCAAGGAAGTCAGGATCTGATGATGGGATCCTGATAAAATTGAGAGAAACCTTCGAAAATTGTAGGAACGAATAGTGTTTCTGTTTACTTTTCATTACTTTATCAGGTATTTGCGTTCAGAAATCATCACCTCATGTAGCTAAGCTGATGATGAAAAAAAATCACCAAATAAAAATATTTTTAACAAAAAATTAAACCGACGAAAAGAACTAAAAAGAAAAAATTGAATAACTATAAAATTTTTATAATCTAATTTTGAGTCGGCGCCAAATAATAAAATGATTAATTATACCTACGTACAGTTGGTTGTTTGGCACCGACTCAAAATAAGATCTCTCCTTACACTAAACAGGGTTAAAGAATTTTCTTAATTATCGAGAACATTATGGATAAATCTCAGGCAATGCAGGTTTGCACACCACGTTTTCAATCGCCAGTTATGCAAACGATAATTATTTTTTAAGTTTCAAATAAAGTTTGAAAAGTCAAATTAACACAACCGGGGATTGTGTGGTTCACAAATGGATGTCCTTTGTGTCTGGGTGTTCTTTGTGTCCGTTGTTTGTATGTTTTTAAAGTCCCCCGCGACACAGGAATCATACGTAGAGCGGAAAATAAACAAAAAAAAAACTCGAATAGGCTTTAGGAATATCTGAATTCTATTCTGTACTGGGCACCGGTCTATCAGTTGCATAACCTTATGATACCAGTCATTTTAAGACTATAATCTTAATTTCCTTCATTGCTTGTATACCTTACCTTTCAAAACTAAAATCCCTAAAGTATGCCTGCAGCAGTTGCTTCAGGTTATCGCAGAACTCCATGTGGAAGTCTCCGTCGAACAGAGTCTTGGCGTGGCGTGGCGTCGGCGCGATGGTGTACCGCTCCACATCGCGGAACACGGAGACTGTGGGCTCTCTAAACACCCATCCTTCTGTGTCGTTGCGTGGGACAACCCGCATGCAGATGCTGAGGTAACCATATCTGAAACGTATACCACCTTATTTTTTATTTCACGTCACAAACGTTTAAATATTAACCTTTGAATTTGCCTTTCATATACATAATAGAAATCTAATGTGAGCTAATTTCTTATTTTCCATCTCTTATGTGCTTTTTTTCTTCTTTTTAATTTTGTCCTTCATTTTCAGTTTTCCTATTGTCATATATTTTTTTTAGTTTATTTACTTTTAATTTATAAACATAATAGCACACAATAAAGGGATGTGATAAAATTTACTGAATATTGTTAAAACTGTCTGGTTTTTTAAAAAGAGTGGTCGTGAGTTTGTTTGCCTGATTTCTTTTCACAATGCTCAACCATTTGGAAACGGGCGGTTATAGATCGACACAAGCACATATGATATTATGTTATTTTTTTATAATTTTACATTTGACAAGGCAAACTATTGTTGCGGTGACTCTGTGTGTGTTGATCTATAATTTTAAATTTTTATAAAAAAAAAATTTATTGACGATTTTAAATAATTGATGATCAATTTTATGAAATAAAAATATTGAATTTGTATTTGCCTTAACTCAGAAATAAGGGAGATCCTGCGTCGAATTGCCACTTGTGATAAGATGAGCAGCCTGTATGATAATTGAAAACGTGCGTCGTACTTGTTGATCACAGGGGAGGCAACCACATCAACGAAGCTGCTAATGAGTGTGTGGTGGTGGTATAATGTTGGTATTACATAGGTCGGGTATGTACCAGAAACTTACCAGAAACAAACCTATACAGAACAGACACCGGTCAGCTGACTTGTGGCTGGTACCGCCTCTCCTTCAAAAGGGCTAATATGGGAGATAATAAAAATAATAATAACTCGACACATCTCACACACGGCTGTCTGATCCCAAACTAGGCAGTCTGTACTATGGTTACCAGACTGCTGGTAAACATACTTACATATTTCTAAATACATACATATTATTGGTAAATAACACCCAGACACAGAACAAATGATTATGCTCATCACACAATGATTTGTACTGGGTGGGAATCGAACCCACGACCTCTGGTTCAGCAGTCAGGATCACTACCCACTAGACCAACCAGTCGTTACGGATAACAGGCCAGATAATCCGGAGATATAAAGTAGTAGGTAGTATATAGGTATCCGAGGGTTTCGATACGGAACACATTGTATATATATTTGTGTATAAAGGTGTATACCTCATAAATATGTTGATCGCCTTGCCGACTCCAAGCTCCGAGTCGATTGTTGTGGCGGCGCCGCACAATGCTCCCACCAGCAGCAGCACTGTGAGGGTCCGCACCATCACACACGCCCTGATGACCTGGAACAATATATAAAATTTATTTAATTGTGTGTGTGTGTGTGGCAATTTACTACTATATTATAATTATCAAGTTTGACAAATGCATCTGACCTTTACCTTCTAAAATATTACATTCGTTTCCGGGTAAATTAAAAAAAGCATTAAAATAGAACACCAAAAGTGTGTATAAAACAGGCAACCAATTTTCAAATAAATATGATAGTAAAACATTTTGTTTCCTCGTAAGTTCAATTAATTATTAAAAAAAAACAGAGCATCTCTGGCAAACGCAGGAAAACAATTAATGTAATACAAATATAAGCGCGCACGCATTCGTACACGTGGGTCGCGTCGTGTCATGTATCATGTAATAACTTTACACTTCTGACACACGGCCGTCTGATCTCAAACTAGGCAGAGCCTGTACTATGGTAACCAGACTGCTGATAAACATACTTATATATTTCTAAATACATACATATTATAGATAAATTACACCCAGACACAAAACAAATGATCATACTCATCACACAATTATTTGTCCTGGGTGGGAATCGAACCCACGACCTCTGGCTCAGCAGTCAGGGACAGTCAGGGCACAGATAAGATAATAGTTACTTCGGTCAGGGTACTAGAACAACAGGCCAGTCGATTCTTGTTGAAATAGATTCTTGGTGGTGCTTTACGGACCCGCCAGACCGCACAATTTTATTTTGGTTGTTTACTGGCGGAGCGGAGTGACAATCATTAATTTTGTAATAATAGTTTACTATTTCAAAATTCGAAATACTTTAGTAACCGATTCGATTACTGACTTCTTTCCTAACAACCGATTTTGACATTGTATCTATTTTTGTTAAGATTAAAAAAGCAATGCCAACATGTAACGTTTATATATAACACATTAAATCACATTTAATGTGTTAAATGTGTAGCCGTGTAGGATAGTCAACCTATCACATTATTAAGTCTTACACTATCTCCATACTTCAGGTAGAGGCCTGAGGTATGGAAATAGTGTTAGACTCCTCTCCTGTCGACAAAAGTGGGGGCAGGTAATTGACTGGCAATAGTACGCTGGCGAAGTGTGGCTTGTGTTGACATGTGATGTTATAATGTGTGGTAATATTTGTTAATTACACACATGAACTTCAAAAACTCCCTCTGAATTTTTGCGCGACCGGGGATCGACCTCGGATTGCAATCGTGAGAAGCCAATAGTTAGACACGTCGGGGAAATGGTATTTGTATTCTAGATTCATGGCAGTTAGTATAATAAAATAATCTGGGATTCGAAAGTAGGTACCTACTACCTACTATCTATTTGGGCCGGGAGACGGGATATGAACAATATAATTGAGAAATGCTGGGTTTGTTTTGTTTTTATTTTCTTATTTAAGAACTGTTGTTAAAAATATAATGAGATGTAATTGTTTTTACTATTAAACTATGTAAAAATTTAATAGGTATGTTACATAGACACCCTTCTACAAGTCTTCTTCGAAGAAACAATAAAATTATAATATATATATATATATATATGTCGGTTATAAACTGAATTCTAATTCTGAATTAAATACCTATAGGTAAATATAAAAGTAATTTTAATACACTTCAAATGACTATACATATGAAACAATCAATAAAATAACATTACTACTACCTACTTGATTTTATACTAGTTAATATTATGTATGCTATAAACACAAGCAAGATTTTCATACAAAAAGAATTTGTCAGAAGTGGGATTCGAACCCACGCCCTCAGAGAGGACCAGAACAACTCAGACCTGTTCAACAGGCAAGGTAAACCTTGAGTCTGGCGCCTTAGACCGCTCGGCCATCCTGACAGTTGAAACGTGAAGCGAAATAAGCGTTCACGTTCACAGTCGAAATGATTCGTAACATTTGCAACAGATGGCGCTGTTATATATTTCTGTACATTTCTTCCTGAATCGACACGAGCAATACGATAAATAAATATTGAGATGTGATTTTAATTGCATCACTTAGTAAAATAAATCTTGACATTTGAATCGATTTTGAGGTCACCGTTGCGATAAAAGAGCAACTTAATATGCATTTTTACTACTGCATTAGTATAAACAAAGATGGCGTTTTGTGCCCGAAATATCATGTTTGTAAATGGAATAATTTTAAGTTTCCCACCTTAATGGCAAGTTCTTTGGGTGCAATTTTTTTATAGGCACAAATGATGGCAAGCTGTCAAAGTACCCCATTAACTAATCGAACACCAAGGGTTTAGCAACAGACCTTGGAAAATTATTTACTTGACAGGAAGTACATTCATTATTGTCTGTGCTTTTTTCGTTTTAAATTAGGAATTCGACAAAATTATACGACGTAAAAGAAGAATTGACTTTAATTGAATTGACACATTTATGCCACAGACTAAAAAAAGTTCTTTAAAAAAAACTCTTACAAAAAAATTATATTAACCTATGATTGGTTTATTACGAAATGTTAAAAAAACCATAGCCCTCGATAAAAATAGACCAATAACTCAATTCTATTGTGACCACGGACATTGGTGGGCAACGTCTCGTGACGTGACATTGTATTTGTTACCTAATTATTTATTCGATAGGAATTTGGAGCAATTGGTAAATAGATGTTTATGTAATATTGGACCGGTAATAGATATGTAAATTAGTAAATAGTGGTAAATATATATTGTGATAAGCGTTCATATAAACATTTCTAAATAATTTGTTTATAAGCTAATTTGGATCAACTCGACTTGTTAAATAGGAACTCCGGGCGATGCGGCGATGGGTCAACGACACCAGTGATTTCCAAAAAGGAAACTCAAACAGCTGATTGTAGTGTTAGGACTCATTTTGCCTTTTTTAGGGTTTCGTTCTTCAACAGGAAAAAAAAGAAACCCTTATAGCATAATTTTGTTGTCCGTCTGTCTGTCTGTAACGACCCTTTCTCTCAGGAAATTAACACCATGTCTGCGATCCCTTGAAGCTATAAAATAATGAAGTTGACGCACGGGTGGTGCAATGGTTGAAGTGGTAGCCTCGCCATTACGCCGCGCCGAGTGCTGTGGATTTGATTCCGACACAGGACAAAAAATTGTGTGGCCGCAAATAGTAGTCTCGAGTGTAGGTGTACTTTGTGTCCGTTGTTTCAATGTTTGTAAAGTCCCCTTCGACACAGGAATCTAATCTAATCTTACTAATATTGTAAATGTGAAAATTTAGATGGATGGATGGATGGATGTTTGTTACTCTTTCACGCCAAAACTACTAAACAGATTGCGATGAAACTTGGTATGTAGATAGCTGGAGACCTGGATTAACATATAGGCTACTTTTTATCCCGATATTCCCACGGGATCGGAACTTACGCGGGTGAAACCGCGGGGCGCTGCTAGTAATATTATAAATATGAAAGATTGGATGGATGGATGGATGGATGGATGGATGTTTGTTTGTTACTCTTTCACGCAAAAACCACTGACCCGATTGCGATGAAACTTGGTATGTAGATAGCTGGAGACCTGGATTAACGCATAGGCTACCTTTTATCCCGATATTTCTACGGGATCGGGACTTACGCGGGTAAAACAGCTGGGCGCTGCTAGAATTATTATGAACGTGAAAGTTTGTGAGGATGTATGGATGTTTGTTACTCTTTCACGCAAAAACTGCTGAACCGATTGCGATGAAACTTGGTATGTAAATAGCTGGATATCTAGATTACTACATAGGCTACTTTTTATCATTATATATAAATTTGAAGTGTCTGTGTGTGTCTGTGGCATCGCAGCTGAATGGCCCAACTTAAGTGCGTTTTTTTTTTGTTTGAGAAAGAGTTAATGCGTTTTTTTTTGTTTCAAGAAAATCTGTTCAGCCATTCGAAGATCTTCAGCTCTTTTCTAATTGTTGAAGCGATTTTCGAGTCGGGGGTATTTTGAATTTAACATTTATAGTTTTCAATGAATCTAGTACTCAGTTGTGAGTTTTCGGGTGCTCCGGTTTTAATGTTGTAAGTGGTAGCAGCAAGTAATGCATGTACTACATTCAACTTATTACTTGAGGAAACAGACTCTGAATAATTGCAGACTGTATTGCACGATATTTAAACACGCCTGTTGGTGTAATGGTCAGTGAGTGGGTTCACATCGGTAGGGCACTGGGTGGGGTACGAACCCGCAACCACTCGCTCGCAATTCCGACGTCTTAGCCATTACGCTACAACAATCACAGTAAAATTGATAATAGTTGATACAGATCAGATTACTAAACCGTTGTACGTAAATGAATGGTCTAATGATTCCGGCACCAATTTGTGGTAATGAGGCGTGGAGTTGTTGTTCAATCAGAGACCTTGCGCTATTTACCCGATTTGTTACCTAAGAGATATAAAAGCTATATAGTTTGAAAGCGGTTTTAGGAGACAATCAAAGTTATCTTTAAATATTTTTCTTACATACCTAATACCGTACCGAAAGCCTCTTATGCCTTGGTATTGCCAGTTTCATAGGCCCCTGGTAAATGTTGACTGCGTCGAGTGTGCTTGTTTACACCTTAGTACTTTAGTAAGTATTAAGACCTTTATTAAAATACAAGTATTTGTAGAGTAACAATCACAGAAACTACTTTCAGCAAACCGTACACATGAGAACGTGCAGTTTAAAAGAAATGTTTCTTCCCTACGTAACTATCTAACCTTTAAGTTAAATCGTGAATAGGATAACTGATACATATAAATATATATTATTATTATTATTTATATCCTTAAAAAATCTTCTAGAGACATTGTTTTGACCCACTATTTCTCCTGTACCTACTCTATAGGGTGATCTTACAATGGAACACTTACTTTAATCACTGAAAGGACATGACATGACATAACTATTCGTTAAAAAATATGTAAGATTTAAAATCGTAAACTTTACACATTCCACCTACTTTTATGAGAAACGAAGGTGATAATACCTGGATATTCAACCGGCCAAATTTTGGAAAAATCACTAAATATCACAAGGGTAGGGTGTAGTGAGATATCACATGTATTTATTTTTACATTGAACGCGCTATTATATCTGTATTTAAAGAAAATGTTTAATATATTTTGAACTAAAAAATACACTTGATTTTGGCTAGGGGGGTGGGTTTGATCTAAAACCCCACCACGTATCACCAGGGGGGAAGGGAGGGTTAAAAAGATGCTAAAAAAACATCACGTGATTAATGCACGACCCCAAAGCGAGCTCTGTTAACGAGAACTCTTTTGATGCAGATAAACAATGCACGTCTTTGGTATGTTGAACTTTAAATACCATTCTATTCCGCAATGTCCACCGAAACTATTAAGTATTACTTTATCTTTGATTTTCATAGTATTTATTTTTAGGCAATGAAAAGTGACCTGAAGACGGTGGCAGGGATGGACTGGATGCGGAAGGCGGAGGGCCGGGTGCCATGACCCACATTGGGAGAGGCCTCTGTTCAAGAGTGGACTATGTTAGGCCATTACACGGTAGGTTTTGCTGTCAGTTTTGCCACAAGCAAAACGGTGATTGACGAATAACCTATCGTCTAATGCATTGATTGACGGTTGCATGATGAGATTTTAATGTCGATATTATTTCATCAATCACCAACGAACATCCGTCAATAATATGACTTTTGGTAATGATTGATGTTTGCATGAGCGTCTAATGGACGCCATAGGCTGATTGATTGATTGATTGAATCAAAAGTGAAATAGGTATAAGTTATAAGACTGGAGCTTACAATGCGATAACATTACTGATATGCCAACTCAGTTTTTTTTTTACTTTAAAACACGTTTTAAAGAAGTTTGACGTCATTTACTGGTTTATTCTATAGATAAATTATGGCAATTTTTCCGAGAACGGTTGGTTCTCGGAAACATTTACTTGTTTGTGATTTCTTACACACACATTTAATAAATAGACTGCACATTTTGTGACTGTGAAGGACATAAAACCGGAGAGACTTGCTTCTACATATGTAGATTAATGTCTGTGGATTAATTAATTTATAATTAACTAGCAACCCGCCTCGCAGAGCATAGTAGAGACATCTTCAAAAATCATCATCATATTTCAACCAATTTACACAAAACCTTAATAAATTGTGTACCTAAACGGCATGAATCGCTCTATCTGTCGGTAAAAAGCCGCATGAAAAGCCGTTAAGTTTTTGAGTTTATCCCGAACAGACAGACAGACGCGGCGGGGGACTTTGTTTTATAATCTGTAGTGATAATAATAATTTATCAATAACTGTACCAGAAATTAAACCTAAACACCCAATTTCCTCCATGAGGGTATTGAAGATATTAATACCCTCAATCATTAAGATATTAGGACATCTTATAATTAAATATTTGGTTGTAACTGAAGTTAGGCAACAGTCGACACGGAAAATAAAACTGAGAGTCATCAAACACTGAATTATAATTATTATTATACTTATTCCGTATTCTATATTATACATAATTAACAAGGCTATAAACTCAAAATCAATATTTGAACACGTCCGACAATTGGAAAAAAATCCACAAATGAAGGTAGTTTATAACTGATTGACAGCTACGAGTAGGTACTGTCTGTTCCTATCATAGCGTGACAAAATACATTTAACCGTAGTGCCTGAGGAATATTAACATAGCTACCTACAAATATTTAAGTACTCATTATCTTTGCACGATGAGTTTTTTGTGATTTCAATTATGTATGTAGTCGGAATGAACGAAAGGTCAATAGAATCTTTACTAATATTATGAAGATGAAGTGTTTGTTTAATTATGTAAATCCACGGGAATTAACGCGATCACGAAAAGGTATTACATACCTCTGAATTGCCTGACATTTCGACCAGGTTGCACTGGCGGTGGTCACAGCCGTAAATACATAATTATATCATGGAACGCGAGAGTTTAAAAGTTAGTTTGTTTGGTTGAACGCGTTAATCTCAATAACTACTGGTTCGAATTGAAAAATTCTTTTAGTGTTGGATAGCCCATTTATCGAGGAAGACTATAGGCTATATAAGATCACGCTACGACCAATAGGAGCGGAGCATCAATGAAAAATGTTGCAAAAACGGGGGAAATTCACAAACGCGGACGAAGTTGCGTGGGTCAGCTAGTATGAAATAAATTGGAGGGTTGAAAATGACGTATGATTTTACTTAAAGGCAATAAATAGCCCTTAAGTAAAATCATACGCCAATTTGTAAATTTGCCCCGTTTTTGCAACATTTTTCATTGATGCTGCTATTGGTCATAGCGTCATGTTTTATAGTTCTCCAATAGGAGAACTGCTATCTTTTTTTATGGCAATTAATTGTTAGACAAACGCACGACAAACGGAAGTTTCATTCAACTCCTTTTTTATTTTTACCCAAAATGTTGTTTTAAGCAACAGATAAGGCTCAAGTCTAAAAAAGAAGCCTAAAACGGGAGATGGCGGGTCTAGAAAAAGGCCAGGAATTCTTTCTAAATGCACACCACATTTAGAATAAAGACTTAGTTATACAAATTAATCAATGAACATAATCACTACATATTACAAAGTCCCCCGCCACGTCTGTCTGTCGTTCTGTTCGCGATAAACTCAAAAACTTCTAAACGGATTTTCATGCGGTTTTCACCAACAGATAGAACGATTCATGAGGAAGGTTTAGGTATATAATTTGTTAACGTTTTGTGTAAATTGGTTGAAATACGATGATGATTGTTGAAGATGTCTCTGCTACCCGTACGGAGCCCCTTATTTTTATTTTACTTTTTTATTGATTTTTTTTTTTGGTTTGATGCAACTGGGAACAGACCACGAAATACCCGATTTAGCGATTAGGTAACTGTAGTACCGTGGGGTGTGATAGAAGTAGGTACTACAAATTATCAATATGGTCATAAATACTAAATAACTTTACTGAGCGTCTCGATAGCACTTTTAATTCAATACTCATTGACACTAATTCATACGGGCCAACTATGGGGCAAGGCCGTCTAATGGACTGGTCACACAGGTTTCGGGCGATTCTCTTTCGATAAAAACTCGATTTCACTATAGCGGACAATCGATTTTAATTTGATTACCTCTTCTGAATAATATTAGCATTCTGTTGAAAGTTATACAACAATGTTTTTGTCAATATGTAGCGAATTTGCTCAATTTGGATTCTAAATATATCTTTAAATTAGCAACCCGCCCCGGCTTCGCACGGGTACAAATTATACACCTAAACCTTCCTCATGAATCACTCTGTCTAGTAGTGAAAACCGCACGAAAATCCGTTCAGTAGGTTTTCAGTTTATCGCGAACAGACAGACAGACAGACGCGGCGGGGGACTTTGTTTTATAATATGTAGTGATTAAAGCTTACATAGTAATCTGTATGTTTACAGTTTATCTGTGGCTAATAACTTCACATCAAAATAACAATACAGTATACACACAACATATATAATTATGCTCTTCAAATTACTGAAATAGCTATCAAGATTATAATGTATTAATTAACCTATATTCTGCATCTCAAGAACACTCGAATTGAACAGCACTTGAGATGTTGCAATGAGATGATCATCTTCAAGTTGCAATAATATAACATTGATGGAGTTGAATGTAATTAGTTCTGTAGATTGGTGATTGTCAATATTAACCTACAGATGAAGGCTGCTGTGTAAGACCGCGCGTTTTACTTTCGTGGAGCAGGAGCTGTGTTGTAGAATAAGACTATTACTAATTTAAGTTTTTTATGGTACCATGGTTCTAGAGAAAAAAAACATGAATAGGATCGTTCTGTTTCTCCATCTTCCACAGCGTAGTGTCTCCGAAACTACCGGACGAATCCTAAACTAATTGTTAAGACTAATTTTGAAGACGAGAAGATTAGGGAAACGAGTTTTGTATTTAAAATCACATTTACACAAAGGCTTGTTATGAAAAATCGACAGTTAAAATTGTAATGTTGTACTATAGTAAATCATCTTGCTTTTCACCGGAACTACTGCTTTTTGATTAGACAAGAAAGTGAATACTTTTTAATTAGACGAGCGCTCCCCCTTCTGCTCCAATTCCTTATTAACTTATCTAATTCGCACTTTACTGATTAACTCTAATCTATTAAATGGTAGAAGTGAAGTGCAGAATGAAATTAACGAACGAATACTTCCTTACTGTACAAGAATAATTTAGGCATTGTGAAAAATAAAAACATAAAGTACACAAAGAACCCTTCTGGCATATTGTCATACCTTTAAACCACAAGTATTCGTTCCGTCTAGTTCGTTATAAGGCACTCTGAATTAGGTCTATGCAGTCAACAGCATTTTAATACAGATTTTATAATTGCAAATGTGTTCACAAGTGTGTCAATAAATGCTGTGACATAATAGTGGCCAGAAGAGAAGTGAGAGCATGTGGTGCTTTGGTTGCCAGTGTCAAAGTCCTATCTAAGATTCTGGATTACTTCGTCCCAAGAAAGGCGTACCTCAATCTCATTCAAAGCGACGAGTTAACGGACTATTTAAAAAGAGGTTTTTACTTATCTCGGGATCTTCTATAAAGACCTGCTGAACAAAATATGATTATCTTTTTCCTAGAATAAGAGCATGTTGTTATATTAAGTCCAAGATAAGTAACTTAACCGTGAGCAACGATAAGCAACGGTAAAGTTTAGCGTTCCAGGCGCGCGTTGGGAGTATTTATAGCCCTGGAAATGACAACAAACGGTACGACTCCTGCGCATCGAATACGGATAGCAGAAATGTTTATCTTAATGTCGCAGATAATATCGCAGATAATTTGAATTCTTATATGAAAAAAAAAATTGACATTTATTTTTACTGATTAAAAACTTTTCAAGATTTTTGTGTTTGAAATATTCCAGGACAAAATGGAAGAAAGAATCACCTGCTCTTTCTAAGTGAGAGTGAGATCTTTAGTAAGACCCAATTCTCGTTCTGAATTTGTACTCTCGTTTTACAAACTTTCAACTTGCACCGTTTGTATGTCCTTACCTCTTTACGGTCCAAAGTTTATAATCAGTTTTTAAAGCATTTACTGCTATCTGTCATCCTATTAAGCTGAAAAATTACAACACTTTATTTTGGTGCCAATACGGAACGTAAACATAGCAACTTGTTCACATACATTCATCAACCCATCGGCTCATTGATCGTTAATGGCGTAACCCACAGTGAGAGTGCGAGGTAGCTCCTAAAAGCCTGTAAACGCCCCAGGAGGCTTTTGTACGTCTGGAAGGCTGGCTCAACTAGTCAGCGTTATCTGAACGCATAAAGGACCGCCTATGAGTCTAAATGCAGAAAAAGAGCCCTATCCTACCAATACCAAAAAACAATGAGGCGTTTCCATCTCTCTAGAACTATATATGTATAACATCCAGAGCTTGGTCCCTGCACCACCACACTAATCCAACTCTGTTTTGTGCCAAAACCAAAAATGTAACGGATTTTTTTTTTCGGAAAATAACTTTTAGTGGTTTTTTGTTGGTGTATAATATTGGATTAAATGTTTCTTAGGATCACCTCCTTGGCTCAAGCTCGTTATCTTCTTAAACGTTATTTCAGAAAGCTCAAGAAAACCCCTAAGCACATATCTAATTATTATTTGCATGTAAATGAATGAATGACTTTTTTCTATGTTAAAAAATAAATTTTTAGTAGTTTTAGTAATTTTTAGTAATATCATTTCTACAATTCCCTCCAAAAGCCGTTTTACGAACCTTGACACCACTTACTTCGCTAAATTAGAGGAGAAAACTCTCAAGTGGGCAGATTGTCTGTCACGCATAAATAACATTGAAATCATCACAAACACGTAATTGTTTACTATACAATATTTACTGGTTTCTATAACAAGATTCATTGTTTATGTCGTAAATATCGTATCAGATACTATGTTCATACAAATGTTTATAAGTGAACACATGGTTTTATTTACGAATACAGAATATATCTTCGTCAATCTAACTGTATACCAACTAATAAAACCATAAACATTTTAGATTAGATGTATTTTAGATATTGGTTATGTCTCAATTCACGCATCCATAAACACCATAATCCACCTTGTTGATAGTAATAAAGGACACCGCATTAAAACAAATTTTTTTTACGTACTGGCCAGTAGGCTGTTGTTGGTAAGATATGTAAGTAGTATAATTAATAATTATGCACAAATTAAAAACCCACGAAATTGATTTTCACGTTTATTTTTTTTCACCATCGTAGTTAATCAGATTTGTAATAAAAAAAACACCGCATTGAAATGAATAAATCAATCCGTTTTAGAGTTATATGATGAAACAGGCAGCACATGGGACATTTTCGCTACTGGCGGCTAAAAATCAACATCAGAGCAAAAGAAAAAAAAATAGTTATTACTAGATACGTTGTATTTCTCAACCAAACTTATGGATCAGGAAGTGTAGCCAGAACCAGTTGATAAGGCGAATAAGGCTTTAAACTAAGCTATTGCCTAAGCGTAACACTGCCATTACAATGGCATAACAGATTGCGTTTACTTTGTACTTATTTCATTTAGCAACTGATTGAAATTTGAATTAAAGCGTTCCGCAAAATTATCTATGGACAGATCTTGAGGAATTACATGACTAATTGTCTAGTAACATGGCAACATTATATACATTTATAATAATTAACTTTAAAAAAGTATAACCGAGGGTTCCGTAAGCAAACAAACATGTATGTAGATAGTATGTCGATCTCGGGAATCAATTCTCCAAAATTTTTGCTCGTCTTTTCCGAAAAACAAACTTCACTTTGCAGTTCTAAAAATACTCTCCCATACATCGATTTACGACAAAGTCAACTTTCCAACCGCAAAATATAAGTTTGTAATCACAATATTATGTAAAATAACAACAAATTAACGACACGAATTCGTTTCGATCGAATTGCACCGATCGTGGTCACGGGTGGACTGGTGAGAGCTCTGCGACGCCTCCGTGAGATGCGAGTTTCAGTAATTACCCGTACTTGGTCTTTATTATTTTGGTTCGCACTCTTCTAATATGTATAGTCGCGAAAGTAAAAACAATTAGTATGACTACTCGTTCAAAATATCCTTTTATTTGCTGATCTTACTTTAAGTTCAGGCACCGGATTTCACGCGTTAGCAGTTAAATCCTAACTGGATCCCATGTAAATAAACGTTTGAGCAAAGCACATATTATAACAATGCGTTAGATGCTTGTAAATATAACATTTATATGTCATACATAAATGAATGGCTTAGATTGCAGGGAAACAGATGATCTTATATATTTTCAACTAGCTGTGCGTGGAATAGTGTATTTATATCGAACCAACAGCCTAAAAAATAAGTTTTAAGCTTCTAGCACTAAATACGATGCGATATTTCCATACAACTTTTCATCCCCACCTTTCAACTCCTTACATTCCTTTTTTCGCATTAAAAAGTAGCTTATGTCCTTTCTCAGGCTCTAGACCATACTTCATTTAAATCGGTTCAGTAGTTTTGGCGTGAAAGGGCGACAGACAGACAGAGTTACTTTCGAATTTATAATATTAGTAAGGATACTAGTAAGGATTATATCCTACTAATAGTACTAATATTATAAACGTGAAAGTTTGTGAGGATGTATGGATGTTTGTTACTCTTTCACGCCAAAACTACTGAACCGATTGCGATGAAACTTGGTATGTAAATAGGTGGAGACCTGGATTAACATATGAGCTACTTTTTGTCCTGATATTCCCATGGGATCGTGACCTACGGGGGTAAAACCGCGGGGTGCTGCTAGTGTATAATATAAGGTAAAAAAAATAAATATTATTTTAAAAATATTCTTAAAAAGGCAACCAAAAGCATCACTTTTAACGCTTTTATTAGCTTCTCCTGTAACTATGTAAACAAATCTAAGAAGTCGTATTTAACCAACTTCTAATTGTCGTACCGATTTGAAACTCAAAAATATAATAATCTTTATGTTTTCATTAAGAAGTCACATAATGTGTACATAGTTTGGTACCATATCATTATCAACTTATTTTCCACCAGAGAACCACTCCCGTGCTAGGAATGAACCTGTGTTACAAGTATTGAGGCCCCGTCGAGGATGCGCAAAGTTCTATCAAAAATATGTAATACCGATGACAATACAAAATATAGGTTCCGTCGAGCTGATCTGATGATGGAATCAGGAGTTGGATAGTGGAACTCTGGTCACTAGTAAACTCGTCGAGTTTGGGTTCATGTGGTTTGTTTTGACGAGACGAATACATTACACTTACACTTGATGACGAGGGTAAGCGTGTTTTTTAGTATTTTTATGGTTATTTTTTACTTGCTAGTTTATTAAATGTGTGCTAATCGACGTGTCAAACAAGTCACTAGGAGTGCTTAATATGTATTATTTTAGCTCTATTCATATTGCAATGGAATGTGTTATGGTTAGAATTAAAATGAAAACTTTTGAGAGTGGTATTCATATTTAATTAAGATATACGGCTTTACTTGTACGTATATTTTGGGGAATGCTCGACTAGTTTTGGGCCCGATGGGGACCAGATCAAGGAGTGAAGCGTTCTGCTATGAGTGAGTGTGGTGCCTGCCTTATATTCTGTGGAGTGCAGAATAGGACAGATTTTTACATTGGGCGATTGTATTTAATTCTGCGATGAGGTTTCTGTTATGCCACAGGTTCTAAGAGGTATTATTATACAAATCCTTCCAGCTTAATTCCTTATATTTTAAAAATCTGTCTTTCTATTAAAGTTTATTCATATATTGATCATTGATATATATTTTTTTTAGATATAGTAAGTACTATTGTTTACTTTTACTTCCCTAAATGTTTGTGTTAGGATTATCTTCTTTTTTTTTCTGCCGAGTTTTGTGAATTTGAGCATAGGCAAATGAAAGTATGAACCGTACTCTATGATATTTATTAAGAAAAATATTGTGCCAACACAACCACCTCTTCGTTGAGCTGGTACTTGAACTCAAACCGACTAAAAGAAGACGTTGATCTATCCCGGTACCACAACAGGCCTTTTTATTCTTACCTATATAAAACCATTCGGTCTCTATAAATGTACATATTTCTTCTGTCAGAATGAAAATCAAACGCAATTACCACATAAAAATAACAGTTATTCTATGATGTAACTGGCATGGCACTGTGAAGAAAACTACATACTTATCGATAAGACTAATAAACGGAAAATGCAACCGTATAAAACGGTAATGGATATAGTTATTACAATTCAAATTGTTAATCGTTTTCAATGAATGTTAGAGTTTTATTACCTAGTTAATTGAATGATGAATTAATTAAGAAAGTTTATCCTTTAGATAGATAGATTTTTGAAGTGTAAACTTCTTTAGGCACGTTTGTGCACTTTTGCTATAGGAAAAAAGCACTGAACTCGTGATAGTTACGCTAATAATACATATCTAGATCGACTAGAGGGCGCTAATCTAAACATTGAGCTCTGTCAGCTCCTTATTAATTAATGTCACCAACCTGCTAATGTGACGTTTTAAGTTCGTCGTTTCGTTTAAATTTTCACTTCTGTCGGCAGTCCCATGACTGCCTTTTTTTTTTTAATGGCGAGTTTAATGTAACTGTGGAAATTAATTAAAATTCTAAACTAATATGTTTGAAATTAAATCTGTGCTTCATCACATTGGGACGAACCACAGAATAGGCTTTGATTTATTTATTGAGCCGTGTATAATTTTTCTCTATCTTTATATTTATATTTCTTCTGTGCGTGTGTATGTTCCTAAACCCCTCCTAAATGGCTGGACAAATTTTAATGAATTTTTTGTGTGTCAGGTGGATTCGAGAATGGTTTAGATTTAAAATTGGACCCGGTAGAAGTATAAGTTCAGGCAGGACAACGTCTGTCGGGTCCGCTAGTATTAGTATAAATAACTTAAAGTATAGTACCTTAATATAATAGATAAGGCATTTTTCTGCTTGAATTTCATCCTCCCAAATTGAGAAGGACCTCACAATGCAGAAAAAACGATATGTCACTTAGTGCCGTAGTTCCAAATTATCTAGGCTGAACGCCAAACGTGATATATTTTGTATAGTGAAATCAGGTGAAGGCTTTCTTTCAACGCAATCGTGAGATCACTTAACCATATGCGGATTACAGATGGCTGTTTAACAAGTTACGTGCTTATTGCAGCTAAATAAGGCCCTAGTGTAAGCACCGAGTAACAATTCTATCGAACACAGGTGTTTAATTAGTCACCTTACTAAATCAATAATTGATTGTTTCAGCATAGCGTAGTCCTGTGCGCGTGTAAAGGTATTTGGTATATTCGAAGTGAAATAAAGTGCGGGTTTATGGTTTTATACAATATTTATAAAGACCTAGCAGCGCCCCCTGGTTTCACCTGCATAAGTCCCGATCCCGTGGGAATATCGAGATAAAAAGTAGCCTATGCGTTAATCCAGGCCTCCAGCTATCTACATACCAAGTTTTATCGCAATCGGTCCAGTGGTTTTTGCGTGAAAGAGAAACAAACGGATGTTTGTTTCTCTTTCACGCAAAAACCACTGGACCGGACAAGTTTGGATGGATGGATGGATATCCATCCATCCAAACTTTCACATTTATAATATTAGTGGGATTAAATTATATTAAAAACGTAAGGAAAATTGTATGGTTTCCTATAACTTAATAGTTTGACGGAGATTAATTACATAATGTTGTATTCATTTTTATTATTTAACGGACCTCATCACTGGCATAATTTGTTTTGATTAAAACCCAAATTATTTGTTATTAACTGATCAGCGAGACTTCGTCGGCGTTTGTAAATTTTCCCCGTTTTTGCAACCTTTTCATTGATACTCCGCTCCTATTGGTTGTAGCGTGATGTTATATAGCCTTCCTCGATAAATGGGCTATCCAACACTAAAATAATATTTCTATTCGAACCAGTTTAGTTTTATTACACTATAATTTATTTTCCTATTTTTTAGACTTGTATTGTCATCATCATGTCCTTGATAAGTGTGCAAATTTTCAAGTTAATCGGACGTCTCTAAGTTGGTAAAAGCAACATTGAAAGATTCTGTTACATAGATAGATACAGGTCAACGCCGCGCGCCATCTATGTCGGTTGCCGGTTGTTGAGCAGGGTAAACAATAAATTTGAATAGTTTCTGATCAGTCCCCGTGTACCTTCATTCGTTCAGCATGTAACTTTAACTTTACGATTGCCTCACACGCGTTTGAACAATTTTCACGATCATATTTAAGACTGAGTCTGATGTTTTCTCGTTGGCTTTAGTGACGCTGTAGATTTAAGTACTAGTTAACTCCGACCAGAGTATATTCGCACTTATAGTACTTAGTAACAACTCATACAAATAGTCCACATGGTCCATCCGTGCATAAAGGTAATCATCCGTGAAGTCATCACTGCCATCAGTCATTGGTCCACACTAATCAGTAATTTAGATACACTGTGGATTTTCCTGTATGACAACCTGTAAACTTTTTAAGTATACCATGACATAATTCGAGTGAGTGAGTGAGTGAGTTAATCGATCATTGGACACGTGGGGGAATCATAATTCTTTGTTTAACGGAAAATGTTAACATTGTTCCAACAACAACGGTCTACAATCAACGTTAAACAATATCGCAGCTCATGTAATCACTAGATTACGTAGGTATACAACTGTAAATTCATTGAAACCACTGTTTTAAGGCTAGACCAAATACGTAGTTAATGAAATGCTTTTTAAAGTAAGTATGTGTACGAGGACTACACCGGCGAGTGCGGCGCAAGACACCGACGCGTTTGCTCGCTCTTTACCCCGTGATAAAGAGCCCCCGTTGGGTTCGAAACTAGTCGGGCAATCCCGAAATATACACGTGATTGAAACCGTATATTTATTTTAAATATTTATATATTTTTTTTCAACAATTTGCTTTTAATTATTAAAACACTTTATTAGCACTTATTACAATATGCTCACTCATGGAAGATAGACAAATAAAGACTCTCAGATCAACGCCATTAATTACAAATTAGGTAGAAAAATATGAAATCGATTAGCTGTATTAAAAACAAAAGCATGGCATCATTAGCTTGTGTAAGTGAACGAGTGGGCATATAATTTGATCTGCGTGTAGGTCCAATTACTATTATAATAAACTTATTATGTTATGTATGTTATGGGCCAAGTGATTAAACATTGCACTATTTACAATGCCCCGGCAAAGTGAACAATGACAAGCTTTTTATATATCAATGACCGCTGAAAAGTAAAGATGCTCGACTGACAACCACGGTCTGAAAAGCCCAGCCCAGGCAAAGACTGGACAAATTTCCTTCCACTAGACCGATCGACGTCCTAGTAAAAATGGCAAAAAGTGTTAAATGAGGGCAGCGCAAGATTGCTCTTTGTTTTAAGCCTTTAGCAGAGGCCCTTGTTTAAATCCTTTTGCTCAAATAATAATGATAAAGGTGATCAACTTTACCACAATTGTTTCAAACAATGGAACCTCCCTAATGTTCATTGCACTTATTAAGGTGTGTTCAAGTTCTTCACAATCTAAATAATACCGCTTACAAAAGGATTAAATGCAATTTGGAGTCTCGATGGGTGAGTCATGCGCGTGCGCCGGTTTCCCCTTAAACGCTCAACGGGTCAATGTGTTTACTAAACCATGAACATCTCGTGTTTTGGGAGTGTTGAGCAGTTTTACTTAAATTAATTAAGTGATTCGTTGGTTCCGAGGCATAAGATGACGTTTATGTTTGTGTGCTATCGTGAGGACTTGGTTTGACTCCCGGGTGTGGCAAATTGCTTTTATTAGATTATTTTTTTGTAAATTATTTTTTGGTACACTGCACGTGCACACTACGTGCACTTTTGATCATGCTATAGATGTTATAGATTCGCCCCTAGTCGATGGCAAAATGAAGGTAAGTATACACTTCGGTCTACCCCTTTTGGTAACGTACCTACTGATGTTACAGAACTCTCCGTTCTACAAAAAATCTTCTTCTGTTATGCCCCTCTCATACTTCTGCATGTGTCCATTCTTCCTTCTTCACTCAATCTGTTCTCCTCTGGAACGCTCTTACTTAGGAAATCAGAATAGCGCCCAGTCGCCTATCGTTCAAGACAAAGGTACGAGCTCTCCTCTCTCAAAATTTTGCAGGATCATCACAACATTAATACTTTACATATTATAATGTGTATGTAAATATGTATGTATCTTTGTATGTATATGTGTATATATTTATATATTTCCATATTCTACTTCCCGTTCCTTTTTTTTTGTTTTGGTATTTATTTGTCTTTCATTTGTTCCAAAGTTTATGATTCAAATTTAGTGCACCTACTCCAATGCCCATGGCATTAAGTCCGCCATTGTACATTTTTGTGCATAAAGTTTTAATAAATAAATAAATAAAAATTAATTTTTGGTTAGTGGATCGAGCAACGTAATCGAAGACTGATCATGCGATTCTGATTAAATAAGTTTGTATTGGTAAATTCTTAGTGAAGGTTCAGAATCAGAAGACGATCATTTTTTTAAATTGAACCAAATATGACCCTATTGGCTTTAGTGTCTTCAAGTTATGTTCTCTTGTTATTTCACAGATGAAACCAGAGCCTTAAATAATAATAATAATAATAAAACTTTTATGTCATAAAAAGGAGCTGTAGTACAATAAATTAAGTAACTTATAATAATAACAGCAAACACTTAAATAATAACTACACTTAGCGGTTCAAGTACTGTCCTCTTAAATAGGCTACAGAATAGGCTATGTAGTAATGAGAAACAGTGCCACCTCCTCGGAGATTGGAAATACAGTGTTTGAAAATACAACATTATCAATCATGTGAGTACTAACTATTCTTTAATTTTTATTTCTATTCTTTTGTGTGTGTGTGTGTGTGTATGTGTGTGTGTATGTGTGTGTGTGTGTGTGTGTGTGTGTGTGTGTGTGTGTGTGTGTGTGTGTGTGTGTGTGTGTGTGTGTGTGTGTGTGTGTGTGTGTGTACATGTGTGTGTTTGATACATGTGTATGTTTATATTGTATTGTAGTTATTGTGTGATTTAATTATAGTAAAGAACGTAAAAATGATTCCGTTTCATTTTAGGCTGTATTTTGAAGAAACTTTTGAACAACTTTTTTACATTCATAATATGATATATTGTAAATAAACGTTGCAGAATTTATTTTATTATATAAATATGGGCCAAGATAGAAGAAAAATCTTTTTGTGAAAGAATATTTAGTCCTAGGCAGGGAGCAAATTTTATCTCTACGACGGTGGTTAGCAAGCATAACGTATGGCGTATTACGATGTTGCAAGAGAATAGTTTGAAGTATAAAGTTTTGTCTTACATTAAGGACTTCACAATTTTTATAAAGTGACGTTGTTGAATATAAAATTGGTTTGAAAGTTGCAGTCTTCAGTATGGCTCTGCGCGCTATTTCTAATGGGTAGATAATAGTTTTACACGCCCCACCCCAACAAGAGATACAATAAGAAATTATAGAGTACAAACTGCGTAATATACTTTAAGTATTATAAATTTGTTAGCAACATACCGAAGGGTTTTGAAAATATAAATTAGTTTACGCACTTTGCATGTCAAGGTGTAAATGTGTTACCTATTCTTTGCATGGCAATACTTCTGGTTAACCAAGTCCTTGATCACATAAACAACATATAACATAAATATTGTCAAAATGTTCACAAAGCCGTCAAAGAAAGCAATCGAATAAATACTATCATAATTACGACTTCCGTCTAACACAAGGCAAACAGTTAGTTATTGTATAACACTTGATAATTCGACAGATGTTCTTTGATCGCTTATATTCGCTTTCTGAGGAAAACAGATAAGTAAATATAGGACAGACCACTGTTATCCAGTAAACCATTTTTATATATAATATCACATACATACTGTTGTGCCTGGACTCCACGCGTCATCTTGCAACGTTCGTGGATTGATGATTAAACTTCTTTGACGCGAGAAGTCTTACTGGCAACTTCGTGCTCAAGATTCGAATAAGTCGTATTTGAAATAGTTCAGAGAATGGAAAGATGAAAAAAGAGAGTCTCACCTGTGAAGCCCTGGGGGACAGTTGTCCATGCTGACACACGGAGCCCCAAGATATATTAATTTTTTGATTGTTATTGCGAGTTACATTATTAATATGATTGTAATACTTTAAAGGTTTCAGTAAAAGCCTAAGTTGCTCCGCGTAATCTTTCATTCCTCCTTCCCTAAAATTAGATCCTTCTTTCCTGGTACGGCTCATCCTCTGAGTCACAACAATACATATACACTAACACTCTGTCTTTCAAATCAGCTTAGTAGAACCTGAGGCTAGCACGTTCGAACAACAAACAAACTCTAACTAAGCTTCATAATAACAGGGTAGATAGATAATTAAAAGTTTTAACATACATTCATCATAATCTCTACTTATTTCTTTCACACTCTTGTCGATTCGCAAAAATAAAGAGGCAATGGACTCGCCATATATTTTTGAGTTCTGACAACCGCTCCGGGAAAAAGTTTCTATACTTCCGACCCCAGACTGGAAGTCGCAGTGTGGCATGTCCTCTTACTCGCTGGGCAAAAGACTTGTACTTGGTTCAAAAAAGAACATTTATAAACTGTCCTTTCCTTTCTTCCTTCTTTGAAAAAAAATCTAATATATATACACTACTAGTAGAAAGTCTCGTACATTACTGGTTTACCATTTACCAAGAGTAAAGACCTAGTTGTTCTAATCAGCCCTATAGTACTCAGAGTGGATACTTACGAGACCCCAAAATATGGATTACGAGGACTCAATCAGTCAAACATATTCTCACGGAATTGTAATTGAATGTGATGCAAGATTCACGCCTTTTGAAAGATTATTCATGGTAATCAGACATGTAATAAGTGGGTCGTTCACTCCTCATACATACCTTAAAAGGGCTACAATGATGATGGACATCTTCCTAAAGAGAACACAGGATGAGATGATAAACAACTGAATAATTTATATTACTGAGTAATTAAAAATTCGTTTGCGTTTATTGCTCACTGTTAGCCACATTCTATGGGATAATATGAATACACCTACTGTTCTTATTAAATACTTTTAAAATGTTACTACATTTTATATATTTTTGTTTAATGCGTAAGATTATATTCTCATTTTATAAGATTTACATAATATGTATAATATAACATGCAAATGAATAACGATCTAATTAACTATTTATACGATCAGATTAATATTTTCATGAGTGTGTTATTAATGTTATTATATTAAAATATTTTGATTCAACATCGTCATATGGGTAACCAAATACATATATCTATTTTAATTCGTAGTACTTATTTTAGTTGGTTACAAAGTGAAGTGCCTAGAACTTACAAAGTGAAGTGAATTAAACTGTATCCTTATTTATGTTTCGTTCTCTCAAAACTGTGTTTGTTAACAAAAATAATATGAGGTAGAATAGTGACTTATTATCAATGAATACTTAAATTCTACTAATATTATAAATGTGAAAGTTTGGATGGATGGATGTTTGTTACTTTTTCACGTAAAAACCACTGAACCGCTTGCGATGAAACTTAGTATGTAGATAGCTGGAGACCTGGATTAACGCATAGACTATTTTTTAACCCGATATTCCCACGGGATCGGGACTTACGCGGGTGAACCCGCGGGGCGCTGCTAGTAAGGTATATTGCTTAAAAACTGAGTTGCAAAACATTGAGACAACAGTTTAGCATTCAGTAGTGAAATTTACATGAAAACCTCGTTACTACATGTACTTGTCAACTCGTCCTCACTTTCCCTTACTCATAAATAATCAGCACTGAATGATGTCATGAATTAACTAACCGAATTGTGTCACAAACATCGGCTATCTCGACTTGACGTAATTATCACGACGCTGTCTTCCATGGTTAAGAAATTGTACAGCTAAATTACTAATGGAAGGAGTTTTGAATGTGACTCGTAGTTTGAACGCACTAAAGATGTTTTATGCTTATCCGGTTCTGGTCCTAAAGCGGACCGTAGACGATCATGCGGCATGACATCCATTACGTGCGGTCATGCCTTAGATTTTAACAAATTTGAACATTTTGATAAATAAATAAATAATACCAGATAAATCTAAACCTGCATGGGATTCCGCCGCCTTGTTTTGTGAGGAGGTGATGTTGGCTAAAGAGGCGGCGGAACGGCAACGGGAGAGGATAAGTACTCTCCCATCCCGCAGAAGACGCACCAGGCGCCGGAGAGCGCAAAATGATCTCCGGCCTCCATGAGCGCTGGCCTGGGGGTGACGGGTCGGAAGCAGGCCCGAGACGGTGGCGCGACGTGTTCCACGCGCACTCTGATCTGGAGGGGGGTTAGGCCCCCCGTACCCCATGATGTGGTCGCCTGCTAAAGGCGGCCAAGGTCTGCAGGGGTTCCCGGAGGACTCCTTCCTAGGGTATACCCGGGTTCCCCTGCAATAGACCCACTTGTGACGGAACACCGTGTGGTTTTAGTCGGTTCGATTCCGACATACCACTTTACCGTTAGCTCCGGTGAGGTGATGACCCGTGGGGGTTTCCACACGATAAAAAAAAAAAAAAAAAAAAAAAAGATAAATCTAAACCTATAGGGTACTTCCCATTGACCTGAAATCATGAAATTTGGTAAGAAGCAAGGTCTAAAGGGAAAAATCCGAAATTCGTTAGTTTGTTGTTATATATATCACATAAAATAATAGTTTTAGTGATTACAAACTTATATTTTGCGGTTGGATTATGGACTGTGTCATACATCGCAACCGCAAAGTTAAGTTAGTCTTTTGAAAAAGGTGGGCAAAAGTCTTCGAGAATATATTCCCGAGATGGACGTACTATCTACATACAAGTTTGTTTGCTTGCGGAACCCTCGGTGTGCGAGTTAGACTCGCACTTGTCCAGTTTTTTTCACCAAGTCTTCCAGGAAAGTTACCCCTTGATTGCGTGTTTTATATTTTTAGCGAACTTAGTGATTTTATATAGGTACCTAGACTAACGCGATTTTCATGAATGAGTTTTTACACACGTATTGCCCACTGATGTATGTAATTATGTTAAATCGCTACATTCACTGGTAAAAACAAAGTCTGACTGGCCTGTTGCCCTAGTGGTTATTGACCCTGACTGCTACTCCATAGGTTCGATTCCCACCCGAGTCTGGGTGTTCTTTGTGTCCGTTGTTTGTATGTTTATAAGGCCCCCGCGACACAGGAGTCATTCCTAATGCGGGAGCTGTCTTGTTAAAAAAAAAGTCAATTCAGCAAAATAGTATCGTCATTTGCAATTTCAAAAGATGGCACTCGTAAAGCCAATGTCAGCTTTTGAAATCGACATTAACCTTTAGAATATAGTTTCCATAACAACTTGAATGTGTTACTGATGCTTACTTACCAAGGTGTGTGTTTGGTGTTCCGTCCAAAGGTCGAAAGATTATTAATCTTTTAAACGTAAAAAATATTCCGATTTGTTTACATTTTATTTGTCAGAAACGTAAACGGTGTACGTGTATGTTGTGACACAATTTTGTTCTTCGATGATACAGCCTATACGTAACGTTGATTGACCGTAATTAACAAAACCTCATCAAATTTATTCATCCTGCTAATATTATAAACGTTAAAGTTTGCGAGGATGTATGGATGTTTGTTAGTCTTTCACGCAAAAACTACTGAATCGATTACGATGAAACTTGATAAGTAGATAGCTGGAGACCTGGATTAACACATAAACTGCTTTTTATCCCGATATTCCGACGGCACCGGGACTTACGCGGGTGAAACCGCGGGGTGCAGCTAGTTCATATATTTACGTAAATACGATAATTTTTTATATATGTATACCTAAATAACTGGATATTTATATTCAATTGATAATTCACAAATAACACAATTATAATTAATTTTCACATTCTAATTATCACTTGTACTTCGGTTATGAGCATACGTTTACCCGTTCTAGCTAGCTAGAGAATTTCACCGAATAACGAAAAGTATATATAGGTAAGTACTAATTGTAAAGTGAAATCAAGCTCTTTCAGCAAGCGACATTATAATAAAATTTGCCACGAGTAATCCATTATGTACCTTATTTATGCCACGCAAGATCTTTTTTTACTTCGATCGATCCGGGCCTTATATGCTTACCTTTCCCAACTACTTAGTAATCTGTGCCTTTACTGAGGTTGTCTCATTTCTCATTTACGGAAAATCAAAACTACATTTTAGTAATTAAGTAAGAGACACGTTTAGAATTTCGTTCTATAAATGAACTAATTACTTAAGTTTTATTAGCAACTTATAAAGGATGGGCTTGTCTATGAGAAAGTTGTACCTATATTTAATATGGCCAAACATAAAAGGTTGATCTTCAATAAGAATAGACACAGGCACAGATAACATAATACTATACTAGTAGACACAGGTCTGAATATACCATTATAGTATGCATGCAACTGGTCCACACATACATATGTTCATAATAAAAAGGTCTTAACAGACACACAGACAGACAGATATAACAACAAATTAACGTCTTTCAGATTTTTTCCTTTACTTAAATTACAAACTTAAATCTCATGATTCTAGGTCAATGGGAATATGGGTCTATAGGTTTTGATTTACCTTCAAATTGAAATTTGATGAGATCTAAGGCTTAAATGACTGTATCTTTTGATTGCGTTGACTTAGAAGCTTGATTTTTTTACAGCTTCAAGAGATCGCAGACTTATGTATTTGGTATTAATTTCAACTTGATGCATCCACGGGTTCCTGAGAAAAAGGCGGCTGACTGACAGGCGGACAACAAAGTGATCCTATAAGGGTTCCTTTGTTTCGTTTTGAGGAACGGAACCCTGAAAAGTAATAGGTATATCCAAATCATAACAGAAAATAAAATTACAAACAGGTATCTCTAGGCTAGGGACAGTATCGTGTGACGATTGTGACGAATAGCTATTATCTACTCTGTGCTAATAGGCCACAACTTAGCATAAATGCTACAAGTGTTTGCACTACTGATTTGCAGCTGGAACTTAAAATTGCAAAACAAGAAGACTCCCGACTCGAAAAGCAGTGCAATATAAAATAGTCATTATATGTATTAGGTAGTTTTTATGTCGAAGTTAGTATCTCATAGAATTAAAGCTACAAACAAACAAAATAACATAGTTTAGAATAATAATAATTAATCCTACAAATACCTATTATAAACGTGAAAGTTCTCATCCTCACAGGATGTATGGGTGTTTGTGACTCTTTCACGCAAAAACTACTGAACCGATTGCGACGAAACTTGGTATGTAGATACCTGGAGACCTGGATTAACACATGGCTACTTTTTATCCCGATATTCCGATGGCACCAGGATTTATGCGGGGCGCAGCTGGTAATATAATAAATTTATTGTTCTATCCGCGGCTTCGTTCACGTAAAAGTAAGTTTTCCATTTTTCGGGACTTTTTTCCTGGATGTAAGATACCCTATGCCCTTTGCTGTATCTCTGGCAACGTTTCAATTCTAGCAATTTCGTGATGTTTGGATGAACGGTACGGCAGCGCATAAAATACGAACAAACAAAGATTCATTTTTATATAAAAGACTAGCTACCCGGCCACGCGTTGCTGTAGCTAAGTAATAAAAAGAAATTTTACTAAAAACTGAGATAACAATTATAAGTACTATATCTCAAGTTGTACCAAACTGCACACAGTGTGCAAAATTTCATTAAAATCGGTTCATTAGTTTAGCTCATCGCGAACAAACAACATGACACGAATTTTATATATTTAAATAATAATAATAAAATATTTTTCTTTATTATACACCAAAATAATTTTAAAGAGTAGGAGTACAGCAATGTAGGGTGGTTTATACAATTAGCGGCCTTATCGCACTGAGGCAATTTCTTACAGGCAACCATGGGATTGAGCGAACGTAGGAAATCGATTTAAGGGCAGTATGGTGTACGCTCAGTAAAGATTAGTGTCAGGATTAAATTTTGATTTGAAGCTATCTCTCATCACACTAATTATAGGCGGTTCATAACTTAAACAAATTAGCTTTCTTAAGGTATTAGAGATACTAACTGCACGACTGCTTGCACGTGCCTTCGACTACAGCTTCAAGTGTTGCAGTTTTGATTCCCGCTCATTGTAGATATATATATGCATTACTGTGTCTATTTATCGACTATTTTTAATATTTTAAGTACATTGACACCATAAAATTCATACAATCAATCAATACAATTACAATTACGCTGATGTGTGTCACACACTATCGTACAAAAAAGAACATAAAAGCCTATTTCTTTCTAGGGGGTAATCTAAATTTTACACAGACCAAAATCGCTGCCATTTATCTCAGAAATAACAATGTTCGTATCTTTAAAAGCCGTCTAGCTTTTTATGCATAAATACTAAAACAACGTACTCCCAGCTCGGCTAAATCTCAAAGTGACTAACACTTTGGTACTTATTGTTTCTTATCGAATGCTGTCGCGGTCTAGTTCTTGTTACAGAAAATTTTAGGAAGACTTGCACAAACATGAACTAAAACAGTGATTGTTTTTAGCCGAAGACGTATGTTGCCTCCGATTAGGGTTGCCACCCGTATTTTAATATATAGTTTCGTACTATATTTTGATCAATTGTACTATATATTATAGAACAATAATAAAGTACGATAAATACTATATTTTTATTGCTAACTCACCCGTCGCCATTTTAACTGAAACTGGAACACACTGGAACTGTTTGTAAGCCTTAACTTCTTAACTACTCAAACGATCACCATTAAGTTTTGGTTACACGTTGTCAATGGTACAGAAAGGGACATCACACAGGTAGGTACCTACCATCTAGAAAAAAAATATTCCCGAGGAATGGAAAATGACTTTAAGACAACGATAAATGTAACGTAAAAGGTATGAACGATAAATGTGTCGGTACTATTATTTTTTCCAATTTTCTAAAAGTACTATACATTTTGCAAGTTAAAAAAAATACGATATTTTTCCCTAAAAAAGGTGGCAACCCTACCTCCGATACACGCAGACCTGCTGTGCCAACACAATATAAGCTTTCTCGTCAACATTTTATATCAACCTATTTTCTTATCAGCAAGCCCTATTCCCATGGGAAACAAATTTTGTGTAATGTTTATAAAACTTGTAGATAACCAAGTAAGGGAAACGCAGTCAAAACATCGGTTCATATGTTTTGAGTTAGTTTTGACATTTGATGCGCTTACTATGTTATGCTAAATGACCGTTTCCTTGTCTAAACACTAGTAGGCGAACACACATTCTGTAACTAAGTTTTGTGGAGAACAATTCTGACACACACTCACACTTTTGAATAGTTTGTTGAATAGTTCTGACTCTGGTTTATATAAGTGACTAGCTGCGCCCCGCGGTTTCACCCATATAAGTCCCGATGCCGTGGGAATATCGGGATAAAAAGTAGCCTATGTGTTAATCCAGGTATCCAGCTATTTACACACCAAGTTTCATCGCAATCAGTTCAGTAGTTTTTGCGTGAAAGAGCAATAAACGTCCATTATACATCCTTACAAACTTTCACGTTTATAATATTAGTAGGAGTGAGTGAGGTTACCGGAGACCCTAACCCTTCCCTCCCCCTCCCTTCCCCTACTCCCACCTTAAAGGCCGGTAACGCACTTGTGACTCTTGATTTGCAGGTGCCTATGGGCGGCGGTAGTCATTTACCATCAGGTGACCCGTCTGCTCGTTTGCCCTCTATCCCAAAAATCCCAAAAAAAATGAATAGGTATTTCTACGTCAGTAACGCACAAATGACGTAACTGGTGTGGAACGTTGAACAGGTACCGGCTACTGCTTCCTAAATCAATCATACGTCATCCGATCTTCGCGATATCTTCTTCGCGACTTCGGGTGTAGAATATAGATGTGTGTGCAAAACAACGATTTTACGTCCCTCTCTTTTTATTAGATATTATGTTCGTCAAATAATTCGAGAACCACCGACGCTAATAATTATTCTTTGTTCATAGATTTGCCCACTGGGGTTAATGTACTAAAACACCAAACAGTACGTACTTATCAAAATCATCACGATTCTTGAGCATAATTTATTAATATCGTTTCATTATTTTCCTTTAGTCTCTCTGCTTAAAATATCATTTTACCCAATCATTAAGTGTGCTATTTGCCGAAAAGTGCACTTGAAAAACAGAAAATAAGGATTTATTTGGGTTTTTTAATCTGTTTCTTTCAGTTCTTTTTTTCAACAGATGCTATTTTTAATCAGTTGCCTACATTCTTAGTTTAAATGTATAAATGAATGTGAACAAAAAGGACTACAAATTATTGAAAACAACGCGGTGTAACCAATGAAACAACGCGTTTAGACAACGGGTACATAGACGACTTAACATTGGCCAAAGGTTGCAGACAGCAGCCTATCAGGTAGCTTTGAGGATTTACAAGAATGAGTAAAAAACCAGCATAAATTAAAAATTGATTAGAAAAAAGCTGATCTTCGAATTATAGCTAAATAAAACACTCTCAATCAAGTCACCTTTCAAACAAAACTAAATAAATATCGGTCCAGCCGTTTAGAAGTTTTGATGCCACAGACAGATACACAGACACACATATAAACTTAATATAACATCCTTTTATTAACACCCCATCCTTTTAGCGTTGGGGGTTTAAAAATAACCCACTTCAACAACACAACAAGTAAGTATTTAGTTAGTCATAATTGACAAATAGCTACAATAAACATTGTAAGTGTTGGACTAAACATGGCCTATAAGACATTTCTGTAAACCAATTCTCAGAGGTACACCATAACGGATACCGATACAAGCTCCTGTAGAGCCATGCGGGGTCATCGCCCGGAACAATGAGCCTCATCGCCGATATCCTGTCCCTTGACGGCATCGCATTATTATTCCTATCCAGTTCTCCACTCACACCGATATGACTAGCTTGGGTATAAGGAAACTAGTATTTCGTGATGTTAAATTATTTTGAAGTCAAACGTAAACCCATTTACCCGAATGCGCTTCGGGATACAGGTAATACGTACATTATGTCAAAGTCACAGAACACAACTTCGCCCTTTAAGATTGTCGATTGTCGGATTGTCCATTAATCACGTGAGGCTCGTAAGGGGGGGAGAGAGCTCGGAAAAAATCACGAAATATCAAGGGGGGAGGAAGGGTGTAGTGAGATATCATGTGTTCGTAAAACGCACAATTATATCTGTATATAAAGATAATATTTAAAAAAAAAAATTTGAACTTAAAAAATTACACGTGATTTTGGGTGGAGTTACCACGTATCACCAGGGAGGGGTTAAAAATAAGCTGAAAAAACATCACATGATTAGTGGACGACCCCTAACAGGAAGCCAAAACTAAATTGATGTAGATATGCATATACCTACATATAATTGTTTATATTTACTGTACCTATACGTTACCAAGAAAGAAGAAAGGCGTTATCAAGCCACCCTCATTAAACCAATTATTAATAAACTACATCAATTTTTCTCAGCTGCATTATTATCTATCTAGTCATTTCACAAGCAAGATAGTATCCAAATGTATTTTGACTAAAAGCACATCGCCTTTTAGCCCAAAAGACACAACGCCATTTACGGAGGCGTGTGTGAAGTAAGTTTGTTTAGTATGGATAATAATAGATTTATTAAATAGAAAAAAAAATATATTTATATTTTGTTTGAAAGTTACTTGTCAGGTTAATTATCAGGACGGAAGGCAGGATAAGATATATCATTCGTCTGTGGTTAAGTTTAAGTTTAAAAACAACATAATGGTATCAATTCTGTTGTATTACTCTCTCGACTATAATCGACTAAATTTTCTTCATACAAAATGTAAACCTTGTACACTTTGAAACAAGGTTTTATTTCAAATTTAAACAAGTAGGTAACATATGTCGCTATCAAAATAAGCAATTTATAAGCGTGTCAGACTTTAGTCGACACTAAAGTCTGACACGCTTAAATAAACTTTAATACCACGTAGCGAGAGCCGCTATCCGTTGAATGCCATCTCTTTTGCTTTGTGTTTTTAGTAAGTGTCGATTAAAATAACGTCATCTTAGTTCGTTTTGAACAAGTTTTTATACGGCAATTATACGGCATTTGAATAAATGGGGACTCTCGCTGCGTAGAAATAAAGTTGAGTATATGTTGACAGGTTTTAGTGAAATTTAGTGCCGCTGAAAAATAGATGTCAATAACAAATAGACCTTGTTGCGAAGAAGACAGCGTTGATTTCATATGAAGAAATTAAGTCAGGTTTTAGTTTAGTCGAGTGTACAACAGAATCGGGACCAATGTCAGCCATAATAATAATATAAAAGAGCGGTCGACCGAAAAAAAAAAAATTAAAAACTAAAACCGGCCTTCGTAAAAATCGCGCTCTGAAAAGTATGAAACAACAACAATATTCTTGTGTGACATTCTTATCTACAAACTATTCAATAAGTATAATATATAATTTAACTAGCAACCCGCCCCGGCTTCGCACGGGTACAAATTATATACCAAACCCTTCCTCATGAATCACTCTGTCTATTAGTGAAAACCGCATGAAAATCCGTTCAGTAGATTTTCAGTTTATCGCGAACAGACAGACAGACAGACGCGGGGGACTTTGTTTTATAATATGTAGTGAAAGGTAGACAACTTTCATAATTATATATTTTAATTTAAATAAGTAGACATAGTGATTTTTATAGGATACTTTGCACTAAGGGTTTTTTACACTACTATATATTTTATAGTATTACAATACATAATACATAAGTATATAATTATATCAATAGTAAGCGATCCTCCTTTTGGGTTCGCAGTAGTCGGGGAAACAAGTATATTGAGTCATGTATCATCATTAATGGGTGTTTTTTATTTCAAAAAGAACTAAAAACGTTAATAAAATCCTAAACGGATGGATTTAGCTGACGTGACGTAGGAACATAAAACATGTAATTAAATACGATAAATAATAATTAATTGTAGTAGGAGTATTTACATTTGCTAGAAGATGCGGTAATAAAGTAAAAATGGAAACCGAACAGACAGATCAGAAGTTTTAATTTCCGATCTGAGCAGTCTCACCGAAGTAACTATTATCTTTTCACTGGCTACTAGTAAACCTCTCTCAAGTTTGGGTTTATACGATTCGTTTTGACGAGTCTAAAATATTGGCCTTAGTAACCCTAGTCTGATGATGAACCTAGAAGGTAGATAGTCGAACTCTTTTTATTTCTTAATTTGATTTGCTATTAAAGAGATTTTTTTTATTTTCCTAAACTATAATTCATTTATGGTCGACAAAAGTAGCATATTGCGCAAGCTGCCTCTTGGCCTTCGCAGAAACATAAAGAATCTTAATTTAAGTCATAAATATTCTACTATATATTTTGTAGTTTAATTGCAGGATACGGATAAATTAATAGGTATTATCATGTTTTGTTCGTATGGTCATACAATATGCGAAATAATAATAAAAGAACACTACATCTTGGAAACGACTGGACCATTGTATTTTCTTTTTTAATTTGATCGACCTTTTAAACCTTGTACGTCTGTCTTCTCCGTCTTGATTGATGTTGTAATTTGTGCATCATGCAGAGATGCATTGACAAGGTTGTCAGTACAGTGACCATGATTTGAGGTCAAAAAAGATCTGTTTATCATAAAATATTAAAAATTCGGCCGTGATGTGCCGTGAAAATAAAAAGGTTTTTTACAAGGATATAAATGGTTATTTTTTATAGGATATATGTATTAAACTACTAGAGTAGACGCATAAAAATATGGAAAAATAAATTATGGCCATTTATTACATTTATAGGGTGGAAAAAAGTTAAGTAGAGTTTTTTGTGTTATAATTTAGGCACGTTGAAGTAGTTGTTTGTACCTTTTTTAAAGATACTTTTCAGAACTACTAGGTATACCTCCTGTAATATATTAATTGAGGAATATCTGTGACACAGCGTGTCCAATCACAGTTTTCTACAGTTCTGTAGATTTGACGGATATGATAACCGTGAGATGAAACACGTTTATTATACTATTGTAATGTATTATAATTTATAGATCTTGTATATAAACCAGTAGGATTGCGGCATCTGTACCTAGATAACTTTTAATAAATATAATAAAATATCGGATCTCAAGTTACCCCGTACAAAACACGTTCACAGTTCACTGCAGTTTTATCGTAACTGATCGTGGGAAAAGTATTTTTCATACTCTCGTAATTATCCGTATAGTTTCTTAACTATCGCATTAAATTAATAGTTTAAAAAGAAGGTTTGAACACAATGCATCTATTGTGTCTATATATATTTACTATAAACTAGTATCATTAATAGCTCTAGCAGAGCTAAAGCTAACCGTTAATAGGACTGATTGTGCCAAACAGCACATAAACTAAATACTGTCAGTTATTATATGGACTATCCGCCTCAACAATAAATGCGTGGTCATGCGAGCACAAAAATGATGACCATTCATCTTAAGTTTATCTCATTTTTTATATTTCGTCATTAATTTATGTTATGTAGAATCAATTATTATTTGACACAAGAATTAAGTTGTAAAGAAAATATTATTACATATTCATGTACTGTAGGAATTGCTTTATGTGTACAATGTGGGTAATAGGTGTGTATATACAGCTTATGTTGCACATATTTTGCGTGTACAATAAGGGTTCGTTCTTTTTTTTTAAGATTTTGCTATTTTTTAACACATAATTTTACAACTATAACTGGTGGGTTTGGAAATTATTTGGAATGATTCCCGGGTCTTCACGAACATTCAAATAACGGACACAAAGAGCACCCAGTGTGGGATTTGAACCCAACACTCGCGATCACTTACACCATTGCGCCAAACGTATTTTCGAAAATCAGTAGTGAAGGCGTGAAAAGCGTAACAAACAAAAGTTCTCATCCCACTAATATTATAAATGTGAAAGTTTGGATGGATGGATGGGTGTTTGTTACTCTTTCACGCAAAAACCAGTGAACCGATTGCGATTAAACTTGGTATGTAGATAGCTGGAGACCTGGATTAATACATAGACTACTTTTTATTCCGACATTCCCACGGGATCGGGACTTACGCGGGTGAAACTGCTAGTTTATAATATTAGTTAGCATTATTACGTGGTCTAGGTTTGTAGTACTCACCTTCGGCTTATCAATCCCAACGATTTCAATACAAAAAAACGTTGGAGTAAATTGTTTGTTATGAGCACTTTGTCAGCATTGTCAGGCACCTTCGGATCATCAGCTTGCAGTCGCCTGAAAAAGAAAAAAAAATCTTACATTGGTTTTCCCCAACAGTGACACCTCAATTCAAGGGATACTTGTTCATATATTTAATGTTAATAATAATAATAATTTCAATTGCAGGGCACCCCACCACCACGCACCGATGCCGGAGAGCTTTGAATGATCTCTGGCCTCCATGAACGCTTGCAGAGGTCGAGGTGGTGGGAGAGGGGCACCCCGTCGTCCTAGCAGAAGCAGGCCTAAAATTTCAGTGCATAAGCCTGCGTGGGGAATGGTGACAGATATTTAAAAACACTTGTAAATCTAATCTACCGTATTTAACAAATACTCAATACTTAAAAAAATAGCATACATTACATATTAACTCAGATTACGCTACGCCCCACGATTTTGTTTCCGAATTATTGTTTAGCTTTTAGTACAGCATCTACATCATTATTGTTTCTCTACAGTAAAACCGTTTAACATAAAACGTCACATTAGCAGGTTGGTGGCATTAATTAATAAGGAGCTGACAGAACTCGATGTTTAGATTAGCGCCCTCTAGCGGATCTACATATGTATTATTAGCGCGACGGTCACGAGTTCAGTGCTTTTTCCCCATCGCAAAAGTGCACAAACGTGCCTAAAGAAGTTTTCACTTCAGAAATGTTTACCTACTTATTTTATTTTTAAGTTTTTTATTTAGTTACTTAATATATGGATTTTTTTCATCGTGTACTGTATTCTACCAGTCAAACCCTTTCATTTGATATCCATATTGAAGGGGTTATAAAAAAAATATGTAATCCCAAATTTTGTGGCGCGGCCATCTTGGATTTACAATGATGCTGAATACACATAAATATGTTGTCATCAAATTCCAGATCAATCGGTCAACAGGAAGGGGATAAAATTTCAATTACTAAATTTGACCCAAAAACTCCAACAGGTCAAGCTAAAAATAAACCCGTTTGAAAACAAAGGTTCTCCTAATCAAATGTGACTGGTACTACGTAATTTATTAAAACCTTGTAATGTAAAATATCTGACCATCATGTTAGCATATTAACATAAATTGTTTCCTTCCTGTGGCAACTAAAATACAAGAATAATTCAAGTTAAAAAAAATTAACACTGATATTCAAGCTAACTGTCCAGTTTCGACAACAAACCGCATCAGCACACTTGTATAATTCCATACGAATATACTCGTAATTACACAGTTTTATATTAGAGATTAGTTTCACTGCTCCGTGATTACCACGGCGTGTTCGTTCAAATGAGCGTAGAGAAGCGATGTAATTTAACTTTTATATAATATCGTTTGAAGGTTAGGTAATATTTATGTCAAGATTGATGCGTGTGTGATGTGATGTACTTCTCCCTAAAATTGAAGGTTACACGGTCACGCTCACAGAACTGTCTCAGATCACGTTCTATGATTCATTATCCAGCGGCTATACTTATAATACCTAGCTTAGAATCGTTGAAGGTTTGTAAATTTATAATCGATAATTGATTTACTAATAAGATGATGAAGATGTACACAACACCTGATAGTTAGACAAAACGCCTGTTAGTGTTTTAACAAAACTGAAATTTAAAATTACGTGTCGCGCTTCCCTCGCCCGAATTTTGAAGTCTACATCAAAAGTCAGCCTAATTAAATTGTTGTTTGAATTTTAAAGGTTTTCTTAACACTACGTTGTACCTTAGTACGGATCAAAATTGGTGGATTCAGTGAAATTTAATGCCAATTACATGTAGCAACACTAGCAACGTAAAAAAAAAGTGTAGGTATATTAGTTTTTAGTAACCTTGAATCATCATGCTGATCCTCTTAATGTAAGGAAAAGTTGTTTTTTACATTATTTTCATTTTAATAAAAAGTAACCTTTTGTTTCGTAAATACTACTTATATAGACTACGTAAATAATACTACTTATTTGTCCCGACAATAGTCCCAAAATCCCGACTTTTTGAAATTTCATCCAGATATTTCAGTCGTCCCATCTGGCAAGCCTAACTAGACCGGGCATCGGCGACTCGGTAAGTGGTAACTGTCCATCACAGAAAATGCTATTGTTACCACTTAGGCGCCCATTACACGGTAGGTTTTGCTATCAGTTTTGCCACAATCAATACGATGATTGATGAATAACCTTTCGTCTAATGCAGTGATTGACGGTTGCATGATGAGATTTTAATGTGGATATTATTTCATCAATCACCAACGAACATCCGTCAATCTCGTGCATGACGTTTGCATGAGCGTCTAATAGACGCCTTACGAGCAGGCATGAAGATTCAATTGTTTAATTATAATTAGTTTCAATTATAACCGAAACTAAATATTTCGCGGTATAAATCGCTTCACTAATTGAGTGATGCTGGTTGGTTGTACAATCAATGAGTAAATAGCTATAGCCTAACCATTCGCTTCAAAGGTTACCCTTGGAAGCAAATGTCTGAAGCATAATAACAGTGCTTTACTTTCGGTAATGATAAAATCTAAAATAGGCCTCTTTCAATATAATCTTTTCATACTTATATCCCGAGCACATTATTAGTGAACAAAGATGACCTTTTGCGCGTGAGTGTAAACTATCGGCGCGTGCTCAAACCAGTAACGTCACGTGTTCTAAGTGTTCTTGACATTTGTATTTGAATGCCCGCGCCAACCTGATGGTGGCATTTGATTTTATGAGAATTCCGTAAGTTTTAGAAATTCACGTTTTGTTTTGTTATTTTACTGAAGCGGTCTATTATGTTTTGATTAACATAAATTACTCTACACCTGATTTTCTTGCGTGCCTAAAAAGTTTTATTTATATATGTACCTACCTATATAAATAAAACTTTTTAGGTAGTATCCTAGGTAGGTAACTTTTTATAATTTGCATATGCAAATTATGAAACGGTTAACTGTTTTTTTTAGAGGAATGTAGAGAAATACCAAAGTGTATAAATAGCCAAGTACTTTAATTATTTTACAGAAAACAATATTAACCCTGTAAGTAAAAATCGGATTATTCTTAGCTACTAAAAATATAACTCCATAATACACACTAAGCATTTTATTTATATACGCATCACATAAATTTGTCCGTAAAAAACCTCGAGATACGCTAGTAATAATAACTCAGTGGTAGAAAATGCAAAATTTATTAGGTAAGTCAGCCTCTATGTATACATACTTTGCCTAAGAAAAAAACAAATAAAATTTTAATTATGGTAATAATACAGAACAGTAATTAACTATATTCAGTACAGCATTATTCAGACACTTCAAATAGATATACGACCAAACTTAACGGGCGTTAAAGGTTATTGTTAGTCAGACTCAGATCGATCAAAATTCCACCATCACATAGAACTATTAAATGCCATAACTAAATACCATAACCATATTTCCATCATCATCGTATAGTTCACATATAATTGATATTGTGTACCGTCTGTGCTGGGTTGTTACTACGACGGAACTCGCATTTGAAAATAAAGAGCAATTTCCATGATCACAAAAACAGCCATATCAACGAAAAATATAATGGCTAAACAATATGTGATTTTTGAATTTAAAACTTCATGAAAAAAGGGAGGGAGGGAGGGGGGAGCGGGGGGGGAAGAGAGAGTGAGAGAGGGGGAGAAGGGGAGAGAGAGGCGGGGGGTGAGAGAGATCTAGGATTTCTTTGTTTAATTTAATTTTTTTTAACCTAATTATATATATACAGATGTGTGTGTGTTTATGTATGTGCAAATAAATTGTGAAGTTATGTTTTCACTTCTGTCGGCAGTCCCATGATTGCCTACTTTTATTTTTTTTAAGAAATACGAGTATTATAGCTGGAACATAAAAATCTAGCAAGAGCATTACAAAATTTATTATCAATTTCTAATATTATAATTAAAAATACAGATCGGCTATAGATTTTTGTATGTGATTCTTCCGTCGATCTTCCGCAAGGCAATCCAGCTTCGTCTGCAAATATTGTTGCCACCTTGAAGTTAGGACTAATATGTTCAACAAACACTGTTAAAGGAAGTCTTGTTATGTTTTTGTCACGTCTCTGCGTTCGTGTGATTCAAGGTCAGTTTTCATAATAGGATTCTCGTTTAACGAACTAAATTATCACTTTATTTGTAAAAGAATGACGTACTTAACTAAAAATAAGCAACATTTTAGATCATTAAAATTGGAAAAAAGATACAGTCTGCCTTATAGCACTTTTGACACCAATAATATCGCGCATGAAGGGTTCCGCACCATCTTACAAGATTTAATACTATAAGCCAAAAAAATACGTCTCTTGTAGGGAAGCCCCCTTTAATTTTGAATTTATTTTTATTACTTGTTTTTATAGCGGCAACAGATATACACATTCTGTGAAAATTTCAACTGTCTACCTATTACGTGTGAGATACAGCCTGGTGGCAGACAGAAAGACGGACAGTGGAGCCTTAGTAATAGGGTTCCGTTTTTACTCTTTGGGTACGGAACCCTAAAAACCCCTGGCTCCATCATCATACCAATGTTACTAAGCCCAATCTGTTGGACTCGTCAAAACGAATCACATGAGCCAAACTCGAGAGGATAAGACTAATAGGCACTGAAGAGTTTCACTATCCATCATCAGATCGCTTCAGAAGCTAGCAAGATGCCAAATTATAGTACCTATTGTCGTCTGAACTACATATACATACAAAGTTTCATTTTGATACGACAATTAAAAGTAGGTTTAAATTAATTTCCAAGATTTTTTTTTGCAAACGAGCAGACGGGTCACCTGATGGTAAATGACTACCGCCGGCCATGGGCACCTGTAACTCAAGAGTCACAAGTGCGTTACCGCTCTTTAAGGGAATAGGGGAAGAGCGGGAAGACCTGAGAGGGGGATTAGAGGGGAGGAGAGAGGAAGGACGGGAATAGGGGAGAGGGTAGGGTTAGGCCCTCCGGTAACCTCACTCACGCGGCGAAAAGCAATGCAAGATTTGTTGACATGGTTAGTTAGTTACAAGTGATGCTAATAAAAGTAAAAACCGGCCAAGTGCGAGTCGGACTCGCGCACGAAGGGTTCCGTACCATTATCTATACAACATTAGATACTATAACATTCTGTGAATATTTCAAGCGTCTACCTATTGCCGTTATTAATATCGAGCAAAAAACGGCAAAAAAAAATAACGTTTGCTGTATGGGAGACCCACTTAAATATTTATTTTATTCTGTCTTTAGTATTTGTTGTTATAGCGGCAACAGAAATACATCATCTGTGAAAATTTCAACTGTTTGGCTATCACGGTTCATGAGATACAGCCTTAGTAATAGGGTCCTGTTTTTACCCTTTGGGTACGGAACCCTAACAATTACCATGAATTTCTTTAAATAAAAAAATATTAGATTCAACGTGAACGATTTATCCTTTGGGCAATGTTAAAGTGGACTATTAAGGTAGAATGACGTCTTACGATTTTTAAATGAAAGCTAAATGTTGTTAAAATCTAATAAAAAAATATTATTACTTTATTTGTTTACGATGCTTTAGTGAGTATGCGAAGGTTTTCGACAAAAAGGTGCAATGCATGCCTTGGGAAACCCAAACATATTAATAGAAACTTCAAGTGAAAACATTCAAGGTGTCTTGCCGTTGGATGAAGATAATTTACTGATCTTTGTCTACTGTTCTTTCAGTACCCATGAAGTAATGTTAAAGCGCGCTTAAGATTTCGATCACAAAGTATGTTACTAATTATATTTATAGGCAGCAGTATCTTTGTACCAAGTCTATTGCCCTGTCGTCTGTGACCATCGTACAATTCCGACATCGGCATTTTGAAACACTCAAAGAATTTAGACTTCTGTGACTCTCATTGTAAAACAATAGTTGCTCTTAACCTTGTGTGTTACATTTTTTTAATATAAAACAAAGAGATTTTGTTTTTAAAGAACTTGTATCTAGTCCAACGAATGAGTTATCTAAATATCGTTTACGAAAGCTTTTGTATCAGTACTAGCGACCGCCCTGGCTTCGCACGGGTGCAATATAAATACGAATGTGGTGAACAATTATCACACAGAACAATATAAAACTATACGTATAAACCTTGCTCTTGAATCACTCTATGTATTTATGAAAACCGCATTAAAATCCGTTGCATAGTTTACAAGATCTAAGACTTTGTTTTATACTACACTAGCGGACCCGACAAACGTTATCCTGCCGGAACTTAAAAAATATTATTCCTGGAACCCTATCAATGCGCCATCTACCGGTTCCAACTGTAAATCTAAACCATTCACGAATCCACCTGAAGACACACAAAAAAATTCATTAAAATCGGTCCAGCCACTTAGGGAGTTCAGTGACATACACACACATAGAAGAAATATATACATAACGAAGATTAGCGACCCGCCCCATCTTAGCACGGGTGTAATGTAGATAGGTACATTAATGTGGTGAATAATTATCGTCATATGATTATACAAATTAACACAAAACAATATTAAACTATACGTATAAACCTTCGTCTTGAATCGCTCTATCTATTGGTATAAACCTAATTAAAATCCGTTGCGTAGGTAGTGTAAAAGATCCTACGATGTACCCTACAAACGTCGGAAGCGACTTTGTTTTATACTATGTAAAGATAATAGAGATTACGTGTAACCACGATCTAAGTTAGTATGGGATTTATAAAACTGGTTATTGAAGGAGGTTAAAGAAGTATAGATCGTATTTAAAGAAATTAACTGATAATTTAAGTCCCTTGAGTAGCTTCGATTGACATTTGGAACTGCGAGTCTATGGTAATGGTAGTAGTAACTGCCTATAGTATTTAGCAAGCCTTGTATGTATTTGTATTATAATTTAGTAAAAGTGAGTTTAGAGAGTTCAATTGAAATGTTTAGACTTTGGAACTCAAGTAGGCCAAATCGGCACTATTTGACACTTTAGCGATATGAAAAAAAAATACTACCTCAATAACCTGCAACAGTAGTTCAAATACCAGGAATGTTGCACAGATGATAGAACAAAAATGTCTGCAAACAATGGTTTGCTCTGAATTCTCACAATTGTTCCGCGCACTTTGCGCAGGTGTGTGTAGGTACTTCTGATAATTAATTACTTTGCAATTTATAACAAATGTAGTAGTTTATCACATGCTCAAGCTTTTGGAAAATAGAACGTAACGGAATATTTCATTCAAATTGGACCCACATGACATATTACGCAATTATGTGCAAACTAGCCCAAAAAGAATAAAGTTTGAATTCGATATTCAAAAATCATTTTGCTTATCTTTAGCTCGCGTAAGCTATTATATTCAAATCCGTATAGTTGGTAAGTATCAACAGTTTATTTTGGACGTATGTTGTGTGACCTTTGGGAGGTCAAGAAAGCCTGTTGACCTGCAGTAGTAACCTGCTTGAACCAAGTTCAAATTGTGTGTGTTCACTGAATGCTCTTGAACACATAAGTGTTTTTGAAGCACTTTCATCGTATCGTTGTTTATTTTAATAGCAGAAGACCGACTAGTTGTACGACACCTAGCCGTACATATGATTCAATCTCGGGAGATCCATTGGTAACATCCATAATGGATCCAGTGACGATTTTTTTTCTCATTAAGTCTATTTATGAAAAAAATTAAATTATCTTAAAGGTCTTTCGTCATCATGGTATCAGTAAGAAAATAACGGAACCTATGTGTGTAACTTAGTTGTCAAACAGCATGACCTTTAAATTGCCTGACGTTTCGACCACGTTTGTGACGGCTAGTGCAACCTAATCGAAAAGTCAGGTAATTCAAAGGTATGTAATAGTTTTACTAACCATAATTATATGTAATCCTTTCTGCGATTCTAGAGCAATCGTTTATTCTGTTTTATTTTCAGTTTTACACGAAGAATTCGCAGAGGTAAAATCACGTGAGTCTTGGAGCAGCTAAAACTGTTGAGTAAACTCGGTTTGTTCTCTGTTCAATGCCTCACCTTCAAAATGATTTATTAATAATATTATGTACATGTATATACATATTAATGTATAATACCTCGTCTGCCTTATTTTAAATAGTTATAAATTTCATAATTTGAAACGGAAGTAAACATGAGGTTACATAATTTATTTACATGAGGGCCTCTTAATCATGGCCGCTACGTAAAGTTTGGAGTTCGGCTTAAATAAAAAAATACCACCTAAATAACAAGAAAGATAACTCCCCTTTATTAGGACTAAGTCATTTGTCAGTGGCTGCAAGTCTTGGACAACAATAGACAACAATATTTGTTTTGTAGCTTGTGCTTTAATACCACTAACTTGAGAAAAAAACATACGGCCTGCCTGAGGCTAAGGTGTACCGGGGATAATTAAAACTCTTGCATATATCCCATAGACAAGGGGTCATCAAATCCGGACCGTGGTCTGGATAAGGTCCGCCGACCTATTTTGAGCGTACATTAAGTAAACAGTACAATATATATGTATGACTTGACAGATTGAATCTCCTTTGATTCAGTTTCTATTATAAATTAACTACGGAAATTCCTTGTTCGAGACTTAATACATGTGAGATACAATTTGTGTAATAAACAAAACAAAATTAACCTTGAAACTTCTTACTATGTTAGGGTCAACATTAGTTTTGAAGTAGAATTTTGCAAGATGAACTTAATTTAAAATAAATTTCGGTATCTCAGTTTACTGATAAACATCTGCAGTATTTAATGACAATAGCTTGCACAAACTTCACTTCAAACTTCACACAGATAGTTAAAGGCCTCAAGGCAAAAACTTCATGTTTCACATTATTAAAAAAAAAAACCTTGGTACATTTCTTTACTACATTTGTTTATTATTTATAAAATACTATTCAGGTTTTTTTTCGTTAGCGTTCTTCTACTTAACGTGTACTATTACTTATATTTATATGCATTATTTAAATTTAACTGTGTAAAATGAAAAAACAAACAGTTCAATATCGATTGCGAACTGGATCAGTACTATAACACCTATGTACGTAAGTGATAAGAGCAAATTGGAAGCATTTATGTAACAAGTTGTGCCAGTGTCAAAAATGGCGATTGTACGAATGCCCTCGGCAACATTGAGCAACCTCATCCACGGAGCGGAGCAGAGCGTGATAGTGAAAGGACTTGAAATCGATCGTTCGGGGCTGGTCTAAAGCAATGATACTAGCGAAAACCATTACGTACTTTTTTTAATGACTTGTGCATTGGTTTTAAACCATAAATAATGCAAAAATATTGTTTACACAATTAATAAAATAAATTTAAATTAATTCAAATTTAAGATCCATTTTTAATTTTATTCTAATAATAGTCTATTCTATTCTAATAACGTAAATAAGAAAAAGGATAATACTGCCCCTCTTGCAGTTGGGACCTTTTTTTCTTGGTATACATTACAAAAAAAAGGGTAATTAATTATCCATCCCGGCTACTCCGATTTAAAGCGGTAAATCTGGTCATTGAAATGGTTAAAGTCAAAAATCAAGGTCAAAGTTCGCAAATATGGTTTTGCATTTTTCAGCCAAACGGTAAGTTTTATGATCACTATTTTATGTAGAATCAGAAAAAAATTGTAGATCATGTAATTATCTATTAAAACTTTCCTAAAAATTACCATTTCTGAGATGTACTGATTCAAATAGTTGGAAAATTCGTGTTCTCCATAATATGCACACGTGAATATCTATTTTGACCGGACCATACCACGTACATATAATTAAAATAGATATGTTTCGCCTATGTCCTACTAATTAATGAAGTTTGAGAGAAAGAAGTAAAAGGTATTTAATAGGCATCATACTCTTGAGCATCGTCACAAAGTCACTTGATTATCGGTTTTCATTTTGGTGAGTGTACGAAGGCTCTCGTCGAACTAATTGGACCCTACTACTACCACCCAAACGCCTATTCCATTACACATAAAAAAAAATCATATCGATTTCTTTACATTATTATAGAGTACAAAAAATTACATTATAAATAAAGTGTTACATTTTGTAATGTTTTTTTTTTGACCTAAAAAAAGCAGGCAACGACTGATTTTAGTATGCGGAAATATTTATTTCGACCTCGACGACTACAGTTTAATGTTCCATCAAAACATATGTACAATAAATGTAACAACGTAACAAGTACTATTAATAGCATAATTATATTTATCTGCAGATCGTGCTTAAAGTGAAAATTATTATGCCACTTGATTTCGCAACTTTTAGAGCAGACAAAAATGCCATAGTCACGATCAAATAAGTTATGCAAAATGATACTCTCATTACCCAGTTTGAGGACCGGTATCCCAGGTATGAATTTGCAATAGCTGATGTACTGGAAATAAAGCTTTTATTTATTATGGGTCCTATTTTGTAAGAACCACTTATTTCTATTCTGAAAAAGTTTAACAGAAAGCAGCAATACTGGAATTATGTTAGGTATTTTTGGATGTGGGGGGTTTTGAAATACCTTATATGGACAGAGATAAGGTTAAAGAAAGGTAGTAACCACTTTCCATTAGCCGGACTGATCTTGGTTGTCAAAAGTACGACACTACGCTAGCCGTAATGATAAACACTGTTCTTATTTAGAGCCGAGGCCCTTCTCAAGTCATACGGATACGGTGTCCCGTCTGCCCCCTATACCATAAAAAAATCTGCTGTGCCCTGCACATTACAACTTAAAATGGGTACATAGATATATTAATTAGGAGAAAGTAACTGAGACAGCCCTACATTTTAGTGCCAGAGAGGGTCAACATTTTCGTAATATCGAATCTTAATAAAACTTACAAAAAATCGGAAGATCAGAATAATTAATCGTGGCTACTTAAGTCTAGGAGTGTTAGAACTCCGATTACAGAATAAAGTTCACTTTAGTTTTTAAATTACAACTCAATTTTAATCCAGTTAAATTTTATCAAGTGTTTTATTAACAAATATCATGTTTTATTTATTTAGCTTGGCTGATTTCACATCTCTTTTAATTTGATCCCTAGTGTGAGGCAACACGTAGTGTAATGCGGAGCCGTGGGTAAACAGTAAGTTATCTATGGTAGATTAAAACTGTGTCAGTTTTTTTTCAAGATTACCCGTTTGACAATGCATATACACAATGAAGGCGTATGAGAAAATGCGATACTTGTTTGACTAATAAAGTAAAGGTAAGTCTCTTTTTAAGAAATGTAAAAGGAATCCTGCCCTGAACAAGAGATGAGAGATGTTTCCTAGTTTTAAGTAAAGTTTCTTCTCTGGGGTGAAGTTGTACCTATATTATTAAAAGGGCACATCAAAATTTTGCAGAAATCCCATAGGGCTGATTCGATTATCTTATATGACATGCCTTATATGCATGCCTGACATTCCTTTGCTAATTAATATCGTTGCTAGAACTCCATGGTTAGGAAGAAAGCATTTAACATCTAACAAACAATTTTTTTTGTGTCTGGTTTATGAACTTTGTTATTTGGTAGTTTGTGTGATCGTCTTCTTTATATTCCTAAACGATTCAAACGAACGTTTGTTGACAATGAAACTGTAGTGAATTGTTGTGCGCGCGTCCGTGAAGGTTAAGGCCCTAATAAAAAAAAAACAACAAAAAAATAAAGTGTTTGCAATGCATGTCGTCATTACCTAGTTATTCTATTAATATATCCCAATGTATGCGTAACTTTAAGCTATACGGCATAGATCTGTCAATGATAAAATATCTTAGAAATTAATTATGTAGTTACAGTAACAATTTTATTTTATGCTTAATTGCATACAGTTAATAAATAAACATATATGGCCTACGTGATGGTAAGCAGTTACCAACAACTTTAAACACTCACAAAATCAATTTAGTAACACTTGGTTATATCCTACACTGTCCCGTGCCCCTCCTTGCACAGACTTCTGAAGGCTCCTAACCTACTTACCAGCAGAAAAATTGCACTCCGCTTGTAGCGTTCACTTCCCGAGGTTTTCTGTAGTGTAAAGGTAGTTAGTACCGCATTCCTCGGTCAAAATGACCTAAAGCTAAAACGAATCGAAGAGGAGACAGGGGCGGCAAAATTTAATTAGCCTACAGGCGGTAAATATGTAAATCCGCCACTGATCTACATTGTACCTGTACAAAGACGGGGCGGGTCGCTAGTGATTAATAAATATTGGTACAAACTATAGATATACATACATAAATATGTATGAAAAGAAGTTTCTAAGGCGCCCATTACACGGTAGGTTTTGCTGTCAGTTTTGCCACGATCAAAACGGTGATTAACGAATAACCTATCGATATTATTCCGCCAATCATGACTTTTGGTAATGATTGACGTTTGCATGAGCGTCTAATGGACGCCAATACTGTAACAGTCCAGCGTTACCGTAGAGCTTTGTTTTGTCGTGTGTACTACTTAGAATTTGATAAGGTATGTTAAATTATCTATTATTAGTTTAAATCACACATGTGAACATTACTAGGTACATCAACAAACAGGTTTACAGTATGAATGTTCGCGCAGTAAGAAGAATAAAGTAATAAAGTCACGGTCAAAGATTACAATATTATTATTTAGAAATTGTGTCAGCAGTAAGGTGCCGCAACACTTGCCATAAATGGTAGAACGCACTGCTATGACAATATTTATTTAGGAAAGTTTTAATTAATTCAAGTGATAATATCGGTACATGTATGTTCCGATATCAGTAATTGTTACGTCTATATTAGACTATACGAATCGTGGTTTTATTGTCTATAATATAAATTAGCATTCAATTAAACCGATAGAGGAAAACTATCAAATTCACATACACATGCCATATGCAATATGCATAACTAGTCCTACCTGTTTGACTTGCGTTTCGTTTGGCAGACCAAACGCAAACGATGTATCGATATTTTTTCAACAACGTCATGGATAATAAGAGATCCAAAAACCTCCAAAAAAACTGGGACATGTAGGGAAACCGAAAGGTACCAACACTGCTTCCCTGGAAGGGAAACTGTCATTGGTGACATTGGAGGATTAAAAATTATCTTGAGGAAAGGCAATCGTAACCATCCACCCGGTCACGCAAAATAGGCGTACGGCAGATGTCGAATTGAGAAAGACAGCCCATGAAAACATATATAATTATATGTATAATATCCCACCAGGAGCGGAGGAGTAACAATAAACGCGGTTGATACTGCGGAAAATGGCTATTTATAACCACATAATACTAATATACACACCTTAATAATCATTATACGATTTCTTATATTATGAGCACTTCTCTAAGTTTAATATCTCTAGAAGGTTGATGTCTTAGTTGAAAGCAAAAGTTAAAATACCAATTATTTTTACTGCTAATAAGTGACGAACCAACAAAGTAATATTGTTTTTATGATGAAGATAATAATTAATTAATAAACCGCCTGCAGTTCGTGTGGAGTAGCGGTCAATTATATTTTGTGGTCATGGTCTTTTAGAGACGAGTGTATATTACTTGATTAAACCATCTACAGAAGCTATTCTGAAGTTTAAGAGATTGTTTCAACACGCAAGTATCAAGATTTATTACTGTGTAATGCTATTAAAATGTTACCAATATTATAAAGAGGATAGTTTGTGAGGATGCATGGATGGATGTTACTCGCATAACGGATCTGGATGAAATTTTGCAGAGAGATAGATTAATCTGGAACAGCACATAGGCTAATTTGATACCGGAAGAAAATGGTTCCCGTTGAATAGATTTTACCAAAATTTCCACGTGAACGAAGTCACGGGCTGCAGCTAGTAAGCTATATACGTGAACAGTCCTTATCATTAAACATTAAGCAATCTTGCAAACCACACCAGTACTGAGGTGATTTTTGAAGAAAGACATGACCTGACTGATATAAATTTAACGAAACTGCAGTATATAACTATATTTATAAATTAATATATATACCATTTTTATGTAGAAGTAGGTTGGGTACTTTTTATTACATGTAAATTCTTAGCGACAAGGATCCTGAAACCGGGTGTGGGAAGTCGTGATTAAGAACGTCCTTTTAAAGCCTTGATCCGTTGGACCGGTTTTAAATCGAATATTGTAAGTGTAAGACGAGTCGAGATGACCTTTTAACATATTTGACGAGACCTTTTTATGAATAATTCGTAAAATAAAATCATAATATTATTGCCAGGTTTTTGTCCGGCGTTCGGTTTTGGTGCCGCTTAATATAAATCTATTTAAAAATAAAGATGTTATGTACTGAAGATGTTTGTTATGGATATGCGTAAAATACATAAGTAAAATATATAAATATGTTTAATGATGAACAATTAAAAAAGTTTATGTAAAATTCTACTGCAAAATGTTATGTCAAAAGCCATTCGAACGTTCAATGAAATTGATTAGGTATAGATTAGAAGTTTCAGCTCTGTTAGTTAAACAATATTTTGATCAGACTTTCAGAAGAAGGTGAAGAAGTGAATGACTCTTTAACCGACGATAAAATATAGGAGGTTCTCAAGTCGACCCCTATATTTATATTTTTTTATGGACCACGCATACCTTTTTAACACAAATTTCTAGTGTTAGCGGCGGATGGAGTCGGTACCGTCTGTCTTAAATAACAATCCAGCTCATCACACGTTCCACACAACCTTAAGAGGATGTTAGGAAGGTAGTATATACCTATATTTTATTATAAGGAAATTGCTAATGACCTTAGATGCTCTTTTGTTATGAGATTCAGAAGGTCACAGAAATACAAGGTCAGTAACAAAGGAAAGATGGGTATATCCATTACCGAATAATTAGTTACGCAATTACTTTTCCGATTGAGCTATGAGAGTTCCTAATTATGTTTGGGAGAAACAATATAAGACTCGAGGCTGAGTTTCAAACTTGTTCTGTTGATTCAGACTCTTGTTGTCAATGCCGACTTTTGACTGAACATAGACTCTTGCCTGTAATCCCGAAGGGGTATACAGAGGCGTGATCGCGTTAATACCAAAAGTATCAAATGCAAAAAGAAAATATTTTTAAATCCTACTGGCAGTTTCAGATATTTATATATTTTTTTTATGGTATAGGGGGGCAAACGAGCAGACGGGTCGCCCATGGGCACCTGCAACTCAAGAGTTACAAGTGCGTTGCCGGCATTTAAGGTGTAAGGGAAAGGTGGAAGAGGAGGGGGGAGAGGGGAGGGAGAGGGGGAGGAGGGTGGGGTGGACAGGTGGGGAGGGAAGGGTCAGGGCCTACGGTAATCTCACTGACTAGGCGAAAAGCAATGAAACCATTGCTTTACTGCCAGTTTTCTATGAGGCCGTGGTATTACTCCGGTCGAGCCGGCCCATACGTACCGAAGCATGGCTCTCCCACGACGAATATAACAAGATAATAGCGCTCTTAACCAATAAACAAACTTTTCAACTTTATTGTATTCTTCCATTTTCCACCTCCGTTTATTAATTACAGTTGTTGAACTAAAAGATTTCCTCAAAATTATGAAACGCATTCTCAGTATGGTAAGTTTTCAGCCTAAACGTTGGTGGACTTGGAACTGACGTGATATTATTATGTAAACAATTGAGTACCAATGGCCACTTAACGTGAGTAAATTTCCTAGACTTGGTCAGGTGATGTGAAGTAATACGTCCACAAGTTTATTTGTACTTATCATGCAAAAGTCTATGAACTATCATAAAATTGCGAAATATAATTATGTTTTATAGGAAAACATGATTACCTGTAAAACATACGTTGGCGAATTTCAAAATTAATGTTATTTTCATTCGACAACTCGTTTAATTCTTGGTTTTGTTAAGTTTTAATAGAAACTAAAGATAAAGACTTTTAGGAAGAAAAGTCCTAAATCAACTAACATTTTAAAGAATTTAAAGAACGAGATCATGTCAATGAAAAAACTATTAATTTTGAAATTCGTCATTAGGACAAGATGACGAATGACCCGTTTAATTATATCTTTAGATTTTTATAAAATTTACTAAAATGACTTTTTGCTTCCGACATAATTTCCGTTATTTTATACAATACGTTTTAAATTTTCTTTAACATGTCTTTACATAGGTAGTTAATGGAAAATTATTAACGACTACCTGTGCATACCAGCGGTTTTAGTAATTTAAAAGAAATCACCGAGTGGTGATTTATAATACATTAGTATAGATAATATTTTAGTAATTTGGGCCGCGTGACGATTGCCAAGAAGAGACGAACCCTTTATACGTCACCTGCCCGTTACCCTAGCAGAAGCAGTCCTGAAACGACGGTGCGACCGGTGCTGAGCGACGTGCCCCTCTTAAACCGAAATTGGGGCAATGCCCTCCGCACCTCCGCACGTGGTGGTGTGGCTGCTTACTGTTTAAGAAGCGGCTAAGGGCAGCCGGGGTTCTCAGGGACTTCCTTCTTAGGGTATAGTCGACTTTCTTGCAATAGATTCCCTAGTGGCGGAACACCATGTGACATGCTAAATAACATGCTGTAGAGGACAAAGTTTATCTAACAATTATTTTGATGATGAAGTAACTTTCGTTCGGAAGGATTCATATGCCATGCTTAATAATTATGCTCACAAAATACCTTATTGTGGCTTATGTATAAGAGATAGACATATGGTGTCCAGGACTTTTTTAGATTTACTAATATTATTGTAGAACATTATATTAACGTATATAATCACTAGTCATTACGCGAGCGAGCGCACGCAGTTTGCGAGCGCTTTTTCTTGAAACTTACTTAACAAAATCAATATTTAAGGCTAACTGAGAGGTGTATATAATGCTAAATAGCCTATAAACCAGCTTTATTATAATTATTAGTACTTAGAGATATTCAAATTTCATATATATTTGGCACGTATGGGCCGGCTCGACCGGTATGATACCACGGCCTCACAGGCCTAACGCTTCCCTCACCCCCTCTTCCACCCTTCCCTACCCCCACCTTAAAGGCCGGCAACGCACTTGTGACTCTTGAGTTGCAGGTGTCCATGGGCGGCGGTAGTCATATACCATCAGGTGACGGGTCGTTTGCCCCGTACTCCATAAAAAAAAATATCAATCATCATATTCTTATGTAGATTTAAAAGCATTTAAACTGTACTCTTTTTGACAAACAATGGCACTAGCTGGTTTGCCTCGTGACCAATAAATGGTAATAAAAACTAATTACACGGAAAACCAGCGGCTCAAATGATTAAGTACTTTTAATCATCAATAATTTGATGCTTATTGGAATTACAACTTGCCTAATGACTACTATTAGTTATGTAATATATAAACAGAGTTTTTATTGAAAGGAATGATTTGCAAACGTGACGAAATGGAACTCATTTCATTGTAAACTCACGAACAATACTGACCCCAAATCACGTATCAATTATGAAATAATATGAATAATACGTAATCATTACTTTTAGTATGTGTTTCTTACAGTGTGAAGGGCATCTATAGTATTTTTAAGACTCATTATTACAATTTATTACAAGTTGGGTGCGATCGGGCTTCTATTCCGTTTTGCCGTATCGTCTTGATATTTTGCAATTCTTCTGAAACGTCTGACAACATTTTGCGCAACTCCAATATCAGATAAAACCTTAAACCAAAACTATGACAAATTTTGGTAACTAATTATTGACGATTACTTTATTAATTTCTTCGCCAAATCCACGTAATAAGTCAATATAAAAAAAATGTCAACGCGTCTATGGTTTATGTTAATTTCGAAAAATGACATTGAAATGTACCTAAGTTCTCTAACTTAATCAATTAAAACCCTACGATTTCAAGTCTGCTCAACCTATTTTTGTATACCACGTCGGTGGCAAACAAGCATACGGCCCGCCTGATGGTAAGCGGTTACCGTAGCCTATGGACGCCTACAATTCCAGAGGACTCGCATGCACGTTGCCGACCGTTTAAAAATCTATACACTCTTTTCTTGAAGAACCCCATACTGTACTCCCTCGGAAAACCTCGGCAGGGAACTCATTCCACAGCTGAAGCGTTCGCGGGCGGAAATTCCTCTGTAACCGTGCCGTGCGCGACCATTTAGGTTCCAAGGTGGGAAGGTCCGAACGCCCTAAATGACAAATTTCATATCAAAAACAAATTATTTAGAAAATCTTGTGTAATCGCCATCATAGACCTAAAAATTATGATATTAAATAATCCCATAAATATTAAAATGCAAATACGTTGTCATATAATTCCAAAGTTATATTTATGCTTAATATAATTTGAATACATTCAATGCCATTCAAAGTAGTAAATCTTATCTCCGGGGTCATCAGTGACCCCAGTAGTTCTGGTAAGTTTTTTTTATATATTATATTTTAAATATAGTTTTTTTTTACGAAATTAATATTTTACTATTTTTTTAAAATTAAAATAGTATTGTAATAAAAACTCTTAAATTTTACTAACAACGAATGTTAAAAGTTACTCGTATGTACGTATATTTAGAATAAGGGGTTTATCTAAGGACCTTTGCAATCTGAAATAATTTCTTCTTTTTTTAAATGGTTTATTATGATTGCCAATCTTTGTTTGGACAGTTCTCATAAAAATAATTCTAAATCTAAAGGAAATATAAATGACAAATAGTATCACATCAAAATAAAATTATTTAAACGGTTAATAGATTAATCGTTAAAATTACCAATTTAGGGTATTATTTCGCAAGTTTTTATTTTTTTTATGAAGAGCCGAAGTTGCGTTAAATTAGTATAAAACTATAGGTTATACTTATGACTTTATTCTGCTTCGGAATGCTTTCAAAGACTAGAGGAATCAATATCACATTTAACTTATACAGAAGTAATCAGTTTTTAAAGATTTTATGATAATAACTTATAGTAGCCAGCTAGCACATTCCCATTCTACGCCGTCAACTTACTAATACCTAAATTTATAAATAACTAATAATAGGAATATGTACTATGTAATTAAAAAAAAATGGTTGTCTGTAAAGTCGGTTTACGGACGATAATTTTACGTGATAACGTCATAAGAAAACAGTGGAAGAGAGATACATGCGTCACAAGCCGAACGCTTAGGCCGATCGTGCGTCTCTATCGCTTGTTCCGCGCTCTCGCTTGTTCCGCGCTCTCGCTTGCACGCTCGGCTCAGGCGGAACGTGACAATGAGTCATGCTTTTTCGTGCGCGCAGCCGGCGTTCATCGATTTAAAAGACTTTATCACGTCAAAAATAGTGTGACTATAAATTGAGATAAAAGTATCCTATCTCGCAAGGTTGCCCAAACAGCACACAGTGTGTAAAATTTCATTAAAATCGGTTCACTAGTTTAGCAGTCCATCGCGGAGAAACAACGTGACACAAAATTTTTATATTTATAAAATATATATGTATTTTAAAACTGATTCTAAGTTTATTTAAAATGTCATGACCACAATCCTAGGTTTAACGTCCTATACATCCGAGGATTCGCGTCAAGCTAATTTAGCTATGTGGAAACACATTCACTTAATGTCAAGTCATTAGGTAACTGAGATTATATTTGGCCTGCCTCGGTTGTAAATAATGATCATGCGAAATTACTCTTACCAATACCTTTGATGGATGAAAATTAGACATTTATGGGGATCAATTGGAGTAATTGACATATGAAAGAGTTTATGACTTTTAAATAGTATTTTACTCTACGAATGTAATGATTAAAAAACATAACTTAAGGATAGTTTTGGCAATTGGAAATCAGAAAATTTTAGTTGCAATTCATAAATAAAAAAAAAATTATAATTCAGTTCAATCTGTCAATCAAATCTTTAGTTTTTTTATCTGTTCTACAAATATAGGGAACGGAAGCCGCCATGACGTTACGTCAGTAAAAAACATAGGTAAATTGTAAATTGTGCTGTAATTTTTTGAATATTTTATTCCTCGTGTATTTTGCTTAAATATAACAACGGACAACGACTTTTTTTTAAATTACAATTTTTTGTACAAATCTACCCAGAATAAGCAGTGTCATGATAGGATTTTTTTTGCAATTAATCCCATTTTTTGTTTCGCCAAATTACGGAATGTTTAAACATCAATGTAGGATTTATTGTTATATCTCCATCAATAAACATAAGGATAGTAACTTATTTTAAAATTGCAAAATTGCAATAATTTACGCTTTACTACCGACATAATGTCATGACGTACGAGCAACATGACGTTTATGAGTGGCATAAAATTGAATAAATTGTCAAATTAAAACACTTTTCAAAAAGGGGTGTAATACCCTATTCGTAACTCTTGTTTAATTGAATAGATGAGTAAGGCCCCTAGGGCGTTTTTCATTTTTAACCACTTCAAAAAGGAGGAGGTTCTCAATTCGATTGGTATTTTTTTTATGTATAAACTAAAAAAGAATCACGTACTACGTGAGTACGTGATTCTTTTTTAGTTTGATGCGAAATAGTTGCCATTTGGTCCCATAAAAATTTAACATAGTTTGGCATAGTAGTTTTTTTATGAACATTTTTGTTTAAGTGGACGATGTAATTTTAGTTTGTGTACGGCTTTTTTAGGAGTTTTCATTTAGGTTGATTATATATTATTATTAACCCGTGTCCCGATAAGTGGGTCTTAGACTACCTGTCATTGAAGCGGAGCGAGCGTGCGGAACAGGCCTACCCATGACAATAAAAAGCAACGAAATATTATAGTCTACTTGATGGAATCCAGAAAAATCCTACTGTAGTTTACAGAACAACCTATTACAGACACTAAGAAGTATGAAATAAAAAAACTACGTTTAAAAAAAAAATTCAAAAACTAAAAAGTATAAAATAACTTAATAAAGATTTAATTTAATACACCTCTTATAATTGCCAAGCCAAATGTAATAGTAGACACCTACACTCGCCGCTTGGCACCGACTTCAAGCCTATCAATAGGTAGCACTTATTTTATTAATATTAAAGGTATTAGGTTTGCAAAAGAGGTGTATTAAATTAAATCTTTATTAAGTTATTTTATACTTTTCAGTTTTTGAATTCGGTTTTTTTAAACGTAGTTTTTTTATCTTCTTATCTTTTATTTATAGGTTGTTTGTAATATTACAGACGCTAATCGTTTTATTTAAAACTTGTTCGACATTTAAATACTTTTTTAAAGCTCCGTCCATTGTAATCGATTTGTCTCAACCTGAACCCAATTAATTGCGTTTATTTTCGTCAGATTCAAATTAATTCGATGCATCGAATGACGAATAAAGCAACATGCAACGTTATTTTTACTAAATATAGACTTTGAAGTAAATAAATAAAACTCCTAATTAAGAGGATTTGCTTTAAGTCAATTTAGAATTTAGAACCGGTTGGATTATTAACATATTCTTAGATTTACTACCTAACTCATTCTTTTTAAAATTGTATTCAATTTTTCGTTATTTATATGATATTTCTTGTACTAGGTACATAGGACTTTATGTCATTGGCCTTATCAACCAGTGCCTTGGCAAATGTTATGTCCAATGTTTCGTCAATATTGGCAAACTAAGGCGCGACTACAAATGCTCAGGACACTTATACTTAAGCCTGTAAATATCTTATCTATGTACGACCTGCTACATAAGGTGAGCAATGGGGAATGATGAGTAACTAAAAAAGGACAGCCGATTCCATAATCCAATATCTACCGTGAATTTTCAGGTTGAAACTGTAAAATGTTTCCTTTATTTCGCCGGAGTAAAATCAGACCAGTGATGCAATAAGTACTTAGTTTATTGACAAAGTAATTGCACTATAATAAACATACATACATAAAATATATTTTTTCAAATTACATTATTATTGAAGTGAAAACTTCTTTAGGCACGTTTGTGCACTTTTGCTATGGGAGAAAAAGCACTGAACTCGTGACCGTCACGCTAATAATACATATATATAGATTCACTAGAGGGAGCTAATCTCAACATTGAGTTATGTCAGCTCCTTATTAATTAATGTCTGGTGACCTGCTAATGTGACGTTTTAAGTTCGTCGTTTCGTTTAAGTTTTCACTTCTGTCGGCAGTCCTATGACTGCCTATTTTTATAATAGTGCATTATTAATAATAATTTATTTAAAAAAAATTAAGATATTACATCGTAATTATAATATGTAATGTAATATAATCTTAATTTACCTTTCCTTTAATAATTATATTATAGTTGATATTTACTAAAATTATTGTTATTAATGTTATTTTTACTTCATAAATATGCTGCTGATGCGCACGTCAGGACCCAAAATTGAGGCTATTCTGCTTCTAAGTTTTTTACACCTATGTTAACATTTTGGAATGCATAATAAAGAATTGAATTAAATTAATATAAATGAGGGAAAGCCGGGACGAGTCCTATTTATTGTGTCGACAAAAAAAATACATTTGTGAGTAGGATAGTCAGAGCTAAATAATTCGGTTGGTAACGCACAAATGACCTATTTATTTGTATTGCAAGTTTTGACATGTATCCGTATATGCTTAAGTGCTTACCTTCAGTCCGTGCGCTTGCTTGTTTGCCTAATCTATACTAATATAATAAAGCTAAAGATTGTTTTTGAATTGACACTTCTTTAGAATCGTTGTGATTTGAAATTCGATTAAACGAAAAATCGACAGTAAAAGAGACAAACATATTCATAAATAGGATTTACCCTGTGAGAGAATGAGATAGAATACAAGTTTACAGTGTTTCCTATAATCTTTGAAAAGAAACAAACATATTCATAAATAGGATTTAGCCTGCGAGAGAATGAGATAGAATACAAGTACCAGTGTTTCCTATAATCTTTGTCTTTGCGCCTGCGTACTACCAAGCCTTCAGATGCGTCAATGTCAACGTGGTGTCATTTTTGTGCATTTGCGTATTAGAATTCGTTGGTTAATTAATTTATGCTAATTATTTAACATATCTGTGTTAATTTGACCTATATTTTTTATATAAATTATCTAAAATTAAATTTATTAACATTAGTAAATTATTTGTGTTGTTTTTATATTTGATTTTCATTCCCTCATAGGCTACTTTTCTGAAGTTTCACTTCTGCACTTTTTATTTTATTGTTTGTTTGTTTAAACGCGCAATCTCTGGAATTAAGTCATATGTAAAAAATCTTTCTGTATTGAATAGACTATTTATTGAGTAACGCTATGTAACAACATCAGCCCTACGTAGTGACCATATACGCAGGTAAAACAGCGGAATAGGTTGGTTGTAAGTATTACAAAAATATTTAAAAGGTATTACACCCACATTTCATTAACCATATTTGTAATTCCTTATGAATCAGCGTTTTTTATCCTTCAAATATATTTTTGATTCCTTATACATATCTACATAATTTATATAAGTTACAGGACCAAGAATATTGCCATAATTATGACGATTCCGATTTGCGCTATCCGGCATATATACATAAGAAACGGGACTAACAAAGCAGTCAAGTATTTTATAGGCTTTTATAAATTTTACCATACAAGGCCCACTCTGCAGAATAGGTATAAAGCCAAAATTTAGTGGGATGCTGCGCGCCGGCCATTCCGCACGTTAGTTCGATGCTTACACACGCGCCACGTCACGTCATCCGTTCGTATCTTGAATTCTTGACTATTGAATTATTAGTACCTAGCCTAGGTTTATTTGTTCACAAAAATAGAACAATAGGCATATAAGTGACTGGTAATTAAATATTCGCGGCGCCGTCAGAATAGATAATAGTTACGCGATAGAAAGAGAGGCAACTTCTAGGTGAATATAACTGTAGGTAATTAGCAATGTGCTACCTAAATTTTGACTTTATTGTATCGAAACAAGAGTCGCTATTTATTTAAATGATTTAGCGGAGTGGGACTCCTGTACCTGTACTATTACGTATTCTGTGGCTTTACATAATTTATAGCTATTGTTTTTACATGTGTAGTAGATATTACTAGATATGACGTGAGTTTCACGGAACCGTGACGAGTATTTTTCTCGTGTTCTCCGAGCCGTATTATGGTGTTATAATGTAATGTTATTTATTATAATTAAATACCAAAGCCACTGGTTAACTGCATAGTTAAGTATTCTTTAACCGAATGGCACTATAGATATAACATGGTATATCTATAGTATTTTTTCCAGTCAAAGGCTAATTCATGAATTGAATGAAAAATTAAAAGTACAATAATGATGTGGGTTCCGTTTCGATCGGTTCCCTTTGTGGGCCAAAGCATTCAGATCCATGCAGGATGGCAGGTCTAATAATCGTCTTCCGACGGCATACCAGGTCGAACGTGGGTCCTAGCCCTTTAGGCTCTCGGGCCCCTATTTCAAGGGCTTTTCAGCGCATGTCTCGTAAGGGGTCAGTTTCCAAGAATATGGAAGACTGGCCCGAGACGGTGGCGCGATATGCTATGCGCGTGTTTTTCAAAACTGAAGGGGACGTGACTCTCAATCACGACTGCGAGACAATGTGTTTTATGAACATGTAGTAAAGTCTGTCGGGGATCCTTCCTAGGTTATAACTAGAGATCGGATAATCGGATGCATATTTACCTAAAGTAATTTTTTGGCTAACAAATTATGGAAACGGCTTCTTAGAATATTGTTATGAAAATAAAATCCCGGGATTCCGGGATCGCATTACTAATCAGATGTATATTTACTTAAAGTTAAATTTTAATCTCCCATTCGAGTATGTGTGTATGTATGTAGGGTGTAAGAGAAATGGTGGTGTGGTAAATAAGAAAACATAAATGAATATAAATTTATTTATTCATTAAGGACATCTTATCTTACACAATATTTTTATGTTGTACACACAGAAAATACATAGAGGAGAAATGAAAGATAGAAAAGTTGTACATGGGCACTTTGGAAAATATACATAAATAATTGTCACACAAGAATTGTTTTTCTTATAAGTAGCCAGGACATGCACTTCTTACATGGCTAAAATGAAGAAAATAAAAACTTAAATCATTTTGTATTTTACCATTAAAGTGGCAGCGAGATAAATATGGAGAGATTTGGAAAAGACCTTTACTCAACATTGGGTGGCTAAAGATTAAAGAAGAAAGATTACCCCAGTGACAATATCTTTAATCTCTATTTATAACTATGGTTCGGTCACTGAAATCTGTTATTTCTGTATCTGTTTGTGTTGAACATGGTGGTGTTACATCTGGTTCTACTAACTGTTCAAAACTTCTTAATTCAGGATTATTCAAAGAATATAGTATAGAATAATAATTTTCTCGAGGTTATCATTTGTTAGTATATTTCTTTTCAAATTCAGAATCCACTTGTAGGTTGAAAATAATATTTTCTAGATAGATAGAAATGGCTTCGTTGCTATCCAATAAAGCTACAACACTCGATATTTTGTCAAAATGTTTGGCATAGTAAAATGCCGCCTCTAGCTATGTTCCCACTTAGTGATAACTGGCTCTGTAGGCCAAAGCAAATTTGGATGCAGTTCCTTTAAAATTCGTACTCTGTTGGGAGCTTTTAAAAATATTTTTTTGACATTATTAATTAGAGTGTCTACATCACCGCACCTTAAACATATTGGTGTCAATTCTCTTGTATTTCTCTCTTAACTATAATTGACTAAATTTTCTTCATACAAGATGTAAACCTATCGTATCGTATCCTTCGAAACAAGGTCTTATTTCAAATATAAACAAGTAGGTAACATACGTCGCTATCGAAATAAGCAATTTATTTGTCGACTAAAGTCTGACACGCTTAAATAAACTTTAATACCACGTAGCGAGAGCTGCTATCCGTTGAATGCCATCTCTTTTGCTCTGTGTTTTTAGTAAGCGTCTTCGTAGGTGTCGATTAAAATAACGTCATCTTAGTACGTTTTGAACAAGTTTTTATACGGCAATTATACGGCATTTGAATAAATGGGGACTCTCGCTGCGTGGAAATAAAGTTGAGTATACGTTGACAGGTTTTAGTGAAATTTATTGGCGCTGAGAAATAGATGCCAGTAACAAATAGACCTTGTTGCGAAGAAGACAAAGTTCATTTCATATGAAGAAATTAAGTTAGGTTTTAGTTTAGTGAGTCTGACAATAGAATCGACACCAATGTCTCTGTTAATCTATCTAAGGCGTGAGCTAAACACGTATACGCTACGCTGTCGCTTCATAACATTAAAACGTCCTGCACTTTATTGTTGAATTAGGTCCCCCATAAGCTTTTAGACATTCAATCACAAACTCGGACACAGTACGACCGTTAACAACATCCAAAGTTAGACAATTAACAGGTAAATTCGTCCCGATGAGTTTTTATTTAATGGTTTTACAACATGTCATCCATTTCTTATTGTTTTGTACTTCACTGTGGATAAGTTTCATTTTATCTTAATAAACATAGCCCAAGTATTTCGTCCTTAACAAAGGCTTACTTGGAATGGTTCTATCTTGATTTTTACAGTTACAAATGTATTTTTTTAAAACCACGAAAATTGGGATTTTCAACGTTTGACCACGATGTGCAACATATCGTGGTCAAACGTTGAAAATCCCAATTTATTATTTATAATGAGAAAATTAATCAAGTCAATATAAAAGTCATTTGGTACTGCTGCTTGAATTCCTCGATGTTTTTGTGATTTCAGATGCTGATTCAAAATGGTTTTCTTCGCTTTTAATGTCGTATCATATTTCGTACCGCTCATAGTTCCAGTTGATGGGTCGTAAAACATCTCTGGGTGATTTCGTAGCCATGACTGAGCTATGTCTTCTCTTTGAGTTAAATCCGCCATCAAAATAGCGAATAATACCTACGAACTAAAAAAGATCATTCTTTGATGGTTTGAAAAGATGGATCAAAATGCAGTATCACATCACAACACTACACAGCGCAATGTTTTAAAACTTCCTGAAATATTGCAAATGTTTAAACAATAGTCTATTAATGCAACAGCCGACCAATTAGAGAGCAGAACATGTTACTACCTGCCGAAAGTACCATTACTCAGGTACATTTGACTTTACTAGAGAGTTTTTTATTATTATATACAAATTTTCTCACTTTAATCCAAATCAGATTTGTAGCTATATACAAGTAGGTACAATGTTTTTAAATTGTAAAAAGAAATAATGCTTACCTTGTTAATAAAAGAAATAAGAGGTACAAGCCGCAGAGCAGGTAAATCCAGGATTCGTGACACAAAGTCGTTGTTTCAAGCAAAAAAAAATCCAAATCACAATGCAAATCAGAAACCGTTGTTCAATAGCCAAGTAGGTAATTGAAGAAATTAAAAAACCTTGAGAAACACCCGAACGCATAGCAAGCACAACGACGAATGTAGTTGTATTGTCGCGTCGCTACTTGCGCACAAGCAAGTATTAACGTCTCACTCACACTTTTACAAAATGCTTACATTCCCTGAGGTTTAATAGGCCCGATTTGAGTAACGTAATAAGGTTGTTTTTGCTTAGTCAAAAATCACTGACAATAAAAGTAGGGAAAAGCAACCATATTCTGTTGTAACAGGGCAACAGTCGTTTGTGTCAAACTGGGTTTATTACATCTCACGGAGTATACACTTAAATTTGAATTTCCCGGAATCGCGGGATTTTGTCGATAAAAAAGTGCTTTCCATAATAGCCAACATCTCAACTTTAGGTAAATATGCATCCGAATATCCGATCTCTAGTTATAACTGAGTCCCCGCCCATAGACACCCGTGACGGAACACCGTGTGATTTTAATCGGCACGATTCCGACATAACCACTTCGCAGAGTATTGGCTCGGTGAGGTGGTAATCGAGGGGGTTTCCACACGTTAAAAAAAGGTCTAATGATCGTACGTCTGTACATGTGTGTGAAAGGACGTCTTATATGTACACATGTTTGAGTTTTACAGGAAACCTGCGAACGCAAACTGCTCCTTTTACCTGTAGTCATTTTTATCCATCCTGTATTGATCGATTGTTGTACAGTCTGGTGTCGCTGGCTATGTAGCAGGTAGCAGATTTGTAAGTAGGTACTTGAAATTGGCGCAGACTGCTATCGCTATTCCATCCAACGAAATGATTTCAAGACTGGAGAGACCGCCGAATTCGCGGAGCATGTAGGTATAATCTGGTTTGCATACATTCTACCATTCTAACATAAACCTCAGAGCAATAGATTCTCGGGTAAATGGCCTGAAACCTTTTTCATGTACTCGAAGATTTTCTAATAAATTCGTTAGGTCATGGCATTATGTCACATCGAATATAGTATTATTTTTTCTATACGTTTAATTTATTACGTCTTTGAAATAATAAGATACGTGATCAAGTGATCAAAATTGCACAGTGATCTAAATATACGGAAGTATTGGACCAAAACGTGACACACGCTTCAAGTTCGTGTTTAATAACTTTAAATAAATTAACCAAAGTACGGGTGTTAAAAGAATTCCTTAGTTATCAAAGCGTGGTATGGTGTGGTGGAAATTTGCAAATAAAATATTTTACTAAAGCAGTCGTCCTTGGAGTAGCGCCTACACACTTTCGTTACCATTCTGGTGTTATGAAATTGTATGTTTGTACAGTCGTTCTGTTGTTTTGGTTTAAGTTAAATGCCAATTTTCATAATAAAATCTGTATTTAGTTTGAAATTATTTTTTATTAAGTATTTATTTATTTTTAAATTCATTCTTGTCATGTCCATGGGGTCGTTTCTGTAACCGTTAACAGTAATAGGAACAGATGTGATTCTACAGAAATCAACTTTTCTATTTATTTACTTTTAGTACAATTGAAAGAAAGAAAGAAACAAATTTATTTTGACCTCATACACAGATATGAGATTTACAACGAAGTTGTAATTAAATTAAGTTTATAAATTTACAATTGCTGTCCTTAAATATAGGCCAAATCGCGAATGTTTAAAATACAGATTTTTACAGATTTACATTAACGTTTAATATTATTTTATATCAGATAAGGACAATATTGTTAAGCAATTATTATCCTAAATCCCACACCGTTTAGGGTCTAGTTACAGTCTCCTGGTAAATAGACTTACGTCGGATCTCGGACTTCAAATCAATATTGACTAATCTGCAGGACTTTTAATATTTTCGACTCCACCAATTTACATGTAAATATTCTCATATATTAATTTCCTCGACTTTAGGCATTTTTCTAAGACATTTGAAGAATGTCATTAATATTGTTATGGACTTTCAAAAGGCAGCCAGCCAATACACCCTACTTAAGGTAGATATTTTTTCAGGCGTCCGAGATTTCACAGAATTCTATCATCATTTTAATTTAAAAAAAATCAGATTGAAGATTATTATAAAAGATAATTAAATATAAAAGATATTTAAAAAATTTGTTAAATCATAAAGTATCATATTTTTTGTTTGTATTCCGAAATGAAAAAAAAATAAAAACGTAAAAAGCAATGTGAAGCGCCCAAATTAGAATCTGTATAGACATCAGATTTCATTCTTTATTAGTATTAAAGAGCAAGTTCACATTTGTGTACAGATACTTCAATAACAAGGTCAATGGCGCCGAATATGATATTCTTTAAAAAGTGTTAATTACAACTCAAAATATGAGCAAATATGTTATTAGCGCATGGGATGTCTTATCTGTCTATAATAGTTGTACTACAAACAAGCAGCTGGTATGCGCATATGCGCAGGCGCATCACATTGCATTAAACTTGACACAATGATACGTAATGCGTGTTATACCAAGGACAGCGCCTTTCACTGCTGCTACTGACATACAGATGGACAAACGCATTGTTTATATTTAAATACATATATGTATGGTAGATCACGACAAGTGGGATATCCGAATTAGTACTAGAATTTAGCTTCGATCAGATTCAACATAGCTCTTTTAGCTTTGTATTTTAATTTAATGATATAATATACTGCGAGTTTACACGTTGTACTATCGACGTTTTGATTACCTTATTTATGATATACTGCTGTACATACTTCATGTGCCACTTGTTCCTGAAATATATATGGGCCACCTACCATAATTACTAGCTGCTACAACCCCTGTACTACGACATGAAGACTTTGACTATGGTGTTGAGGGGGCTCCCGAATACCGTATCTGAAACACAATGAATGATAATTCTTTTTGAAAAAACTGATCATCCATTTTTTTTTACATTGGGTACAGATGTATGTAAATCCTACATACTCCAACTAGGTTAAAAAAAAAATTATCCGGATTTTTGGTTAAATCAGTTTTTGGATGATAATAATGTTGTGTTGTGAAGGAACGGGTGTTATGTATGTGGAAGTCACCACATCACTCCCCTCCAAGACCAGACGTCGATATCTTGATGAGTCAGCTGTCTATGCTCTACGGAGCGCCTTTGCTGTATGTGGAAGTCACTACAATGTAATAGACCTTAACAAGCCAAGCCATATTCAATATTGTTTGTTCAAATCTTAACGAATTGGAAAAGTTCTACCAACCTTCTAAAAATCGCAGTTGTAGAACACTATTGGCGCAGTATAGTCTCTCTTCCAGTGAGCAGAGCTCCATGGCAAGGGAATAGGGTTGGCAACGTTCGAAATGTCCTTACCTACTGATAACCACTTGCCATTAAACGGGCCGTGTGCTTCTTTGTAACACTGGATTAATGAAAGTTGTAAGTATAGTTCGTTCATTTCGTTACTAAGAAATCTATAAAAACTAACTTCAAAAACTTTTTAAGTCAGTTTTAAGGATTTTCTCAATATTCGAGTTCTTTATTAAGTACAGAAATAAGTCGCCTACATTCATTGCGTAGGGTCCTCCCTATGCAGTGAATATTCAAAGTTCTAAAATACATAATTGAGCATTGGCATCTAGAAGATCGGTTTAAATATAGTGTCTCATTTTGTACTTAATGGTTACTCGTTATAAAAAGAAAAACATGATTTATAATAATATGGTCACTTATACTATTGCGTTTGCGAATAATATAACAAAAAATCAAGATCCTTCTCCTTACAAGTGTCAGAATTTGTGTTTGTGTGTTGTGTCTAATAGGTACCGTAGTAAGACATTGCCTGATACATTACATAATTCTCTAACTCATCTCCTTGTCAACTCGACCACGATACGATACACCACAGAAAAATAATAATATTATGGTCACACTAAGTTACGAATAATGGTAACTATCTTGAGGAAGACTTGGCTAAAGTCACACATTTACAATGTCTGAAATATATTGTGTGGAAATGTTATTATAATACCTATTATTATAAATAGTGAAATTAATTCTTAGCGGTATTTTAGGTAGGTTTTTATACTTTTTAGGGTTCCGTTCCTCAAAAGGAAAAAAGGAACCCTTTTAGGATCACTCGGTCTCTTGAAGCTGTAAAAAAATCAAGCTTCTAAGTCAACACAATCAAAAGATACGGCCATTAAGCCTTTGATTTTAACAAAGTTGAACATTTCGCAGGTAAATCAAAACCTATAGGGTACTTCCCATTGACCTATTCTAGGTCATGAAGTTTGGTAAGAAGCAAGGTCTGACAGCACAAGTAAAGAAAAAATCTAAAAGTTGTTAATTTGTATTTATCTATATTAATATTATAAAGAGGAAAGATTTGTATTTTTGTATCAGAATAGGGACACTGTTAGTATAATATGTGTAGTATAGTATGTGACGGTACATGGTAAACGAAAATATTAAAAATATCGAAAATGTGCGGATGGATGAAGAACCTTCTACCTTACGATCTCGACGACGGAGGGCGTGCACCGCTGAGCCAGCCAGCCTGTGACCACGGCCAATCCAACCTGGTCGAAACGTCAGGCAATTTAGAGGTACAAGTTTGCTTGCTTACAGAACCCTCGATGCGCAAGTCAGTGTCGCACTTGTCCGGTTTTTATGTTTTGTTAAGACAACTCCCACACTGACAGCAGCGAGACTTTACAAACATACAACTAACAAACATGAAGTATACCCATCATCGCTACATCAGAGCATCAATCACATAATTAATAGTCATTATGTCAAGGGTTGTGGGTTCGATCCCTACATGAGGGATCGAACCCACAACCTTTGACATCTTGGCAGTGACATCTTAAACATGCACACCAGACATGTATTCTTAGCATTCAAGCTATTATCCATGGATCTTATTTTAATTTAACAAAGTATATCACTACATATAAATAAAGTCCTCTCTCAGATACACTGAAAAACTACACTAAGTAAACTACAAGAGCTAAATTATGGTCTTTTATTGACATGGGTTACTATGTCATTCTTGTATGTGTCACAAGATGCTTTAGTGCTGGTGCCTTTTTTTTTTTTGTGCGTGTGGAAACCCCCTCGGGCCGTCATCCCACCGGGGTTTTCGGTGGGGCAATGTGTCGGAATCGAACCGACTAAAACCACACGGTGTGCCATACTGTGCCTTAAATAGGAGGGATCCGGGAACAGCTTTATTAAGACCACCACAAACACTGTCCAGTTACACAAGCAAGCAAGGAATATATATATTTATATATTTTATAATTAGTAGGTTTTTTATGTAATTTTAATAAGGAGCTTGAATATTTGGTAGCAAAATATTAAATATTTAGTATTTGGGATTCGTTTACACGAGTGTTTACATGAATACGTAACTCAGAGTATAGGTAATTAATAGTATCCTGATTGCCAAAGGTCATATACCACACGCCTGGCACGTGGTATAAACGCAAATACCTACATATAATTAACTACTGTATTGGTTTCTTTTTTTACGAATTCATGGTCGCTCCATTGTACACGTGACCGTACAAACAGCGATCTAAGATAGTACCTTTTACTATTCTAAAAAAAATCCTATATAATATTATCAATGCAAATGTGATTTTTTTGTTTGTTATGCTTTCATTCCTAAACTACTCACCCGATCATCATGAAATTTTGCATGTACGTTCTCAAGCGTTTATGTAGAAAAGGCCATCGGTCATCGGTTTCATGCGGTAAAAAGTAAAAGTGCTGTAAGTATGATTAAGTCATTATTCATTCAGATATGTA